>JAPYKT020000037.1:2495000-2697500 GCA_028749325.2 Caryopteris x clandonensis | reverse complement strand
ACAACCGAAATGGAAACCGAGCGTTTCATGGTTCAAAAATGTCGAATCTCATCTGAATCATCATTTGTTGGGAGTCTTTGGCATAAGTTCCTTAGCATGGACAGGACATTTAGTACATGTCACTATTCCTGGATCCAGAGGGGAGTACATTCGACGGAATAATTTCTTAGATGTATTACCGCATCCCCAGGGGCTAGGCCCACTTTTTATGGGTCAATGGAATCTTTATGCTCAAAACCCTGATTCGAGTAGTCATTTATTTGGGACCTCCCAAGGAGCAGGAACGGCCATTCTAACCCTTCTTGGGGGATTCCATCTACAAATACAAAGTTTATGGCTGACTGATATTGCTCATCATCATTTAGCTATTGCATTTATTTTTCTTTTTGCTGGTCATATGTATAGAACTAATTTTGGGATTGGACACAATATCAAAGATCTTTTAGATGCACATATTCCTCCAGGTGGACAATTGGAACGTGGGCATAAGGGTCTTTATGATACAATCAATAATTTGCTTCATTTTCAATTAGGCCTTGCTCTAGCCTCTTTAGGGCTTATTACCTTCTTGGTAGATCCCTACAGGTTTTCCAAATTAATCCCGCGGATACATATAATTCAGAAGAATATGTGAGTGATTCATACACAACATTTCTTTCCTTTATCAATGGTTCTACCAATTGATATCTTTCCAAACATAATTGAAATTCAATTTCATGATCTGTATCTTCAAATTTTGGAAACTTATAAAGTTCTTCTGTCATACCCCAATCAATGAACCTACAAAATCCTTCAAATTGGACCTGCTTCAATCCAAGTATTGTAGACATTGTCTCATTTGCGTTCCCGAGCATATTGAATTTCCCATTAAAAAAAATCCCATTGTATTATTAAGTACATTCTTCATCGAAATTAGATCGACAATCGAGCACTGATGGAATTTCTATTATGTTTACTGAATCACATGAAATTTGACCCAACTCCATATTTGAAATGAAATGTATGAACTACGTATGAATGAAGAAATAAAGACAATTTTCTACTTAAATTGGAAGTTGCAACATATCAAAATGGAAAGGAATTGATAAAACAATCCTAGAAACAGAATGTTGCTGCTTAGACTTATTAAGGTCATAGGGTTTTGTATAGAGTAGCAAAAACAAAAAAGAAAATGATTAAAATTCTACCATTGTTATGATAGTGCATATTCAAATTTGAGAAAAAGATTCGGTATTTCAGAGACAAAGACAAAAAAATCAGATAGAATCCATTTTTTTAGCACCTAACTGCCTTAGGGATTTCGTTGTTCAAAAAATGATAACCGATTCACAGAGAAGAGAGATATTTGTACTTTACTGATTTTTCAGTAGAATACAATTTGAAGTGTATTGTATAAGAGGGGTTGCATTTTTTAAACACGTATACAGGTAGCTATAATATCCGACTTCTCTTTTATTGCCGGTTCTAGTTGAGACAGCCCCGATTGCTCTCTATGAAAATAAAATAAAATTTCCATTCATCCATTCAATGCATCACGTAGGATAATTCCCCATCGACAACATATCTAAATAATAGATTATTCTCTGGGGTTTACATATACTCATATGTTTTGTTATAATTGAAATTGAGAAAGATTTATTGATTGAAAAAATCAATACTGATTAGTTCTGTTTCAATTTGGATTTTCTTATGTCATTAGGAAAACACAATTTGAAATTCAAATCCTAGAATTGTTCAGAAATTCGAAGCAAGGAGTCAACTGTTAATGGTTCAAATTTCTCCACAATGCTATAAAAAAAAATCTCTCACCTTTCTATTGAGAAATCAAATGTGTATTTTCAGATACTATACAATCAATAGAAGGGATGGATCAAATCCAACTAAAAAGGGTTTTTTTTCTTTTAGGAAAAAAAAGGATTAAGGAAAACAGAAGTAAAAATGCAAGTACCGTAAAAATTCAGTAATTCGGAAAAATTTGCATCTATTTTGCATCATCTTGGTGGCATGGCCAAGTGGTAAGCGGAGGACTGCAAATCCTTTTCCCCAGTTCAAATCTGGGTGTCGCCTAATCACCAAAAATAGGGGAAAGGAAATAACATCATTAAAGAAAAATAGATGATTACATAATCATGCAATCCTTAGAATCACTAGATGTTTAGCCACTCATATTTAATATATAATCCATGGGAAACATATTTATAATCATAGCTGACGTATAAGAACAAAAGAAAAGAAGACTATTGAAGCCAAATGATCTTCGTTTCTCTCTCTCTTTCTAATGACTTGGTTGATTGATTCTCCTTTGTATACTTATTTCTAACTTTAAAATTAAATGTTCTTTTGTTGTTCCCACGCTCCTCCTTTTATAGTTAATGACTTGGTTTTAATTATCGTCAAATCTGTATTTTGGAATAAGAGGATAAACACGAATCATGGCAAATAGTGATGGCTAGGAGCAAATCATGAGATGAAGCATGGTCTGTGTGGCTCGTGTATGTTTCGTCACTTAGGTACATGCAATTGCCTAAAACTATCAGTAATAATACCGAATTGCACGAAAATCCTATGTTTATTAACCCCCAAACTTCACCTATTGTTCATCCTCTAATAATGAGAACGAATCTTCATTTTAGTATGAAAGGGTGTTTTGACAGTAAATGATGCTTCAAACACAACCACCATTATGATTATATCAAAATCAACCATATTATTGCAAATAAACAATTTCATGTCGTGCAATTAGTATTTATTTAACATATTGAATCCTCACTAGCTTTGTGTATATCTCACACTCAAGTGTATAGGAAAATATAAATGGCACACAAAGACAACATAAATGTAGAATTAACCATATGATTGCCCATGATTTCATCTCGCCTTCACATGCAATAAGTACGGATTAAATATCAGAACGGACTTTTAATTCAAGTGTAATGTAGGATTTTGTTCGAGGTAGGGAATGTATGGCTAAGTTTCTTAATCAATATTGGACTCATCGAATTGGTTGGTCTTTACTACCTTTTACATTCAACTCATGGCCAACGAGCACAACTAGATTATTGTCTAGCTTTATTCCTCCTTCATAATTTTTTTTAGGAATAGTTTTAGTAGCTATGGGGAGCCATTTACGATTTTCAACAACTTTAGTTTTTTTTTTATTTTTTTAAGGAAGTGACTCGTCTTCCAATTTATAACCATTTTTCTCAATCTTCAAAGTTATTCCTCCATATTCACCAAGGCCTTCTAGCATGCAATATTTTTTTCCTAATCGACAAGTCTACTTTACGTATATTACTTTCATGTATGAGTAGTGTAACTTGGTTATAAAAAAGGCTTAAGGCTCAATGGGGCTTACTAGGATAATTTTGTAAGTAAATGGCTAAAATTGAAAGGATAACAAAGCTACCAAAGATGGCCTAAAATTACTTCCAAAATCCACATTATTCTGTTAAACTTGAGTAAATTATAGACAAGTTCCAGACATTCTAACATTTATTCAAGTAAACACATTAGAAAGAATCAATAGGATCAAAATCTCACATGTTAATCACGATTCAAGATATTCAAGTAATTCATTTCATACACAAATATATTTTTCCACAACATGCTCAATTTATCAATAATCATTATCAAATAAAACATTATCATCATTAGCTACAGTCAATACCACAATCATTAAAAATAAAGAAACAAATTCGTTGTTAGGCTTATATTACATATTTTACACTAAGAATTTGAAAATTTTACTAAAAATGAAAAGAAAACGGAAGAAAGAAAGAAAGAAAAAGAAAAAAATGAAAATACCATATCGGGGCCAAATACGCAATTTATGGGGTACATCCGTCCACCTCCAAACTTATTCGAGAAGACTAAGTTTGGCGAAATGGACGGGATGTCCCTAAATCACGAATTTGCTCTCATTGAGGCGGTGATGGTGGTGGATAGTTGAGCCCCCAGCGTGTGGGCTTTGCTCACATAGAACAACCCCAAAGTTTTGTGGGTTAGCAGGGTCGATTCTTCCCCCACAGCGTGCTATGTTTCGGTTAGCCATGTCCTGTGAACAATTAAAAATAAAGATTATTCAATAACCCTTAAATGTAATTAGGACCATGGCATCATTACATCATCTTTTTCCTATGTGTGCAATATAGATAACATATGTGACAATGAATATGGCATATATTGCACATAGTTTTACCCCCGAAATAGATCATATAATGTATGTTTATGACTACCCCCAACTATGATCGGCAATGTATAATATGCTTCAATTGTTTTGCTCAATTCAAATTCATGCTTGCATCATATATCAAATATGATAGACATATTATACATTCACCTCAAAATTGATGTCATTCTCATCAAAACATATTGGAGACCCTTATTCATTAATTATCTCACAAAATCCACAAAGATATATCAAGAGTCTTTTTCCTACTATATATATTACATCCCAAAAATTATGCAGACCATGTGTCTGATAATATGGCCAAATGGAATTATTATTTGTGATGACAAGAAGTGACGAAATTAAGCAACCCATGAATCAAACGTGATATATGTGAACACCTATTCAACACCTTTGATTATAGTGTAATCCAACCATCATAGGTTCACATATTTCATGAAATCAAACACATTACATGAATATTCATCATTCAAAGCTCAAATTTCACCCTAAACTAACATGTACACCAAGTGACCGATAAAATATTTCAATGAAATTATCACACCAATAGCAAAACCAACTTGAAATAAACCATTAAACATAAACTCATATATTTCAGGCTCAATGAAATTTAGGGAGAAATTAAATACCTTTCTTATTGTATTAGGTTTAAGCAAAAAATGAAGATTCGGGGATGATTCATTGAATTTCTTGGTGTGAAAATGAGTATAATCAACCAAGAATTAGGAAGAAACGAACCTTTTATCGGGTGATTTTTGAAGAATTTTGAGGGGTGTTTCGAAAAGGAAAAATAAGGAAATAGGGAGACGAGGAAGTGGGAGAAAAAGTGAGAAATATGTACCTTTAAATCGAGTTCCTGAAGCGAAGCACATTCAATGCAAGGCCTAGCACGAGTCGTGCTACATGGCACGAATTCCTAGAAGACTCTGGACTACAACATAGGCTTTGCAGGAGCAAGCACGGTCCGTGCTCTCTCCCGTTTTTTACATATATTACAATTTCATTTTAATGAACATGGATTCATAGTAAAACATCCATCTACTCTCAAACTAAGTTCGAAAGGATAGAAGGGAAAGCTATGAATCACTAACCTCTATTGTATCATTGAGGAGGTGGGTTTGGAGGGTGTTGAAACCTTTAATGTTCCATCATCTCCAGCATGATTGCAACATTGGCATCAATTTTCTCAAAAGTTGAGTTCATGTAGGTGAATTCATTTCTCAATTCCTACAAACACAACTCATCAATATTAAAAGGTGTTTTATTTTTAAACTAGGGACGCATAAGTTGTGTAGTTCTCAAGAAATTAGCCATGAATTTTCTATGAAGCTCGGCATGCCCAAGGAAACTCCTTAATGCCTTCTCTTTTGCACGAGGATGTCATCTTTCAGTTTCAGCCTCTTTGGCATGATCGACCACTAAACTTGCACGTGATCCTTCTTAATTTCCTCTTTGATGCTTCCATTGTGAGGTGCCTCTGTCTTTGGTTCTATAGGATCTCGCACAACTTTGAAACAATCAATTAAATTCACAGTTTCAAAATTAATAAACTTGCAAAGAAGGATAATATGGCTTATACAAGATTCAAGGGACTCTGCTGGCAAACTTTTTGAATTTCTTTTGATCGATGGTGTTTTGGATTACATCTACAACCTTGTAATCTCCAACGTCTCCTTGAAACGTCTTTGCATCATACAAGGAATACACCACATTCTCGTTGTTTACTCTTAAAGTCAAATTTTCCTTTTTCATATCAATAAGAGCTCCCTCGGTGGCTAAGAATGGTTTACCCAAAATTAATGGCATCTCGTGGCCTTCTTCCATCTCTAACACGACAAAGTCCATGGCAAATATGAATTTGTCCACTTTTACAAGTACATTTTCTATAATTCCTTTTGGGTATTTTATAGACCTATTAGCTAGTTGTAATGTGATGTAGGATGGTTCCACCGTTCCCACCCCAATTTCTTGAACATGGATAATGACATTAAATTGATGCTTGCTCACAAATCATACAATACTTTATTGAAGTGAGTGTTACCAATTTCACAGGAATTGTATATCTTCTTGGATCCTTCAACTTTTGTGGAAGCTTTCTTTGGAGAATCGCACTACACTCCTCTGTTAGATTGACCATCTCATGATCTTCAATTCTCTTTTTCTATGCTAGAATTTCCTTAAAACATTTAGCATAGTTAGAATTTGTTCAATAGCTTCAGCAAAGAGAATATTAATTGATAATTCGCATATATTTCTAAGAAATTAGTAAACTTTGTCTCCTTCTCTTACTCCCTTAGCCTTTGTGGCACATGGAAATGGTGGAATGTATGTGGGGGATGACACATATTTGGCTTTCTTTGCTTCTTCCCCCTGATCCACTCTCTCACTTTTCTTCTCTTCTTTGCAGTCATCCCTCACATGTATGGCATGCCATTGTTCATTTGGGTTGATTTCATTAGTATTTGAAAATTGTCCCTTTTGTTGTATATTTCCCACTATTTTATCCATTTGACCAACTTACATCTCCAAAGATTTCATTTGAGCTTCAAATTCGAACTTGAATTTGTTGAAGCTGATAGCTAAATTCTCAAGTTTGGCTGCCTTTAAATCCCTTCTTTGTTTAGTTGCTTGCATCAACGCACCAAGAATGTTCTCCAGATCTAGTTTCTTTCCGTCATTGATAACACCATTCGTAGTAGAGCAATCGAGCGGTGGCTGTATGAAATTATTTGGAATAATTAAGTCTTATCTCTTTGCCCAAATTGATTTCTATTATGATTTTGTCTAAAATTATTATTGAAGCCTCGTCCTTGCATATAATTGACATCCTCCGGCATGTCTTGGATTACAACTGCTTGACCGTGAACATTCTTGGATGATGGCATAGCATTTTTCGTCAAAAATATAATTGTTTGGCCATTACAGACATTTGTGACTTCAGTTCTTTCAGACCGTTCAAGTTGCTTGAAATTTCAACCACCTTTCTCATTGAATTCTTTTGTGATGGCCATTGTGCACTGTTTGAAGCCATTCTTTCTAGCAGGTCTATAGCCTCATCAACAGTTAAGTCTAATAGATCAACAGTTAATTCTAATATAGCTTCTCATGTGGTTGCATCAATTTCATTATGAGTTGACTTTAATAAACCGTTATGGAAATAACATACCTGCTGATTGTTTGCAAATCCACGTCGAGGGCCTCTTCATAGGAGATCTCTGAATTGCTCCCAAGCTTTATATAAAGGCTCTTGATTAAATTGTCTAAATAAAGTGATATCGTTCTTCAATCTCAATGTCATACTAGGTGGATAATATTTGTTGAGGAATTTCTTACATAAATCTGACAATGTTCTGATTGATTCCTCATCTAGTGATTGTTACTGCAACTTTCCTTTATCCCTCAAAGAGAACGAGAACAAGCTAAACCTTATCACATTAGCTCCCACATTGTTCATCTTGATGGTGTCACTAATCTCTAAAAATTGTGCTAGATATGCATTGGGATCTTCTAGTGCACCACCACCAAATTGATTTTGTTGTACCACAGATATCAAGGCAGGTTTAAGTTCAAAATTATTTGCATCTATGGCTTGTAGTTGTCCTCCTCCATAATTTCCAGTAATTAGAGATTCTAAAGCCGCTCAAATAGGTGGAGCACCAATCGGTGGGGCTGGAGGTTGTGGTTGTTGTTATTGTTATTGTCTCATCAAAGCTCACAACTCCTCCATGTATCTACGCATTAAAACTATTTCATCCATTATATTTTCTACCATCCTATCTACTCATGTTCTTGAAGTGCTTCAATGTCAGGCAGTTGTTTCTATCTCCAAGTCAATTAGTATCAAATTCCTTACACCTTTGGATCGAGTGTTCATAAACTACATGCAAAAACACGAGATGAATAAGATAGAGAAAATGAAATTATGAACTAAACTATAATATACACTTTAAAGTAAAGGCTAATAAGTAAAACAAATATTATTTGCAAACTATACTAGCCCTCGGCAATGGCGCCATATACTTGTTCGGTATTTTATTTCACTTAAAATACGACTCGCAAGTACACGAGGTAATTTATAGTAAAATTATGGTGAGAATAGGTATGTTATCCTCAGGGACTATATATGGTAAAATCAACTAAGTATTCGTTTATAATATTATTCTTTATCTAATGAATTGAATAATTGTGATTGATTTTGTAAACTAAAATAAAACAAATAAAGAGTAGAAAGATATCAAATCAGATTCAATCAACTAAGGAAGTTCAGAGACTATATGGATTCTAGGGACATGCATTCATATGGTTCATATGAGTTCCTTTAATGTATCAAACCATCTTTAATTCCTATATTTGCAGGAGAATCACTAATATAGTTGGATCCTCTCTCTCGAGCAAGATCCAAAAGTAGATTAGATTCCACTGATCATCTTTCGATCTCACAGTGTTATCTAACTCCCAATCGTGCCTAGGATCTATTCACATCACAATACTTATCAATCTCTCAATCTAGCAAGTTCATGTTATGCATTCCTAATCATTTAATTAATTACTCCCTCCCACGCAATAATAGATTAACTACACATATGCAATTATTCGCCACATAATTTCATACGACATTCAAATCAAGAAAGCATAAACACATATAGGAAATGGAATAATATCTTTAAAGAAAAATAGATGACTCCATAATCATGCAATCTCTGGAATCACTAGATGTTTAGCCATTCATATTCAATACATAACCCATGGAAAACATATTTATAATCATAGCTAACGTATAAGAACAAAAGAAAAGAAGACTATTGAAGTCAAAACGATTTTTGTTTCTCTCTCTCTCTTTCTGATGACTTGGTTGGTTGATTCTCCTTTGTATACTTGTTTTTAACTTTAAAATTTGATGTACTTCCTTCTTTTATAGGCAATTACTAAGGTTTTCATAGTCGTCAAATCTCTATTTTGGAATAACAGGATAAGCACGAATCATGACAAATCGCAATGGCTAGGAACAAATCGCGGGACAAAACACGGTCCGTGTGACTTGTGGCGTGGTTTGTGCAACCTTAATTTACTTGCAACCTTAACTTACTATTTTTCTATCAAAACTTCAACAAACACGTGACGTAACAAAATATAACAAAATAATCATAAACTCGTCACTTAGGTACATGCAATTGCCTAAAAACTATACATAATAATCCCAAATTGCACGTAAATCCTATGTTTATCCACATTAAAGAATAAATGATCATGTTCGAGTTCATGTAAAACTATTATTTCTCTCGTAATTTGTAATATTTTTAATAATATTGTTATATTATAATTAATAGTAATATAATTATTAAAGTATGCATTTTTGTTTCGTATTGTATTATCATGTTGTGTGAGATTTTGTTACGTTTATATAATGAATAAATAATTTAATAAAATAGTTATATATTTTTTTAAATAAAATTTATAATATATAAAAAAATTTATATAATTTTATTTTGCATAAAATATCTCACAATTTTATTTTATAAAAAATATTTTATATATCAAAATATATTACAATTAACCTAAAAATAATTTTATATTTTTAAAAATTATTTTTATATATGCAATATGAATATCAAATTAAGAATCTTAAAAAATTTAATTAATTTGATATATTTTTCATAAAAATTTGTGTTGAAACATAAAAATTATAAGCATTTGTAATTTGATGTAAAAAAATGAAAAAAACACAAAACTAATCAAAAGTTAAAAAAGGTGATTGGTAAAAAATATTGTGCACAATCCTACCTTCAACGGGGGCACGTGCACCCAATAACAGGAGCTGCCAATCCCATTTTTTTTTTTTTTCAATTCTTCCAGAATTTATTAATAAAAAATAATTTAAGCAGAAAATAATATTTGTGTAAATTTACCAAACATTAATCTTAAGTTTAAGTATTCAGTTTATATAAAAATAAGTTTGGGTTGCATATAAAAATAAAATAAATAATCTTTCTTTGAAATAAAATTTTATTAGATCATTTATAATTCTTAAATTATATTTTAAACAATAGAATTATTGAATTTATTTTATTTAATTAGTTAATTCTTCTTTTATATAAATAATTATCTTGTAAGTCGTGTAGTGCAAAATATATATATATATATATATATATATTTTTTTTCTTATAAAAGATGAAATATAGCATGCAAAATGAAGGATCCTAACTGGAATTTATTGTTCTATTTTTAATAGAAGCAATCAATAGGGCATAATTCCTCTCTAACCCCTTTTATTTAACATTAACAATTTTTTTTTGTATTTTTCAGCACAAAAACGTACTTCGCATTAATGTATACCTGCAAAATCAGTGTGGCCAACGAATAAGGTGGATCATGGAGCTGCGACAAGTAATTGAGCATCATCAAATGACTGAAGGATTTCTCATAAAAATGAAGAGTATAACATGCAGAATGTACTACATGTCCCAGTTCATCTATGTTATCAGTGTTGACAAAATTGAAACAACGTAATTAAAGAGGGTAGCCCTGATGTTGAAGATTGAATTTGCATGCTAATCCTCAAATGTACTCATGAAACCACCAAGAAACCCTGCACCATTACAGCTACCGCAAAGAACCTCCCGTTTCCCCCTGTCCATGATGAGTTGAAGTTAGTATCCAGCAGACTGGGTATTTTTTAAGTCAGTGCAAGGATGGATGCGGAGAAATCCTAATGAGCTGAACTCTGAGCAAGTTTTAGACAATAATGAATGCAACCATGTAATGTTTCTGGCAAACAAAGAAAACTAGATTGATTTTAACTAAGATGGATACCAATTAACATATACTTGTCAAATAAACAGATTTCAGAGGACTAAAGGGCATTTGTGTTTTGGAGAATCTTGAGGTTGAATATGTTGATTGAGACAGCCAAAGGGAAACTTAAAATGACAATTAAATATTTGTGAACTTCAAACATTTATAAAACACCATAGCAATTACTAAGGATGACAAAGAAAATTACGAAACCACAAGAAGATGCAATGTTGTTCCTGGACCCAAGATGAAATAACACTACTTTGCCAGATTTCAACTCTTAATCTAGGCTCCTACAGAACTTCACAATGCTTTTTCCTTTTGCCATTGTGTGTCAGCTATTTTAAATCTGACTTCTAATGTTACTTTCTTGAGAACACATCAAAAGTAGGTCAATATAACAATTTGCTCAACTAGGATAACTTTAGGTAGGAATATTTCCTGCAAAACTAAGCTACATTCCAGGTATTCAATATCAGTCTCAACAAGAAATGTAATAAATTTCCTAGAGAAATTTCAAGGAAAATAAGAAATTTCATTGAAAGACTTGCAAATTCAATTTCATAGTGGGATTTCATTCTAGGGAAAGAAATAATAATAAATTAAGCACAAGTTTGATGAATGATATAAAATCAATTACTCAAGCAAGAAAATTTAAAGCCTAGAAATTGTGTTGATGCTATGTGCATTAATAAAAAACAACATTGAGAGCGGAAAGCAATATACCTGCAAAGCCAACAAGAGGCTCCTGCTTTGAACCGTCCATTGTAGTGATCGACTGAATTGATTCCAGTGCCTTCGCACTGCCCACATTTTATAGCACCTAAAAAGCATAAATCAGAAATTGAAAGACAGTGAGCTCAATCTGTCATGCTTTGCTTATCTATCAATTAGATCATCAAGTAAAAAAAACACTTCATAAAATTACACTGGTCTCTAGCATTCCGCAGGTAACGAACGACATTAGAAGAGCCAAGTAGGTAAGCAGAAGAAAATATACTAGCAACATTATGAGACTATATATTAAATTTAGTTGGACTCCAGCCATGTACTGGCTTAGAGCATACAGCAAGCAAGACAACGCTGTAAACCGTAAAAGGCTAGAAATCAAAGATGTGAAATTTACGCCTGGATACAAACTCAAGAACGCACTTGGGAGAACATGTGAATAGTCAGCAAGAAAATCATGTTTCAGTTACTTACCATTACCCTCACAACCAGCACAGAGTAAGCTATTTGGTTTGGAGCCCGATTTGTTCTCTGTAGCCTGTATATTACAACAAGCCCGAGTGAAATTCACAGAATTGGATGAAATCTTGAGTGAAAGTTAAAGAGAAATTAGGAAACAAGGAAACAAAACAGAAATGCAGCAAAATCATCATAACAGATCCTAGTGAAACTGAATACGGCATTATAGCATCCAATAATGCTCTGTTATTTATCACCTACCTTTAACGTATGTGAGAAACCATTATAAATCACACAAAGTTTTTAGGCCCCAAACAATGCATTTCGATAAGAAAACAATTTAAGCAAATTGTCTGCTGGGATTGGACAAGAATTCGAAATTAACAATAATGAATCAAGTGATAAGCTTCTGAATTCATTACGCCTTGAAAGGTATAACAAAACCAACTATCACCAAATTTAAAGGCAAATTAGCACTCACATTAACTTTTAAACCTTCCAAAGCAGCATTCCTGGAGCTGTGAGAAGCGTCAGTGATCGGATTCGCCTTCCCACTGACATATTTGTGACTAATGAGTCCTGAAAAAGAAAAAGAATCGGCCCAAGTAAATGGTAAATTCAGTAACATATACAAAACCTTACATAAACCCACCACGTATATGCATCGATATTCAAAGATAGCGTAAAACGAAATTCAATAAAATACAGCCTACAGAAGGACTGAACAGGTACCGTGTTTTTTAGTGGTGTTAAAGGAAATGAGAGGTGAAAAACTAAGAGAGTTTGCCATTTCTTAAGGGGGTTGAAGCTTTTCAATTCAGGGACACCAAACTCTGAGCTCTGCACACTAGATAAGGGTGCCGTAGATATTTTAAACTTCTTGTAGAGGCTTTCTATTTATTTTTTTTAATTTGTTTTTTTAAAATATACATATAAGAAAAATTATGTCTGAAAGGAAATATCTAGGAAAAATATCTTTTGTGTTTTCAGTATAATGCGGGAAAATAAAATAAAATATATACTAATATACTAAGCATATCATTTCAAATAAAATATATAATAATCTATAACTATATATAAAAGCACCACAGTTATAGAAATATTATTTTTCGGTTCAAAATCAACTTTCTAGTTTTAGTAACTGTGATAGCCAATCAAATTTTTTTTAATTAGCTTTTTCACTCTAATTTTTAAAGAATTATAATTTTTTTCTTCTCAACTCCATTTTTTATGAAAAATATATCAAATTAATCATTTTTTCATGATCTACAATTTGATATACATATTGCATATATAATAATAAAATATTAATTTTTGAATATAAAACTATTTTCATACATTAATTTTGGTAATTTTAATATTTAATATAATTTTATATTGTTGGATATTTTTATTTTAAACAATTTTTATCAAAATATATTTTATATAATTATGTTTTTATTTTAAAAATTATATTTTTATTTTTATAATAATTTATTATATTATTATGTTATAAATTGTGCATCGCACGGGAGAAATACTAGTTAGTATAATAAAAGAACCACTAATAAATAGTAAAATTTAATTTTCACTTTTTTATAATTTTATGTTAAAAAAAAAAAAAAAGATTTTATGTGGCATCCTGTCATTGGTTCACATGTTATTTGACATGGATAAGGCTTCAACTCTACTTTGGAAAGACATGTCCATGAGATCTTCAATATACAATCTTACTTTTGCATTGATATGCCATGAGGTATTTACTATACATACGACTTTAGTTCTGCTTGGGTAAGACATCTCCAAGAGGTCTTCACTATGCCTTGGTAAGACATCTCTGTGAGGTCTTGAATGTAGGACTTTACCTCTGATTGGTGAGATACTCCATGAGGTCTTCATTATGATTTGATAAGATGCCACATGAGGTCTTCTCTCTGCCTTAGCAAGATGTCAGTAGGAAAACTGTCCTGTACGACCTCTACTTTGACTTGGTAAGATGTTCTCAATAGGTCTTCATATACTATCTCAGTTTTGTCTAAGTAAAACGCTCACAGTAGGTTTTTCCTACATGATCTTCTTTATAATCAGCTCTGCCTTGGTAAGAAAAGAGTAAAACAATGAAGTTTGGTGCCACTAGACAGGTCGAGTGACTTAACTCGAGATGAGTGGCCATGCTCCAATGGTCAGTAAAGGTAGAACAAATATATCTTTCCATGTAACTATTCAAATCATATGATTCTTGGCTTATTGGAAAGAAAATAAAGACTTACATCTTTATGATGGCTACTTAGTCTAATTCCATCTCGAGCATAGCCACAATCCTATAAAAGTGAAAACTGCACATTAATCCAACCTAACACACATCTAATATTGGAAAATTACAAATTTAGGTCAATAACTTTAGGGGTTTGGCAAAAACAGTACACTATATTTTTTGGCTTGCAAATTAGGACACTAAATTTTTTATTTTTACAATTTTAGGACAAAATAGCCAAAACCTATCAAATTCGGGCTTTTTTTAGTGATTTTACCCTAGTCAAAATTGAAAAAATTGCAAAATTACGACATTAATTTTAAGGGTCCGGCAAAATAGGGCACTATGTCTCAAACTTGCGAATTAAGACCATAAGTCTTTAATTTTTACGATTTTAGAACAAATAGCCAAAATTCGGGCTTTTTGCTGATTTTGAAGAACTTCATTAGACTACAGTGATTGCAACCATGAAAGCAACTCTGACAAACAAAAGGTAGTTATGATATAGCCCGTATCAAGATATTTTTTAGTTTTGTTATGAATTACATTATAAAAATTTATCTTTAATTTAAATACAAAATAAAAAATATATCTTCCACATATGTATATTTATCTTAGATCAGTATATAAACTTACATATTGATGTTATTACTTGTAAGAATTCAAGATTGAATTTGGTTACTACAAATTTTTCATGATTCTATTACTAGCTCATATTGGAAAACTAAATAGAGTTTATTTGTAACATAATTCAAATTAAATTTAATATAAACTAGCATTAATTGATATTGATTAATATAAAATTAGTTTATTTTTTTATGTTTCAAACTAATTGTATCTTTGGAAAAAAATTATTTTTGTTGTGCATATTTTTCAGGAACTATTCCATTATAATTTCTTAAATAATTTCTTTTACCAAAAAAATATTAGTAGGAAACATATTGATAGCTAGTTTAGAGTGTTTAAAGAAAAATATGTGAGAAATTTTTCTTAAAAATATCACTCATGTTTAAAAAATGATTACGTTATTATATCCTAAAAAATAATTATGTCGTATGAAATTGTCATGTTGGAAGCAAATATGGGAAAAATTATCATCTAACAATCAAAATCAACAAAAAAACCGGTAATTTTGTCCTAAAATCGCAAAAACTAAAGATATAAGGCCGAAAACATATATAGTGTCCTATATATATGCCAGACCACTAAAGTTGTTGTTTTAATTTTGCAATTTTCCACAAAAAATGCTCGAATATGATAGGTTTAGGCTATTTTGCCCTAAAATTGCAAAAATTAAATAGTTATTGTCCTAATTCGCAAGCCCAAAAATATAGTGTCCTATTTTTTGTTAGACCCTTAAATTTATTGTCCCAATTTTTCAATTTCTCCATCTAATATTATTTCATATCTTGAGTTGTACTATCAAATGGAGGTAAAGCTAGTGACTTTGGAAAGCTAACTCATAAAGCTATATCTATCATAAAATATACAGAGCGGAACTAAAACCAAAAAACCTACAAAACTCGCTTTGAAGTTAAGAGTTGTTGGTAGACTGAGTGGTTTCATTAAAATATATTACTTTTATTTTCATTAAAATATATTACTTTTATTCGACTACAAAGAATTGTAGTTGAAATATAATAATTTTTTACGATGAGTGATATTCTTTTCACAAAAAAAAAAAAAAATTTGTGAATTTTTATTGAAGAAATATCATGTTCATTTTTTGTGAATTATTATTGAAAAAATATCATGTTCAAAATATGTATGGTCAACAAATTTAGTGTGTAAAGCAGATGCTAGATCCTCCCTTTTATTACCAAATTTGAATATGATCAGTTTGGATCCTGGTCTTTAAGCCATTATCAGGGTCAAACTCCCCATTATCTAATCAACTATGACATAAGTTTTTATGTGCTCTAAATTATTTATACATTTAAGCTCCGTTTATTTCATAAATTAGTATTTAATGGGATTTGAGAAGATGAGGATTAAAATTGGGATATGGATAATTTTAAAGATACATATACATATCTTACTTGGTAGGATATTGATTGAATATATAAAAAATTATTTTATACTATCACATATTTACTTTGTGGTATTAAATATGGATAATTATGTAATGACTAAAACGCCCTCAATTTTAATATCTGAATCTCCCCCTCTTCCACCAAAACCCTCGCCGCTCACCATTTTGTAGAAGAATACCTTTCCCCCTCCCCCTCCCCCTCCCTCTCCGCCCCTCACCATCGACATCAGGAAGCCTTGAACTGATGGTTCTTCGTGAGGTAAGTATTTACATGTCTACCGTCCAGGATTAAAGATGGATAACGTTGAATTTACATATTTGTCCCTATTTCAATGGAATATATCCACACTTCAGACGTCAAAAGCAGCGACCACTATGTTGATGTTTCTTCATTTCATTGAGGATGACAAATAGTTGAGTATGATAATAATGATGGTACCTATCCTCTATAATCTGGTTGAAAGTGTTGAACAAAGACAACACTGCCCTTCGCATAGTCCTCTAGGTCCCCTCCAGTCGCTGAAACATCAATATAATTCAGAAAGAAAGAATTTGGAATTTTGCTTGCTTGAATATCAAAGATCTGTAACCAAATATACGAGAGATACAGAAATCACTAACAGAAGGAAAAAATAAAAAAGAGCTCGGAAAGCATTCTTAAGGAAATACACAATTGATGTCCAGAAACAAAAAAAACAAAAAAAAAAAATCTACCTTTTCCTGAATTATTAAGGCAAATCAGTGTTTGGTAGATGCCATCGGCATTTGAATCAATGAACGAAGGAAGATCCAGGGAAGATGGCTTGTAATTCCTCCTCGCCTTCGTCAATATGAAAGTAAATGACGTTGGAGATGAGTTTTTAATTTAGCCAAGTCAATTATGTTAAAGTCAAGGATAATATAGTTCTTTCATCAATTCTATCCGAATGGACTAATTTTGTCGCAGGGTGTGCGGCCGGATATTTAGTCCTCCAATTTATCCGAAATTGGGCAGAAATCCCGGGTCGAGCTGTGTACCCGCCTCTTGCTGTCAGTAAATGTAAACAAGGGATATGGTGACATTATTAATCCTTATCCCATAAAGTAAACACACCTTTATGGTCGTTTGCTATACTTGATGGGATAATGTTTGATACATAATACTATGATTTATTATTCGGTATTATGTATCAATCTTATGGTTATTATGCAAAATTGCAATATATAATATATCATATTAATATGTAATATGTTGTTTGGTTCAATACATTAAAGATTATATATAATGTATAAATGATTGTTATACTCACTAGCATTTTCAATAATTTACACACTTTACTCATATCTTCATTTTCATCAGAATAAAAGTTGATAATTTACTTCTACATATATTTTTTCTTGTATGATATTTTTAAAAACCAAATAAAATCAACATAAATATCAATATTTTCTTTGCATTTTTACATTTGATAATTTGTATAATATTTTTTTTTAATCATGAGTTCCTTAATTTAAAATTTATTAGGACATCCTAAAAGTAAACTTTGTATCACAGACGTAAATATGATAAAAAAAAAATAGTACTTGATAGTATAAAATTGTTGCCCTCTTGTGGGTTTATATTTTCATGAATAATTTACTGAAGTTTTAACAAAATGATTTTTTGTAAGTCTTTAACTTGGCTTAATCTAAATGTATCTTCTAGTTTTACAATTTTTTCATTCTCTAACTTTTAATTTTGTTCAATTTGATTTTATTTTCACTAAAGTTTCAATTTCTTATCATGAATTCCCGACATAACAGTCGATTTGGTTATGTGGCCCACAATGAGAACTTATTAAAAAGATAGAAAAATGTGGAAGAAAATTTAAGCATCATTAAAAAGAAATTTTAAATTAATAAGAAAAATTAGAAAATTAGGAAATTATATTTTGAAATCATAAAATATATTATTAAAAAACAAAAAATTAGAAAATTATAAATGCATATGTTACAAAAAGCAAATGAAAATGTGAAAATTATACTTTTTTTGTCTCCAAATTTTTCTTATAATGTTATGATTTTAGGAATATTATTTTGTATTTTAAATATAATTATCTCTTTTCTTTTCAACTTTTTAGATATTTAGTTGTAATTTTAAATTGTAATTTTCTAATTTTTATTTTTCGTAATTTTCTAAATTTTACTTTTCAATATAATTTCAAATTTTATATTATTATTATTTTATATTTAAATATAACTTTTAGATTTTCATGTTTCTTATAATTTCTAAATTTTTTATTTTTGGGAAATTATTTAAAATTTGAAAATTATTATTTTTATTTTCAGTTTTTTTTTTAATTACAAAATTTTTATTTATTATTCAAGTTCTTAGATTTTGTTATTTCATAATCCCAATTTTTTTTTTTTTTAAGTTTTCATATTTTTATACCTTCTATCCTAAATAACTGTTGTTATAGAAATTCTTACATGTATTAAGTTGTTATAGAAATTCTTACATGCATTAAGAAATAAATCAAGTATCTATTTCATCCTTAATTACTGAGAAGAACATTAATGATTAGTGGTACAAAAATATATTATATATATATTTACAAAAAAAGTTAAGGATAAATTAAAAAATAACATTAATTTTTACCTTAAAAATTGTAAGACGTTATTTATTATATAAATAATTAAAACTACGCACTTATCGTAAATATGGGGGAGTAAATATTATTATATGATCAATTCAGTTATTATCACATGTTCAGTAATTTAATACACCATAAATTACAAAACTAAATCGAAAATCGGTATAGTTTTCAGGACATACTACAAACTAAGCCTAATGACACAATTCAGTTTTTTCCAGTGATTTTTGGAAGTACTAATTGTCTTGAAACTTTAAAAGTGTGTCATAGTTTGGTTCACCGGCCTCATTCTTTGACGGTCTTCGGTTTAATTCAGCATTGGGTTGAGTAGAACTATATATGTATGCAAAAATTATTTCATATTTAAATATTGGTTTAATTATTAAAAAATAAATTATGACTATTTATCAATTATACATTACAATATAAACTTTTAAAAGCAATATTTTGTGATAAATTATATATTTATTTTACTTACAACATTAAATATTTTTTATTTTAATTGCAGTGTCTTCACCATTATTAGATACAGTATGATTTGAAAAGATTGTTTCATACCTACCACTTATTTTGTTGCCACCTCCACTACCACTGTGAATCGACGATGAAGAGGCCTCAAATTCCATATTTTATTCATAACAAGGATAATATCAAATGGCGGAGTGTTGGATTTAGGACAAACTTGTTTAAGTCGGATCCAATGACGGCTAGTAATCGTGTCACAATTTGTTGTGGGAGTTTAGTTAATTTTGTAATGAAAAAATTATAATTTGTAATAGTAACTGATATTTTTTAAAATTTATATTACAATTTTAAATTATGCATTGTTTCATCTTAAAAAAATAAAAGAAATTAATATATTGTTTGATTATAAATTCTCTCATAATCAACCCTTAAATAGTCTTATATAGAATAAATATATATATATATATATATATATTTTTTTTTTTAATTCTAGTTCGTCGTTTACTTAAAAGATAAAAATAAGAAAGAAGAAAAGGTAGAAGATGTAGGAGTAGTAATTCTTAGGAGCATAATAATTCTTCTTCTGTAAATCAGTAAGCGATTGGAGAGAGAGAGAGAGAGAGAGAGAGAGAAGTTTATAAAAGTGAAATAAATAATTGAGGCAACTTTTGTCAGGGATGGCTTTAGAATGGGTGAATGAAAAGGTTGCATGTGATGATGAAAAGTGTGAATATCACGTGAGTTTATGAATTTGATCTTATCAGAATATCTAACATTTGACCCTAACATCAATTTTGTTCCCCAAGGCAACATAAACATATGTGATTATTGATCTGTCTGAAAAATCACTCAGATATTTCATTGGTTGTACAGAAAATGGGAGCATCCATGGCCCTCCTTGCAGAACCGATCATATCTTGGTGAGTTCTACACTGCATACTGTCTCCATGGATGTCTACATACATATTTCTGTGTGTAATATGTGAGACGTTTTGCCCAGATTATTCCGCTGTCTGAATTGCTTGGTTATAACTCAAAATGACACTTGTTCTCTTTGGCAATATCAGATGTGAGATCCCTTGAACATCCATGGTAGAATTAGCGCTGTTCTGGATCGACAACCAGAAGCACCACAAGCACGCTTGTAAGAACTTCTCTTTATTTGTGTCAACATCTTAGTGATCGAATACTGATGTGTCAAGAAGTGCTCTTGACAATTTTAAAACACACCACGAGCCAAAATGTCAACAAGTTGAAAAAGATACAAGGCAAATTCCTTTTAACAATTCAAGATCGGTTTCAAAGCAGATTCAAAGTTGTTTTTCAAAAAATCCATCAAATAATGGCATTTTCTTTGGGAATAAGGTGCTAAGTCATTTGAATTAAAGTTATTTATAATCAAATCAATTTCAAGGAAAATCAAATATACACATCTTTCCAAAAGTTATTGACTCCAATAACTCATGTTCATCAAGTTCTCAAATACTTCAATACAATATGATATCAAGCTTTTAAAAGTATTACAGCAATACATGTTCACGCCAACATTAGTTGACAACTCACAACTCCTTCCCTTAAGTTTCAACAATTAGCATCAACAATTATGCGGTTAATATTATGACTTGCATAAATATGTCCAAACTAGCTCATTAATGATCATCTTTCATTTTCCTCATTTTTGTTCTCTCTCTCTCTCTTCTTCTTTTGTTATGGATGGTTGTCAACATGGTAATTAGAGCCATTTCTTTTCTAACAATGGTTTCGAGTTTCGATGATTTATTTCTTCAATTTTTTTGTTGTATTCTTCAATTTTCTGCTTCTTTATGGCTACTTCTGGCAGTAATTCGGCTGTTCCACATTATCTCAACACACATTCTTTCTCTCTTTGGCTTGATTGTGCCAATTATTTTTGGCGTGCTCAAATCTTATACACAGTGAAGGTGCAAGGATTGGATGGTATTCTCTTACACTGAGAAAGAACCATCTACATTTCTTGAATTTGTTGAATCTGCATCTACAAACTCTACTTCTACTCCGAATCCTGAATTTATGTTTTGGCTACAAAAAGATCAACTTCATCTTAGCTGGATGATGGCTTCTCTCAATGAAACTATGCTAGGAAATTTCTTTAACAGAGGCCTACTTTCTTCTTCACACTCCTAACGCATGCCACAAGATCAAATTCACATTTAATTGTTGCTTTTTCTAATATTACTTATGATAAGCCATACAACAATAGTCAGTTCAACAACAGGTACAATAATAATGGTAAAACATCATGTCAACTTTGTAGAAGAACACGTCATATTGCATTAAAGTGTAACAAAAGATTTGATATTAGTTTTAATGGTACTTATATTGTTAATCAGTCTGGGCCTTCTGCAAATATTGCAACCTCACCACAGGCAATGCTTAACTCTTCCTATGAGAGCAATTGGTATTTTGACAATGGAGCTAACAATCATATCACAACTTATCTTAGAATATGTCTCTTAAACATAACTATCAAGGTTCAGAAAATTTTGATGTAGGTAATGGTTCTCTCCTTCATATTCTCACATTGGTTCTTCATTCCTGAATTCACAAGATAATTCTCCGTTACTTTATCACACAATAATATTATTTATGTACACAAATCACAAAAAAACCTCCTCAGCATCTGTCAATTCACTATGAACAATAATGTTCTAATCGAGTATCTCCCAATTCATTAAGGACGACAATGTTCTAATTAAGTTATTTCATTATTGTTGTTTTGTCAAGGACAAATTCACTCAAATGATTCTACTGGAAGGTGCTCTTCAAAATGGCCTTTACCAGCCTGATCTTAGCCATCTACATCAATCCAAATCAGCCTCCTTCAAGCCTACTAAAAAAGAAATCATGATTCGTATTCCTACTTCTTTAATTTCACATAATGTTTAGTTCAAATAGTAATGGGTGGCATAGAAGACTTGGTCATCCTTGTTCAAGTGTGTTGACATGTAATGAAATCAATGAATATTTCTCTTTCTAATCAAGATTTTATTTTTCTGTGATGCTGTTCGGTATTTTATGTCACTTAAAATACGACTCACAAGTGCACGAGGTAAATTATAGTAAACTATGGTGAGAACAGGTATCGTATCCACATGGACTGTATATTGTAAAATCAACTGAGTATTTGTTTATAATATTTTCATTTATCTAAAGAATTCAATTAATGGAATGAGTTTTGTAAAATAATTAAAACAAATAAGAGAAGAAATAGATAACAAAGGAAGTCAAGCAAGTAAAAATATTCAGAGATTATATGGATTCCATATGGCTCATATGAGTTCCTTTTAATGTATCAAACTATATTTAATTCCTCTATTTGTATGAGAATCACTAAAAAATTTGAAAACCCTCTCTTGAGTTAGATCCAAAAGTAGATTAGACAATATTGATCATTCTCAAGATATTATCTATCTCCCAGTCGTGCCTAGGATCTATTCTCATCATAATACTTACCAATATCTCGATCTAACAAGTTTTATGTTATGCATTCCTAATCCGTTAACCAATTACTCCATCTCGGGTAATAATGGATTAACTACACATATGCAACAAGCCGTCACATAATTTCATACGACATTCAAATCAAGGAAGTATAAACAAATATAAGAAGGAAAATAATATCATTAAAGAAAAACATATGAATATATAATAATGCACTCCCTAGAATCACTAGATGTTTAGCCACACATATTCAATACATAATCCATAGGAAACATATTAATAATCGTGGCTAACATAAAAAGAACAAAGAAAAGAGGACTATTGAAACCCAAAAAATCTTTGTTTCTCTCTCTCTCTCTGATGACTTGGTTGGTTGATCCTCCTTTGTCTCCTTATTTCTAACCCTAAAATATATTGTTTATTGTGTTGTATGATGTTTATAATCTGATGTAGCTCCTCCTTGTATAGACAATTACTAGGGTTTTTATAGCCTCCATATCTTTGACTGGAATGAGAAGATATGTCCGAATCACACCAAATCTAGAAGATATGCCCAAATCACACCAAATTAAGAAGATATGTTTGAATCACACCAAATCGCGATAGTTAAGATCATATCACGAGGATAAGTACGGTCCATGTGACGTGAGATGTGGTTTATATATCCTTAATTATCTATTTTTCTGTCAAAACTTCAACAAACACGTGAGGTAACAAAATATAACAAAATCACGATGAACACGTCACTTAAGTAGTGCAATTCCCAAAAAAAAAAAAACAAAAAAATATATATATAATAACCCATAATTGTACATAAATACTATGTTTATCAACCACCCCAAACTTAACCTATTGTTTGTCCTCGAACAATGATAACGATTCTTTATTTCAAAATGAAGCGGTGTTTTAACAGTACACGTTGCTTCAAACACAAAAATCATTATGATTATATCAAAATTAACCAAATTAGTAAACAACTTCATGCCATGCAAATATTACTTATTTAATATCTGAATCATTGATCCTCACTAGGTTTGTGTATCTCTCATACTCAAGTGTATAGGGAAATATAAACGACACTCAAAGTTAAAATAAATGCAGAATTAACCATATGCTTGCCTATGATTTTATCTCGCCTCTACATGCAATAAGTGAATTAATGATCATAAATGACTTTGAATTTGGTTGTAATGTAGGCTTTTGGCCAAGGTAAGGAATGTATGGCTAAGTGACTTAATAAACAGTGGACTCATCGAATTTATTGATCTTTACGACCTTTCACATTCAACTTATTGCCAACGAGCACTACTAGATTCTTCTATAGCTTTATTCCTCCTTCATCAACTCTTTTCCAATATTCAATCAACTTCGAATTTTACTCAATGGTTTTATTAGCTGTGGGGAGTAACTTTTGATTTTCAACAACTTTTGTTGTTTGATTTTTTTTTTTTTACTGTTTTTTGAATTTTTTTCTAAGGAAGTGACTCGTCTCCCAATTTATAACCATTTTTCACAATCTTTCAATTCATTCCTCCACATTTATCAAGGCCTTCTAACATGCAACATTCTTTTCTATTCGACAAGTCTACTCTATTTATATTACTTTCATGTACGAATAGTTTAGCTTGGCTATCAAAGAACGGCTCAAGGCTCAAAGGGGCTTACTAGGATAAATTTTTGTAAATGGTCAAAATTGAAAGGATAACAGGGCTACCAAAGATGACCTAAAATCAGTTCCAAAATCTACATTATTCTGTTAAACTTGAGCAAATCATAGGCAAGTTCCAGACATTCTAACATTTATCCAACTAAACACACTAAAAGAATCAATAGGCTCAATATCTCACATGATAATCACGATTTAAGATATTCGAGTCCTCCGTTGCATGCACAAATATCATTTTTACACAATATGCTCAATTCATAAATAATCATGATCAAATAAAACATTATCATCATTAGCATCACTCAATACCACAATCATCATAAAATAGAGAAACGAATCATTGTTTAGACTTTATATTATATATTTTACACTACTAATTTAGAAAGAAAACATATACTAAAAATTCGTAGTAAGAACACGGATTCATGGTACGACGTCCATCTATCCCCCAAACTTATTCTTTAAGAAGAATAAGTTTGAAAAGACAGATGGAAAAGCCATGAATCACTAACCTCCATTGTATTATTGAGACGGTGGGTTCGGTGGGAGTTGAAACCTCTAATGTTCCATTGTGTTCAGCGTGATTGCTATATTGACATCAATTCTCTCGATAGTTGAGTTCATGTGGATGAACTTGTTCCTCAATTTCTGCAAACATATCTCATCAAAATTAAAAGGGGCTTCATTTTTAAACAATGGACACATAAGTTGTGTAATTCTAAAAAAATTAGCCATGAAATTTTTGTGAAGCTTGGCATGCCCAAGGAGACTCTTTAATGCCTTCTCTTTTGCACAAGGGTGTCATCCTTCAGTTTTAGCCTTCTTGGCATAATCGAGTTCTAAACTTGCACCAAGGTGAGCCCACTTTAATTCCTCTTTGATGCTTCCCTTACGAGATGCCTCTGTCTTTGTTCTATAGAAGAATCATGCATAACTTTAAAATTGTCAATTAAATTCACACTATCAAAATTAATAGACTTGTAAGGAAGGATAGTGTGGCTTATGTAAGATTTAAGAGACTCTGCCGACAAAATTTGGACTTCTTTTGATCGATGGTGTTTTGGACTATATCCGCAGCCTTGCAATCTTCAATATCCCCTTGGAACTTCATTGCATCATATAAGGAATACACCACTTTCTCATTATTTACTCTTAGAGTCAAATTTTCTTTTCTCATTATTTACCCAAAATCAATAGCATCTCGTGGTCTTCTTCCTTAGCCAACACAAAAAAGTCCACGGAAAATATGAATTTATCTACTTTCATGCGCACATTTTCTATAATTCCTTTTGGGTACTTTATAGACCTACCACCAAATTGTAATGTAATAGAAGATGATTTCACCGTTCCTAAGCCCAACTTCTTGAATATGGATAACGACATTAAATTTATGCTTGCCCCCAAATCACACAACACTTTATTGAAGTCAGTGTTGCAAATTTCACATGGTATTGTATAGCTTCACGGATCCTTTAACTTTTGTGGAAGCTTGCTTTGGAGAATTGAACTACACTCTACTGTTGGATTGATCATCTCATGATCTTCAATTCTCTTTTCTTTTCCATAATTTTCTTCATTTGCTTCTTTTGCCTTTGTGGGAATGGTAGTGGTGGGACGTATGCAGGTGGTGGCACATATTTGGGTGTTTTTCACACCCCCATTCTCTTCCACATCTTTTGGGAGTTCTTGTGGTTTTCCCAATTTCTTTTCTTTGTGAGTGTCTACTTCAACTTCTTCACTTGTAAGCATTGGAGGACCCTTATATTGCTTTGCATTTTTCAACTCAATGGCTTGACACCACTCTATTTGGTTAACTTCCATATTGCTACGAGATTGACATTTTTGTTGTTAGACTTTCTATTGCTTTAGCCAGTTGGCCCACTTGCATCTCCAATCATTTAATTTATGCTCCCATATTAGTTGTGAACTTGTCCACCATGATCGCTAAATTGTCAACATTTGATGCATGTGTATCCATCATTTGCTTTGTGGTCTGCATACAAGATGCAAGTATATTTTCCAAATCCGGTTTCTTTCCATAATTTATAACTCCCTTTGTCACAGAGAAATCGAGTTGTGGTTGCTCAAAATTGTTCGAATTTGAATAGTTGAGTTTATAACTTTGTCCAAAATGATTTTGTGTATAATTGTTATTGTAGACTTGTCCTTGCATATAAATCACATCCTCCAATGGTTGTTGCTGTTGTTGTTGTCTCATCAATGCTCGCAACTGCTCCATCTCTCTACGCAATGCGTATATTTCATTTCTTGTGTTCTTGAAATATTTTTGTGTTGTGCAGTTGCTTCAATCTATAGATCAATTAGTATCAAATACCTTACACCTTTGGATCAAGTGTTCATAAACTACCTGCAAACACGACACGAATCAAATAAAGAAATAAAAACTATATACTAAATTATAATATACACTTTAAATTAAAGGATAATATCTAAAATGAATATCAGTTGTAAATTACGCCAGTCCCCGGCAACGACGCCATAAACTTGTTTGGTATTTTATTTCACTCAAAATACAATTCGCCAGTGCACGAGGTAAATTATAGTCAAACAACTAAAGATATTCAGAGATTATATGGATTCCAGGGACATGCATTCATATGGCTCATATGAGTTCCTTTTAATGTATCAAACCATAGTTAATTCCTATATTTGTATAAAGATCACTAAGATATTTGGATCCTCTCTCTCGAGTTAGATCCAAAAGTAGATTAGACAATACTGATCATTCTCAAGATATTATCTAACTCCCAATCGTGTCTAGGATCTATTCTCATCATAATACCTACCAATCTCTGGATCTAGCAAGTTTTATGTTATTCATTCCTAATCCGTTAACCAATTACTCCCTCTCGGGTAATAATGGATTAACTACACATATGCAATTAGTCGTCACATAATTCCATACAACATTCAAATCAAGGAAGTATAAACAAATATAAGAAGGGAAATAA
Source organism: Caryopteris x clandonensis (assembly GCA_028749325.2). Taxonomy (NCBI): domain Eukaryota; kingdom Viridiplantae; phylum Streptophyta; class Magnoliopsida; order Lamiales; family Lamiaceae; genus Caryopteris; species Caryopteris x clandonensis. Next base: position 2,669,871 of record JAPYKT020000037.1, on the reverse strand, counting down.
TATTATTAAAGAAAAATATATGAATCCATAATTATGCACTCCATAGAATCACTAGATGTTTAGCCACACATATTCAATACATAATCTATGAAAAACATATTGATAATCATGGCTAATATAAAACGAACAAAAGAAAAGTAGACTTTTGGATACCAAAAAATCTTCGTTTCTCTCTCTCTCTTTGATGACTTGGTTGGATGATCCTCCTTTGTATTCTTGTTTCTTACCCTAAAATCTGTTGTATATTGTGTTGTATGATGTCTATAATCTGATGTAGTTCCTCCTTTTATAGATAATTACTAGGGTTTTGATAGCCTCCATATCTTTGATTGGAATGGGAAGATATGCCCGAATCACACAAAATCTAGAAGATATGCCCGAATCACACCAAATCAAGAAGATATGCTTGAATCCCATCAAATTGTGACAATTAAGATCATATCACGAGGATAAGCACGGTCCATGCGACTTGCTGTACATCCTTAATTATTTATTTTTCTATCAAAACTTCAACAAACACGTAACATAACAAAATATAATAAAATCATGATGAACTCATCACTTAAGTACATGTAATTGCCAAAAAAACTATATATAATAACCCCGAATTGCACGTGAATACTATGTTTATTAGATGCTACAAATTAGAAAAGTCACATCAACAACACTTTGCATCCTTACCCGCCAAAACCGCAACTCCTTTCCAACTTATTTACTCAAAACTTTTGGGTCCCTCTTATACTACTTCCACTGATTGTTACAAATATTACGTTCATTTCATTGATGATTAAGTCACATTCACTTGGATCTTGACTCCAAAAACAAGATTTGAAGCCTATTCCATCTTCATATGGTTTGATGCCTTTATTGATAGACAATTTCATTGTTCTATAAATGTTCTACAAACTGATTGGGGAGGGAGTGTAGATCTCTTTACCATTTCTGAATAAACTTGGCATTTCATTTAGGCACCCTTGTCTCCATATTTAGCAACAAAATGAAAAAATTGAAAAAACAAAACTCCTTTAGATAGTTGAAATTGGATAATCCCTTCTTGCTCAAGCCAACCTTCCCCTAAAATATTTTCGGGATGCTTTTCATACATCAATGTATAGTACAATAAGCTTCATACGACAATCTTACATCATATCTCTCCTCATCAAGCTTTTTATGATACTTCACTTGATTAGAACTTTCTCAATACATTTGATTGTTCCCGTTTCACCTATATGGCCATATAGCAATCATAAATTTTAGTATAGATTCACTAAATGTCTTTTTCCTGGCTATAACGATTCTCATAAAGGGTATATATGCTTGTCTCCTTTTAGCAGGTATAGATTGTTGATTTTCTTTTTCCTCTTTATTCTCATTTTCTTATCACTCACCTCACCATACACAATCCACCCCTCTTATATTTTCTAAAGTTAAGTAAGTCTTTCTCTTTCTTTTTCTCTTTCTCCTCCTTGTTCTTATGCTTGTCTCCAACCTATAATGTACATCCTATAAAGATCAAAATGCTAAAGGAGGTATGTTGGTGGATTATTTATATACACTGGGCTAGTAATTGGCTAAGAATAAAAATGATCAATTAAGCTCAAATAGGGTGACTAGTGTAAAATGTATAAAAGTTGGCTTGAAAGGCTCAAATGGTCCAAAAATGGCCTAAATCATATCATTGACTAAATATTGTCAAGGGGGTTCGCCTCAAAGGAGACACTAAGTAATTTTTTGGAGATTAAAGCTCTCCAAAGAATCTAACTTGTTATAAGGATTCAAAAGTGAGTTGGTCAAACTATGCACAAGTGATGGAGAAGATACTTTTATCATAATTCTTCTCATTCCATTAACAAAATAGTACTCACAATTAGGCACACAACAATAGGCTGGTTCTTCTTTTTTTGTTTTTGCTTTTGTTTTTATCATCATTGAGCCCCTTGTGCAGCAGCCATACTCAGAAAAAATAGAATCCTCTTAAAAAAATTATAAAGACAAAACTAGTCATATACACAAAGGAACATACTATACATATGACTAGATAAATGAAAGATTAACGCACAAACTATAAGATAAGATAACATAAAATAAGCAACAAAACTAAAGGAAAAATAAGGGTATAAGAACTCCCTCTCGGACTACTTGGAGTCCTCTTCCGAAGGTTCTTCCTCTTGGATGGTATCATCGGTCCATGGTGGAAGGATGTGGTCAGAAAAGTCAGGAAATGGTGGTGCCATCTTGGGGAGATTCTTCTGGAGTGCTCGGTGCAATACCACGTCCCCTTGTTGCTTGTAAGCCCAATAGTCATGTAAGCGCTCACACATTTGGTTCTTTCGTGCTTCACGCCTATCCAACCATTCCATAACATTGAGGATGTTAGAAGACGGTAAAACACTCTGGTGATGTGTAGATGACTAGGTGCTGAGCACTCCCTTATTAATAAGGGTTTCTTCTTGATCGGATGTGAGTACTCCCCGCGCCTGACATATCTGGGTGATTAGTGAAGGGAAAAATAACTTCCCACTAATTTTGGGGGAATGTCCTGAATCTCTCTCGAGATGATGCAACCCACATTTATTGATTTTCCTGTTAGGATCCAATACACCAGAATCATTCGCTCTTTCTTGACTGTATAATCATGTGAAGTGGGCAGCAAGCTCGTCTTGACAAAATTGTACCAAATTAGGGCTTTAGGTTGCAAATTAATGCGCTGAAAAATGAACTACCCCATGTTGTATTCCATTCCGCCCCTTCACAAGCTAGGGTTCTCACAATTTCATTCAATTGTTTGTCCGTGGTGTTTTCAACTAACTCAAAATATTCACATTTAACATTAGTTAATCTGAACAATTTGTTAATAGCAACAACATAGATGATAATCTTTGTTTCACGCAATATGACATACTCGAGTTTTAAATCAATAATATTCGCCAAAACTCCCTTAGCAACAACCTTGTTGCCTCTTTGAAATGCAAGCAAAATGCCTGCCATTTTCGTTGCTTAATGTTATCCGCTAGCCATTTTGGGATACCCTTAAAATGAGTTCAGTCTCACCAAAAATCTATGGCCAGGATATATATCCTTCTTCAAAATTAATATGTTATACCGTTCTTGGGCTTCTTCAGATATAAAAGGGTTAAGGGTTAATGGTATGGGGAATTTTTTCACACTCTGCTCATTTCTTTTTGGCATGGTGAATTTTTGAATATGATTCACAAGACAACACAAGATAAGTTGATCCCCCATACATTGAATAATTCTCGTTCCTTGCTAAAATATTTCTCACTCATTGGCATATATCACATCTTTTTACAAAGTTATGAGCATCCTTGAACATAAAAGGCCAATAGTAGCCCGATTGAATTCTCCTTCCTTGCTAAAATATTTCTCACTCATTGGCATATATCACATCTTTTTGCAAAGTTATGAGCATCCTTGATGATAAAAGGCAAATAGTAGCCCGATTGAAAAACTTTGGCTGTTGTTTGTTGCCCCTCCCCCCCATGTGAAGCTAAATGTCAATGCTTTATAATGCATGTAACTTCCTCTTTAGGTACTCAACGTCTCAAATTTTGAATCGGGCACTGTTTATAAAGATAATGATCATCCCACTAATATGACTTCAAATCATGAAACAATTTCTTGAGTTGTTACCCATTTAAATCAGAAAGAGTTAAGCCACTCACCAAATAATTTACAAAATAAGCATACCATGGTATTGCCACTTTATGTACCCCCAAGATTTGTTCATCGGGGAATGTGTCTATAATAGGCTCTTCAATTTTCTCTTCACCTCCACTTTCAAGCCTAGACAAATGGTCAACCATTTGGTTCTCGGTTTCTTTTCTATCTTGGATTTCCAAATCAAACTCTTGAAGAAGTAACAGCCATCAAAGTAGTCTCGATTTGGCATCTTTCTTTGCAACAAGTTACTTTATGGCTGAAATGATCCGCGTATACAACCACTTTAGTTTCTACCAAATAAGCTCAAAACTTGTCAAAGGCAATGACCACAACCAAAATCTCTTTCTCGGTGGTTGTGTAATTCTATTGAGTATCTGTCAATGTTTTGTTAACATAATAAATAGAGTGAAATATCTTATTTCTCCTATGCCCTAAGATGGAACCGGTTGCCAAGTTGCTAGCATTACACATCGATTCAAAGGGAAGAGAACAATCTGGAGGTACAATAATAGGGGTAGATACAAGTGCTTTCTTCAAGGACAAAATGCTTCTTAACACTCCTTAGTGAACTCAAATGATCAATTGTGCTCAAGCAAAGAACAAAGAGGCTTATAGTCTTTGAAAAGTCTTAATGAATGCCCGATAGAATCATGTATACCCTAAAGAGCTTTGAATTCCCTTAACTGTGGTAGGTGGGGGCAGCTTCTCAATAACCTTTTTCAATTTTTACTCTATCCACTTCAATGCCTTGATGAGAAATTCGATGACCCAAAACAAGACTTTCTTACACCATGAAATGACATTTCTCCCTATTAATAACCAAAATTTTCTCTTCACACCTTTCTAATACTTGCTCAAAATTAGCCAATCAATAATCACAAGTCGTACTGAATACCGGAAAATCACCATGAAAACCTCAAGAGGTTTCTCCACGATATTGGAAAAATGGCCATCATACATTGTTGAAAGATGGCGGAGCCATTGCACAACCCAAACGACATTCTTCAAAAAGTGAATGTACCATAGGGGCAAGTAAAAGTGGTTTTTTCCTGAAAGATAGCGGGGGTATTACACAACCTAAACAACATTCTTCCCTGCTAATTTGTCTAGCAAGTGATCAATAAATGGTAGTGGAAAATGATCTTTCCTTGTGGCCTTGTTTTGCTTCCGATAGTCCATGCAAACATGCCAACCAGTCAATGTTCTTGTGGGAATCAACTTATTGTTTTCATTGGCCACCACTGTCACTCCACCCTTTTTCGGAATGCATTGAATGGGGCTTACTCAGGAACTATTCGAGATTGGATAAATAATTCCAGCATCTAGCCACTTGATTACTTCATTTCTCATGAATTCTTTCATGATGGGGTTGAGCCTTCTTTAATATTCAACAAAATTGTTGCAGCTTTCTTCCAGTAGAATTTTATACATGCAAAGAGAAACGAGTATTCCCTTGATATCTGCTACTGTCCACCCAATTGCTTTCTTGTATTTCTTTAACACATTGAACGACAAACTTTCTTTTTTAACACTCAAGGATGCATAAATTATCATGGGTAAAGTATCTTAATCTCCCTAATAAACATACTTCAAGTGATTAGGTAAGTTTTCAACTCCAACCTTGGTGGTTCTTCGATGGATGGCTTGGATGGTGGAAGTTCCTTATAAATCCAAAGACTTAAAGTATCTCCCAAATTTAGTATGTAGTTGCTTAGATTCCACTTATATGACTTGGACTTCATCATCCTCACTGAACTCTTCAACCTCTTCAAGAGAAGTCATCCTCATTATATCTTCAAATGTTTCCTTCTCCACTTTTTAAGCCACAATAGAGTCAATCATATTCAAGATGGAGCATTCTTCAATTTCATCTGGTAACCTCATCGCATTGAACACATTAAAGGTCACTTGTTGGTCATTCACCCGCATTGTAAGCTCTTCCTTTTTAACATCAATCAAAGTCCTCCCGTGGGCAAGAAATGGTCTTCCCAAGATAATTGGAACCTCCCGATCTGCCTCATAATCAAGAATGATAAATTTCACCGCAAAGATAAACTTGTCCACTTGCACCAACACATCTTGATCTTACCATTTGGATACTTCCTCAACAACTCCTTGAATTTTTCCCAATCCTCACACTGATACCTCCAGTTACTGAAAATAAATAATCTCATTCTAGTACATGGCAGTTTTTGTAGGATGAAAATATTTCATCAAGAATTTCTCAGAAAGATCATTCCATGTAGAAATCGAATATGATGGAAGAGTATTAAGCCAAGCTCTAGCTTCGTCCCTTAACAAGAAAGAGAATAATCTCAACCTTAAAGCCTCCTTCATAATGCATTGGAGCTAAGAAGAGTCACTCATCTCCAAAACTAAGTGTAGATGGAGGTGAGAATCTTCTGTGGCTAGCCCACTATATTGGCCCACTATTTGTAACATTTGGAACATCACGAACTTCAACTTAAATTGAAGTGCTTGAATTTCAGGTTGAACAATACCTGGATTAAGATCATTGAACATGGAGGCAGCATACTCTCTTATGGCTCTCTCTCTCTCTCTCTCTCTCTCTCTCTCTCTCTTCAGCCATATTCAGATAAGGTCGAGCCCGTTGTTCTCTTTATTCTCTTAGTCCTCTTCCAAATATACGTTCAATTTTGGGGTCAAAAGGAGCTAGCTCACGATCTTGTTGCTCGTTCATACACAAGATAGCTTATGAAAGCATAAGAACACACAAACAAGATTAGAACAAAGCAGTAAAAATAAATTTCAAAAGTTATTGATACTATAGGAATTCTAAATATAATCCATAGCAACAACGCCAAAACTTGTTGTGAAATGTGATAATATATGAAATGATTGTGTTGATGTCAATACGCAAGTGCACGTAGTCACACAATTAATATAATGATAACTAAATCATCTCCACAAAGATTGCATTCAAAATGTATTATGAATATCAATTACTAATCAATTTAAAAATAAAGGAAAAGGGGTAAATAGGTGAATTGTTTTTGTAACTAGATTTAAAACAAAAGAAATTAACACATGATAAAAAATAACTACAATTAAAAAGGTGATCGACTGCAAGAGAGATTTCTCAATGGAAAAGTGCACTAAATTTACCAATTTCCCCTGAATCAATTTATTGAACGATATGCTTCATCATTATTTTTAACAAAACACACCAGATTTAACCAAAATTCCCACTTAATAATAGACTTTTTCCAAATGCTATGATATAAGCTCCTCACCAAAATTGAACATATTCCTATGCCAACCAAATTTAGGAACACCTATACATGCACCAATTCTCAAGGTTATGCAAGACAAATAATATATTCCTTATTACCCGCTAATACAACCTAACAACAACAATACTCTTGCATCATTCAAGTGAGTTCCACGAGACTCAACCTTTCCAGAATTAAATCCAGCTTAAAAATTTGCCATTGATGGCCAAATAACAACAAATATTAAAATAAAGCACACTTGAATGAACAATGGCATGATTCACTTAATAATGTATAAAACTTCATAAATATGATTCAAGGTCCATTAGCAATCCAAGTCTCAAAGAGTTTAGCTCATAACTAAATTAGTACTGACAAACCAAAAGTTGAGTTCGATATCCATGGCTACTGAAATAGATATTCAAAATAGAGATTAGAAAACTAGAGAGAAGAAACAATAAGAACAAAGTCGAATGATCATGATCTCCAACATGTTCTTCTTTTCTTCTTCTTCTTCTTCTTCTTCTTTAAACCTTTTAGTCCCTTCATCTGGTTCTCATTCTTTCAATTTTCTACTATGTTTTTCGCTGGTTCTTCTCTCTCTTCTGCACAGTGCTTTCCGCCTTGTGTAACCCTGTTTTTCTCTACTTTTTCTAGATTAAAAGGCCCACATTCCTCCTTTCCCAATTAGAAAGCCCGTTACTTTTAATATGAAGCTGGCCTATTTCATTCCAAGCTGGAAACTAATGCCCACTTAATTTTATGCTAGTCCATGCCATATGTACAGTCAACAGAGACATAGTCATTAGCTGGGTTTAGACATGGGCACGGTTCCGCTGGTTTTGGTTTCTGTTCCGAAACTGCTGGTTCCTCGAATAATGAAGGATAGAACTGAAGCTGAATTGGTATATAGTCGGTTCTGATTCCAGAACTGCCAGTTCCAAGGTTTTGGTTCTTATTCCAATTTTTTTTTTTCACAAATTCACACTTGGATCCGCTGATTTTTAACCAAAACCGGTGGTTTTGGAACCAAAATTGGGTAACCTGGAACCAGGATCGAACCGGTTCTAGTTCCAAACAAAAATTGATCAACGGTTAAATCGAATCGTTGACTGTCGGTTAGAACCGCTAGTTCCGGTTTGGAACCGGAATGTGCCTATGTCTAGCTGGGTTTAGCCTTTAAGTCAAAGACTAACCTCTAGAATGTTTCAACATAGGTTTAATTGGGAACTTCCTTGTGTCCTAACTTCCAGCTTGCACCTTCTCGGATTTGAAAATCTTTACGAACAAAAATAAATAGAATTCTTGGAATCCCCAACAACTAGTCCCCAACAACTAGAAACAATCCTTCTTGATATTGTTCCAACTCAATCCGAAATCCAAACTTTTTTTAATTTTTCCGCTATTTATAATTAGAACTTTAATGGTATGAATCAATACATAATCCTCTCTCTTCTCCAACAAATGACAATGGCAACTAATGCCCTATAAAACACAAAATGGTGTTTCTAGATGAAAACATCACTAAACTCCTTATGGCTTCTCTGTTTCCAGTTTTATAAATATCTTTTTCTTATTCGAGTCATGCTTAGAAATTACTCGAACCAACCCTTTTGGAAAGAAAACTTTTTTGGTTGACCTTCCCACTTTTATTGGTTAGAAAGTCTGAAACAAACTCGAAAACATTATTTGGCAAATCAATTATTTTTTTATGATCGATATACATATGGCTACTTGTTCAGTGTCACCGAACAAGAGGGATTAACAAATTTCAAGTTCTAAAACATAAAAAATAATCTTAAATGGAAAATAAAGAGAATGAATCTTGAATTACGATATTTTTTTTTCACAACAATTTGACATAATCCTAACAAGTCGTCTTACTTATGCTCTAATAATTATAAGAAGATTCATACAAAACAAAAATCCCATTCCTTATAATAGGAAAAAGAATACAAAAATATATAAACCTTCACAAAAATTATTTCATACATCTCACAATCAACAACAACAATAACAACAACAACAACAACAACAACAAGAATAATAATAATAATAATAATAAAAATCCCTAAAAGATTTTAAATGTTTCAATTAAGTGCACAAAATCAAGACACAATGCTAAATTTTGTAAATCCCTAAAAGAATTTTAGTTTTTCAAGTGCAAAAAATGAGGACACAACCTAAATTTTGTGGACGCAAGAGAAAGGGTGATAAAGATTTTATTAATAAAATTTTAATTTACTTATTGATTGTTTTAAAAGCAACTTTGAATTACGTTTTTTCTTGTGTAGAATCTGAATCAAAGTTATTTCAAATTGATGGTACTCAAATTACAAATTTTGATTTTGATGACTCTGACTTCCCTTCTATTAATGTTATTTCAAATGAACAACAAATTAAAGTTAATGTGTTAAAAAATTGATAATCCTAATTTGTAAAAACAGTATCATGATAAACTTCTTCATTCTTTTCAAGAAAATTATTCTGTTAATTAAAAGAAAATATATTTTTTTGCGGGCACTTGCAAAAATACATTATGATTTAACTAATATCTTTAATAAGCATAAAAGGAATGATGCAAAAGAAACTCCTATACAAGAATTACACAAAGAAATAAAAGTTGTTAAAAATGAATTAATGAATCAAACAAAAAACAAAAATCAGACTCCGAAGTTATCAAACATATCATTGAAGCTATTAAAATTCACAATGAAGATAATGAGGATATCAATAATGAAGATAATTATATTTTAATTAGGACAACTAAATGTAGAAATATATTATAAAGTTTAATGGAACTTCACTATTTAATCTTAATTTGTTACCCTAAATTTATAAATGATTTTAATTAAAATAAATGTTCATTTTTTACTTACAGTATCAAAATTCTAAATTATTATAAATAATTATACATGATTTAAAATTTTCATTTATAAATTCTTCTTTAAAAGAGAAGATTTTTTTAAGAAAGTAAAATGTATTAATATTTTTTTGTTGTCTATATAATATAAAGATGACATAAACTGTAATAAAGGTCTAAATCTAATTAGTGTATATATTTAAATTACGTTTAAAATAAAGTTTTGAAAAAAAAATTTGATATTGATACAATACTATTAAAAATGACTTTGTGCCACAACTCCTATTTCATCTAATTCTACGCCCTCTCTCCCTTGTTCAACTTCCACATTAAGATTCTATTCTTAGTGTACTCTTCTACTTCCACACTTTCTAACTCTTCTTTGTGTCATTTGTATTTCCGGCTCCATTTCTTCATGTGTTTCATCTTCGTTTAAAATATTCATTGAAGGTAAGTTCATTCAGCTAAAGGAAGATATGGAGCGATCTTGTACATCCTAAAATTGTTTGATATTTGCTTATTGGAATGGAATACGACTATGGCCGAAGCTGTCATATTGTGCAAAACTTTGTGAGAATCTAACACCAAAATCAAGGTTCATATGGTCAAATTGGAGGCAACGAATAATGGTGGATGGTTCGGTACATGAGTATGTCCAAGTGTCATCATTGAAGGCCTGCCTCTAGACATCCTCTGCATTCCTATGAACTTCATTTAGATGTTGTGAATTACATAAATAGTTGATGAGTGAAAGGACATGATGTTCAAGAATAAATTGATAAGCAAGTCGGTGAGTCCTTCTGGTTGTCAAGTTGGTCATTAACTGGACTTGAGATTCATATGGATGCACTAAGGCATATATGGTTGCTCTGATGGTAGTCTTTTGATCGTGTGTTCTACATTTTTGTACTATGAGAGTTGTTCATCCTACATTAGTATTGAGTTGATCGATATTTCATCGTATTTTATTCTTAACGTTGGACTTCATCGACTCAACGATGTAGACATATATAAAAACAATGAAGAATAAGTTATATGCACAAATATATATATATATATATATATATATATATATATATATATATAGTTGCAAACCACATATTGCAGTAGTGATGCATCTCCAATTTTTATTCTTATTCTTTTTTCTCTAGTATCGACAAGGGATAGAAAACGACATGTAATTCTTTGATACCACCTTGTTATTATGTGTGGTAGGAGTCATGATATTTCCGTGCCCCTAACAAAATCATGCTTGTGAAACAATTTTGTAATATACGTGTTGTGAATGTCCTACCAATTTGTAATTTTATGTCCCTTCGGATTAATGTTATAAACATTAATTTTTCAATTATCAAAGGGATCGGTTATGTTTGGTATACGTTGCATCATACGAAACTAACGTTGCACCCTTTCAAGATGATGAAACTTCACAGAAGAAAAAAATCCATTTCTTTGTAGACATTTGTGGGTCAACACAACAAAATATTTCACCTTCGCAAACCCCAATTCACGGCAACATCCACAGACCTTTCGAATTATTGTTGTTTATTTCATAAAAAGCAATTACAAAAGCAAAAGAAAAAGAAAAAAGAACAAAAAAAAAAAGAAGAAGAAGATTGTACAATTCTCAATTCCAATCATTAAATTCAATTTGCCCAATTTTTCACATTTTCTATGGATTTTTTTGTTGCAGGACTTAGTCTAAGACTAACACGATTAAGACCTTCCCCATTCAAGTAACTAATAAACTCTGACAATCATGAGTATTACCTGTATCACGCTTTAGCTGAATTCTTGGCTTTAGCTTTGGAAGTTCTAACGTCACAAATTTTTTTTTTAATGAAAATGGTCAAAAACAAGTGAAGGCAGTCAAATTTTTTTATCGAACAAAAGTTTATAAAACAAAAAGAAAAGGAAGAAGGAAAGAAACCAGAAAAGCCTTGTCCACAGATGTCGATAAAGGTCTTCTATTGCAATTGATGAAGTGTCTACTACACTAATGCATAATAAATATTAATTATCATATAACATATATTGGGTTGATAGTAATATCATATATTATACCCAAATAATACATTGATTTGGTAGAAAATCCAAATAGAACAAATGTGGCAACAATTAATTATCATTCGTCAAAGACGTCAGTAAATAAATAGAGACAACTTCGGTGTATATATAATCTTGTTTATATATACTGTAGATCACGAGTGGTAGCTTTATTATTATGAGAATAAAATTGCATTAATTTTTTAATTTATTCTTGTCATTCTACGCAATTATATCCTGAGAATAAAATTGCATTAATTTTTTAATTATTCTTGTCATTCTTAGCAATGGTATTCTGAGAATAAAATTGCATTTCTGAATTTATGCGTGTCATCCTTGGCAGTGATATCATATTAAACTTGCAAGAAAACAACTCTTCCTCGCAGAGGTATGGAACCCTAATTTTTTAGCTTATAAGTCAAGTTATAATTGCTTAACATATAAGGGTGAGTCCACCAGTTGGTATTACAATTTGGACATGAAACTGTTTGTTCTAATTGTGTCTCCTGAGGTCTTCTATTCCAATCGTTGTTTCAGAGAAAGCATTTCAGGACTTCTTTCGAAACGAAACGAAAATATAACATATAGTGGTTGGCATGAAGAAATAGAGTTGGATTGACGTAATATATATTCTGTTCCATAATTCCTGCAATATATTATATATGTTGTTCGGCAAAAAAGAAGACGTAATAAAACTGGTGTCATGTGTAAACACGTAAAAGAAATTGCAAGGCTAAGGGATTTTATTGGTACAGAAATCCACACATTTTGAGTGGAGTCCTCCTGCTGAAGCCATCCTGTCTGCATTTACATGGTGAGAATTCAGATATTGCTTCATATATTAATGGCTTTCTTCAAAATGTTAAGTTTAATTTGCATACTGTTTCTAGGATCGAGCTTCTTTTGGATTTCTTTTGTTTGTTTTGGCTTCCTCGTCTTCATTCCTTGCCTGCTCCAATGCCTGGGGTATTAGGGAACACTATTTCAACGTCATGGATTACGGAGCCACAAGTGATGCTTTTACAGATGATTCTCAAGTAATCCAATCATTTATATATTTTATGCAAACTCTAATCATGTCTAATATTTTACGAGTTTTAATAATGATCTCTAACATTTAATTTTGTATGTTTTTTGTTCGATTTCGCTGGTATTTCAAAAACTCGTCGGAAGTTATTGATGCGGCAGTTAAGCTGCCTACGTTGCAAATAAAAGTAGGAGCAACCCATCAACAATTTTTGAGGAATTATTGCAATACCAGAAAATCAAATATAGAGATTATAATAATAATAAAAAAAAAAACCCTATAAAATGAACCAAATTTAGAGGCAAAAATGAAATCTTGTGGCCTTGTTTATTGTTTGTATTTCTTTATTTATGATGGTTTGAAGAATTGTTAAAATGCATGTATGAGTGATTGAATAGGCATTTCTAGATGCATGGGATGATGTGTGTGGTGCCTCATTTGAATCTCCAACAATGTACGTTCCAGCAGAGAGGACATTTTTAGTGAACCCCATCACTTTTCATGGCCCATGCAATGCCTCAACCATTAGCTTCTTGGTATGTCTCTCTTAATTCATTTTTCACTAAACTCTTTTTTTTTTTTTTTTGCCCATGTGTTTTGCACCGGATTTACAATACTTCATATTTAATTTAAAATATTACTTATTTACTTGAAAATTAATATTATCTTTATTAAGATAACAAATCAATAACATTATTTTTTAAATACATAGGTAATATTTTTTACTTAAACAAGTAACATTATATGCGTATAATTTTTTGCATATAGAGATAATAAAATGTTAACGAAGAAGTGGATGGAAAGATTTTAGGGACAATTATAGCCCCAGATTCACCTGGGGTGTGGGACGGAAGAGATGCGAGTCAGTGGTTGGGATTTATGAATATAAAAGGGCTACATATTGACGGTTTTGGGCTGGTCGATGGTCGGGGCAAGGCCTGGTGGGATCAGTCGTGTAAATACCACCCCCAGCTGGTACTCTCTTTTATTTATTTACTATGGGCTACGAAAATGTACCTACAAACTTCCTCTTTTTCAAAGAAATAAAAAACTGTTTCTTCAGCAAATTACTTTTTTTTTTTCTTCTTCTTATATATTCATTCTATTAAATCAAGGTATAATATGTTACGAATCATTACATTTCACATATGTTCCTTTGAATTAATTTAATTTTTTTATTATATTTAACTTTAAAACATCTTAATCATATGCCCTGTTGTTTCTTTTATGGGGAAAGTGAAATATTTTCTTAAGACGAAGGGAGTAATATGTATTTGTACATAAAATGTAATCTATCATACATATATCTTTCATTTAATTCTATTAAAGTGATTAGATGTTTTTAATTTCTTTTCCTTCTCATTGTAATTTTCAGAAACAATGCACGACCTTGGCTCCAACCGTAAGTACTTACTACTTTCAATTCTTTACTGTGTCATCATTTTTTAATTTTCTTAAAGTTTATATTGGCGCAATTGCAAAAATTGGACAAAAGTATATGAGGTAACTTTTAATTGCACCGTGAACTTTTAAATCATAATATGAACTACAATATTGATCATATTTTTTGTCACTAAGTTGATGGCGCCACTATTCTCATTAGACGTGGCAATTTTAGATCCATTATCTATTTTATTATTGTGTCTGTCTATTATTGTGAATCGAGGTGAAATACACGATGAAATCTAACTTTGAAACTTGAATCACAATAATAATAATGGCAAAATAGGTTCCGGATGTGGGATGACATGGTGGAGCCGTAATTAATGATGGCAGCGTCAAAATATGGTGTCAGAAAATTGAATGTATGTTGTAATTGAAAAAAATTATAGCTCACGACGACCATTATTACTTTGATGATGCAATTGAAAATAGGGGCATATGTGATGAAATTTGAAGGGAAATGAAAATAATAATAAAGGTATTATAAAACAGGCGTGGAAGTTTGTGGGGTGCAATGAGAGCAGTGTCAGGAATATGAAGGTAATAAACAGTGGACAAACACATATGCTAGTGAAGGGGTGCGAGGAGTTTAAGGTTGAGAAGGTGAGAATAGAATCCCCAGGAAACAGCCCCAACACCGATGGCATTCACATCCAATCATCTCAGCATGTCCTCATCATCCACTCTAACATTGCAGCCGGTGATGACTGTATTTCAATTGGTGACTACACATCTGATATCGAAGTAGCCGATGTTCAATGCGGACCTGGTCATGGCATCAGGTACTTTACTATTTTCCTATTTACGCCTCTTTTGTCATCGTTGTTCAAATTCATGGATTCTCTTATATGAAACAGATTGATTCTAATTCAAATATAATAAAAACACACAGATCCTCAAAAGATATTATAATCTTAACCAAACTTGTTTTGAAGTAGTCAATAAAAGTGATATTTTTATCGAAAAAAATAATACTTTTTTGACCAATTAAAAAAAATATTACTTTTACCCTAACAGTATTATTTTTTGAAAAAAAAAAAAAAATATATATATATATATATATACACATATAATATGCTGCGTGCATAGACAAATTTGCCTCTCATACCACATTAAAAAAATTCTTAAGTTTTATGGGTCAGATCTATGCACATAAGGCGAACTCAAATACATTTGACCCGAAAATATATGTTTATGGCATAGCATTGGAAGCTTAGGCAAAGGAGGAAACTATGCACAAGTACAAAACATTCATGTATCTTATGTCTTTTTCAATGGAACCTCAAATGGAGCTCGGATCAAAACATGGCAGGTATTTTGATCCATATATACAAAACTATATATATTATTTTAGTTTGGTTTGATACTAGCCATGAATCACAACTAATTTGTTCTTCATTTGATTCTGAACATTAAGGTTGGAAGAGGATATGTTCGAGATGTCACATTTGAAAATATTTTATTTCAGAACGTCAAGAATCCTATAATCATCGATCAAAATTATTGTAACATCAGGAATGGATGTGGAGAGCAGGTAAATAACAAATTAATAATAATAATAATTTGATAATAATAATTTGATTATAATTATTATTCCAACATTAACTCATGTGTCTTGTGATGAAGGAAACTGGAGTCCAAATAAGCAATGTGGTATACCGGGAAATGGCAGGCACATCCCTCTCCGATATTGCCATTAATATTAATTGCAGTAAATCTGTACCATGTTCTGGAATATCCATGGAATCAGTGAAACTAATTTCAGCTAATGTTGACCTCCCAGTTACTGCAAATTGCAGTAACGCTTATGGTCAAGAAGTGGATGTGGTTCCAGATCCATGTCTTCAAGAGTGTTAAGGATCAGACTTTGCAATTTAGTAACATCGTCCCATTATTAAATTGGTGTCTATGAGCATACACTGAGGGCGACGCTGTTGTTATTTTACTTGCCTTTACCATTTTTTACAAAAGTCAAATTTAATCTGCTGAGCACTAATTAATATAGTTGTCACATTGGGAGTCATAAACCATGGCTTGTAGACATATTCACGGTCAGCTAAGATTCAACCTTTCAAGGTGGAACCGTAACAAGACCTTAGAGGGTACAATCCAGTTATGATTTGTGAAACTCACGGTTCCGATTGTTTTTTATTTTTACCTTTCTTCTTTTAACTTCCTGCAATACCTTTTATTTAACAGAAGAGTTAAGGAAAAAAAAAAACTAGAAACAGATAAATACTTCAATAATTAATAATTATTTATGGTAATTTTATTTTTTGGAAAATTTGTTGGAGATAGGGATAGGAATAATCTGAAAATAAAAATGTTTTATTTTAACTAAAAAATAAATAATTTCCATGAATTCAATCATTCTTAATGATTGGAGGAAAGTATTTTTTTTTTATTCTTTGAAGATCTTATAAAAGTTTGGAACATGTATTTTGAATCGAAACAAGAGTTCAATCTCAACTTTTAGATCATGTTCGTTAATTTATAACCTAATCATCTTTGTCGTTGATGCAAAAAATACGTAAAATCAATAATCTTAAATCAATGGTTCACGTTAATAGTTATCAATTTTATTTCGCTCCGCCAAATATAACTATAATATTTCACTTCGTAAAAAAAAATAAAAATAGAATTAATTGGCTTCTATTCCATTTCAGACAAGTTTTTGGTCGCTCCACTGGGAAATATTGCCGAAATTACCAAAATGACCGAATTGAGTGTATGCGAACTCTTGAGGTCTCCGATAGTATACACTTGTGTATATGTTTGAGATTGACTCCGTGGTTATCGAGTTTGGGTGTTATTTAGGTTTTAGTCCACACCACGATATCACTGGTAATGCATGGGGAGAACCAAAGCACTAGTTCTCTGATTTAAACAAGTCTTAACATCGATATCAATACTGGTATCAAAGTCATAGTTGTGCATCGAGACGAGATATATTAATAGAGATAATACCAATTGATTTGAATTAGTTGTAAATATTGATTTGATTTGATTTGATTTGTGTCTATCCTGTATTTTAGTTATACCTTGACCATATCCTTTCCTTAATTATAGGATATTGTTGTAACTACACATACGTGTATATATATGTGAATATACTCTCACCAGTTCTCACGGTGATTTTTCCAATCTTCTCTCAATTCTCAATTATGTGCTGTACATATTCTGTCATGGTATCAGCCTAACTCGTTCCTAAACCCTAAATTCTTCCGCCGTCCTCCTTCTCTACCTCGCCGTGTTTACATCCGGCTCTCATCTTCTCTTGTTTCGGTGATATTGGTCGGTATCTGCCATCGCCAAATCTCAGTTTCGTCATCATCATGTCGAACTCTGCTAATGATCCTCTCCCTGTTACCACAATGATAAATATGATGCAAATTAAACTTGAAGCCTCCACATATTTGATGTGGCGCCGCCAAACAATACACATGGCTGAGTGTTTTGATATTTTGGGCCATCTCGACGATACGACTCCAGCGCCGTCTTCCATGATCACGCCGGAGAGCGGCGCTGCCACTGCAAACCCGGCTTACACGACATGGCGTCTGAAGGATAAACGCCTTCTCAGTGTCATATATACCTCTCTCTCTCCCGACGCGGCCTCGGAGGTCATCGATTGCACATCCGCCAATCAAGCGTGGGAGGCGTTTGAGAGTGTCTATGCCTCTGCGTCCCGTTCTCATCAACTCCGGGAGGAGTTGTTATCACTTCGCCGAGGAGATCTGTCCGTTGAAGACTATGGCAAGAAGTTTAAACATCTCTGTGATCAGCTGCAGGCCATCGGCTGTCCCATTGACGCCGACGATAAACGGCACTGGTTCCTCCGCGGGTTGGGGGTTCAATTTGCAGGTTTTGCCGACACTAGGATGGCTATCTCTCCAGTTTCGCCTCTCCGTGATCTCCTCCACCAGGCTGTACAATTTGATATGATGCTTAAATCCATGGAGGGTTCGTCTCCCTCTCCTACCTTCTCCGCCGTTCGCCAGAATTTTCAGGCGGCTGCCCCTAAGCCGTCGCCTCGACCATCGTCTCGCACCTCTCAGCAGCAGTACTCTTCTCGCTCAGGAGGTAATTTTAATTATGGTAACAATGGTTCAAGTTCAGGTGCTTCATTTAATTCTGGTCGTCGTGACAATTCTGGTGGAGGTGGGTTTCGTCGTACGCCTAGATGCCAAATATGTCGTGGGGAGCATTATGCTGATAAGTGCTCTAAATACTTGAATGCTCTCAACTCCAACTCAGCTGCCCTCCTTGCTTAGACGTTCACGTCCACTTGCAATGTCTCGGATCAAACTCCTGATTGGTATCTTGATTCGGGCGCCTCGGCTCATATGACGAACCAACTTTCAGCTCTTGACACTCATGAGTCCTATTCTGGTAATGGTTCTGTTATAGTTGGTAATGGCAATGCTTTAAATATCTCGCATATTGGCAATACTAAAATTTCTGAGGATGTTAAATTGTTAGATGTACTTGTTGTCCCTCATATCACAAAGAACCTTCTGTCTATAAGTAAATTAACTGCGGATTATCCTGTGGATGTTATTTTTTCTGATAAGTTCTTCGCCATTCAGAACCGGCTCACAAAGAAAATCCTGGCTCAGGGAAGGTGAAATCAGGGACTTTATTTACTTGATCGGGGTATTCCAGCTTTGGTTGCATCTATTCGGGTCAAGAGGTTGAAAGCAAGCTTTGATTTGTGGCATTTACGCCTGGGGCATGTCCCATTTTCTGTTATTTCATTGTTAAATAAGCAGGGTTGTTTATCTGTTACTTCAGTTTTACCAAACCCTAGCCTCTGCTCTTCTTGCCAGTTGGCCAAGAGCAAGCGTTTACCATTTTCATTGAATGACAAACGTGCTACTGCTGTTATTGACTTAATTCATTGTGATTTGTGGGGTCCTGCACCCGTTTCCACTTCTGATGGGTTTAAATATTATGTGGCTTTTGTGGATGATTTTTCTCGATTTTCGTGGATATATCCTTTGCGTGCTAAGTCCGAGTTTTATGATGTGTTTGTTCGGTTTCATGCTTTCGTCTGCAATCAATTTTCTCGAACTATTAAAACATTTCAGTCTGATGGGGGTACTGAGTTTATAAATGGAAGGGTTCGTGATTTTATGCATATGCATGGTATACATCACCGGATTTCTTGTGCTTATACACCACAGCAAAATGGCAGGGCCGAACGTAAACATCGTCATATCTCTGAATCTGGTTTATCTATGTTATTTCATGCTCAGGCGCCAGCTTCCCTTTGGTTTGATGCTTTTGCCACTGCCGTTTATGTCATTAATAGGCTACCCTCTGTGATACTTGATAACATTTCTCCCTTTCAGGTGTTATTTGGTTATCCGCCTAGTTATGATACTTTTAAGCCCTTTGGTTGCCGTGTCTATCCGTATCTTCGTGACTATGCAGCTAATAAATTGGAACCTCGCAGTCGGCCTTGCATCTTTCTGGGTTATAGCAGCACGCAGAAGGGTTTTTGTTGTTTTAATCCGGACTCTTCTCGAGTTTTTATCACTCGCCATGCTCAGTTTGATGAGCTCCACTTTCCTTTCTCACGGGTACCGTCTGTTACGAAATTCACTGATCTAGATATCTCGACGTTTCTCGATATCTCATCTGACTCTTCTCTGGCTCCTGTTCGTCCTCCACATCATTTTTCGGTTGATAACGATGCTCGTTCACCGTCATTGGTTCTCGATGAACCTCCTTTGGAGCCGCCTACTATTGATCCTGTCGTGCTTCCTGTTCCCGACATTGAGCCTCCAGCTCCAGAACCACCCCAGACTTCTCAGCCCACTCATCATATGATCACTCGAGCTCGTGCTGGTATTTTCAAGCCGCGCTATCCGGTTGATTTAGCATCTTCTGCCCTTCTCTCAGCTCTTGTTGTCACCTCTGAGCCCCGTGGCTTCAAGTCTGCTGTTAAGCTTCCTCAGTGGCTTGCTGCCATGCAAGAAGAGATTGATGCTCTTCGCTCAAACTCGACTTGGGATTTAGTGCCTCGATCTTCTGGCACTAATATTGTTGGCTCCAAGGGGGTCTTTCGTACAAAGTTTCTTGCAGATGGGTCAATCGAACGTCACAAAGCTCGTTTAGTGGCTCAGGGTTTTACTTGTTAAGGTAAAATCGATAATTCACACACAATAGAAAATGCACAAAATAATAAACAACACAGAGATTTACGTGGTTCACACAATCAGGGTGATTGTGCTACGTCCACGGCGGAAAGGAAGAGGTATTTTATTGACCTGTTGTTACTACTTGAGTTTACAAGATACAAAGAAGGTATTTATAACAATTGTCTAAGACCTAATACTGCCAAATGGGCCAGGCCCAAAACTGCTCTGATATAACCCAAAACGGCTCCTGTAGATCAGTCTCCACATCTTAACAATCTCCCACTTGGAGGCTCGATCAACATTCTGCTGCCATCCAAACAACCATGTACCTTCTGTAAACCCAAACTAACTCTCTCTCTCCCTTTCTGCGCCTCCTCTTCAAGTTTCTAGAAGCCCAGTTGAAGCCATACATAGCTTCAACTTCTCTGTTGTCACCGCCTTGGTAAGCATATCTGCTGGATTCTTCGTACCAGGGATCTTCTTCAGATTTAGAGTGCCATTAGAAATCTGCTCTCGAATGAAATGATAATGCAAATTAATGTGTTTCGTCCTGCTGTGAAACACTGGATTCTTCGCAAGATGAATAGCACTATGGTTATCACAATATAGGACATAATCTTCCTGTTCCATGCCCAACTCTGAAAGAAAATTCTTCAACCAGATCAGCTCCTTGGCCGCTTCAGCAATGGCCATATACTCTGCTTCTGTAGTTGAAAGAGCAACACTCTTCTGTAATCTGGACATCCAGCTGATTGCCGTACCCCCAAGAGTGAACACATAACCTGTAGTGCTTTTGCCCGAGTCAGTACATCCTCCCAAATCAGCATCACTGAAACCTTCTAAGACCACCTTCTTCTTCCTGAAACACAAGGCAACCTCAGAAGTGCCTTTCAAGTAGCGTAACAGCCACTTGACTCCTTCCCAATGCTCCTTACCAGGATTAGACATGAATCTGCTAACAACTCCCACTGCATGAGCGATATCCGGTCTGGTGCATACCATAGCATACATCAAGCTACCAACTGCTGATGCATAAGGAGCTTTAGCCATCTCTTCCTTGTCTTCATTTGTCTTTGGAGATTGCTCCTTGGAGAATTTTAAATGACTCCCCAAAGGCGTACTTCTGGCTTTAGCATCTGTCATGTTGAATTTCTCTAAAACTCTCCGAATGTACTTCTGCTGTGAAAGCTTTAAGGTACCAACTCCTTTTTCTCTGACTATGGTCATGCCAAGAATCTGTCTAGCAGTTCCCAAGTCCTTCATCTTGAACTCTCTGGACAACTGATCTTTCAATTTTTTAACTTCCTCCATGTCTGATCCAGCCACCAACATATCATCAACATATAATAAGAGAATGATATAAGATGACCTAAAATTCTTCAAGTAGCAGCAATGGTCCATCTCACATCTGGTATACCCATTCCGCTGCATAAAGCTGTCAAACTTCAAGTACCACTGCCTTGGAGCTTGCTTCAATCCATATAGGCTTTTCTTCAGTTTGCACACCAAGTTCTTTTTATCAGTCACCACAAAACCTTCTGGTTGTACCATGTAGATGTCTTTATCAAGATCTCCATGTAGAAAAGCTGTCTTCACATCCAACTGCTCCAGATGTAAACCTTCAGCAGTTACAATACCAAGAACCAATCTGATGGTGGTCATCTTCACAACTGGTGAGAAGATCTCGTTGTAATCAACCCCTTTCTTCTGTTGGAACCCCTTGACAACTAACCTGGCCTTATATCTCTTGCTGCCATCTGCCTCATCTTTAACCCTGAACACCCACTTGTTCTGTAGTGCTTTCTTTCCCGCTGGTAATTTGACTAAGGACCAAGTTTGGTTCTTGTCAAGTGAGCCTAGTTCATCTTCCATGGCCTTCTTCCACTGTATGGAATCCTTCATTCTTAACGCCTCTGGATAAGACTCTGGCTCTCCATTCTCTGTCAACAACAAATAACTTACTGATGGAGAATACCTGTCTGGAGGTCTATGAACTCTGGTGGACTGTCTAACATGTGGAGTTTCTGGTTCTGGCACTACCGTTTCTGAACTCCCACTGTCTTCAATGCTCCCACTATTATCAGAACCTCCTGAAAAAACTGAGCTCCCACTGCTTCCTGAACTTTCACCTGTCTCAAGTGTTCTGACAGGTTGTGCTATGTCGCCTTATGTTATCCCATCAAACACCACCTGTTGTTTGTTTTCAGGTTGTTTGCTTTTACTTGAGCCTGCTGCAATATCATCTTTGTAAAAGGCATTCTCATTGAATGTAACATCTCTGCTTCTGATAACTTTCTTGTTGTGGTTATCCCAAAATCTATAGCCCATATCATCCAACCCGTACCCGATAAAAGTACACTTCTTTGCCTTTGCCTCAAGTTTATCTCTATCTGCATCCTTAATACGAACATAAGAAACACAACCAAAAACTTTCAAGTGAGTAAGGGATACCTCTCGACCTTTCCATTCTTCCTCTGGAATCTTGAACCCTATGGGGGCTGAGGGTCCTCTGTTGATCAAGTACGCTGCTGTGTTGACTGCATCTGCCCAGAACATCTTTGGCAAACCTGCATGCAATCTCATGCTCTTAGCCCTCTCATTCAGTGTTCTGTTCATCCTTTCAGCAACACCATTCTGCTGTGGTGTTTCTGGAACTGTCTTTAACATTCTGATTCCATGTTCAGCACAATATTCGATGAACTCTGTTTTGCTGTACTCACCCCCATTATCTGACTTTAAACACTTGATCTTCAAGTTAGTCTCGTTCTCAACAACAGCTTTAAACCTTATAAATGTGCAGAAAACATCAGATTTATTTTTAAGAAAATAAACCCATACCTTTTGCGTGGAGTCGTCTATGAAGGTAACATAAAACCGAGATCCTCCAACTGAAGAAACTTTTGTGGGTCTGTAAACATCAGAATGAATGAGCTCTAGCTTCCCAGACTTGGGTCGTTGTCCCGTCTTGACAAAAGAAAGTTTCTTTTGTTTGCCAAGAACACATGGCTCACAAAAATTAACTTTCACATTCTTAAGATCTGGAATTCTGCCAACCGAACCTTTCCACTATAGGGTCTGAAATTCTGCATCACTTCTCTGCAATAACAGGCATGAAAAGAAGCACCTGAATCCATAATCCAAGATTCAATTGAGCATTCGACACTGCAAATCAAGGCATCATCAGAATCTTCTGCCACATTCATCTCCTTCTTGCCTTTATCTATTGCGGGTATTGGGCACTGATTTCTGAAGTGTCCGTTCTCTTTGCAATTCCAACATGTGATGTCTTTCCTGGTCTTAGACTGACCTCTCTTTCTTGATTTTGATTTCGGTCTTCCTTTGCCATTACCCCCTCTGTTGGATTTTCTGCCCCTCTCCTCTGTACTTAGTAAATTGCTAGGGCTTTCTCCTGCACTCCTTCTCCGAATATCTTCACCAAGGATCAGATCTTGAATCCCTTCAAAGGAAAGCTTAGTGGTTCCAGATGAACTACTAACTGCTGTGACTATTCCAGATCAACTATCTGGCAACGAAGATAACAACAACAATGCTTGAACTTCATCATCGAATTTAATTTCAACCGATCCTAACCTGGATATTATAGAATTAAATTCGTTGATGTGATCTGTTACGGATGCGCCCTCCTTCATTCTCGTGTTTACCAACTGCCTGATCAAGAAAACCTTATTTGCCGCTGAGGGTTTCTCGTACATATTGGATAACGCCTTGAACAGTCCAAACGTTGTCTTCTAGTTGACGATGTTATAAGCAACGTTCTTCGCCAATGACAATCTGACCACACCAAGAGCTTGTCGATCCAACAGGTTCCAATCTGCCTTCGACATCCCTTCTGGTTTTTGTTCAGCCAAGGGTAGATGAAGCTTTTTCTGGTAAAGATAGTCTTCGATCTGCATCTTCCAGAAGGCAAAATCCTGGCCTTCAAACTTATCGATTTTAACCTTCCCTTCGTCAGCCATAGCTCTGATACCACTTGTTAAGGTAAAATCGATAATTCACACACAATAGAAAATGCACGAAATAATAAACAACACAGAGATTTACGTGGTTCACACAATCAGGGTGATTGTGCTACGTCCACGGCGGAAAGAAAGAGGTATTTTATTGACCTGTTGTTACTACTTGAGTTTACAAGATACAAAGAAGGTATTTATAACAATTGTCTAAGACCTAATACTGCCAAATGGGCCAGGCCCAAAACTGCTCTGATATAACCCAAAACTGCTCCTGTAGATCAGTCTCCACATCTTAACATTACTCAGGTTCCTGGTTTGGATTTCCATCATACATTCAGCCCTGTTGTGAAGGCGGCCACAGTTAGGGTTGTTCTGGCCTTATCTGTTCAGCGTGGCTGACCTCTTCACCAGCTTGATGTTAAGAATGCCTTCCTGAATGGGGTTCTTCACAAGCCTGTCTTCATGCCCCAGCCCCCTAGCTTTGTTGATCCTCAGTACCCTGATCATGTCTGTCGACTGAAGAAGGCACTTTATGGTCTTCGCCAGGCTCCCCTTGCCTGGTACCAGCGTTTCAGCTCGTTTCTCTTCAGTCTAGGTTTTTCACAGAGTCGTTCTGATTCGTCTCTATTTCATCTGCATCAGGGTAAGACCATTATATATCTTCTCTTGTATGTTGACGATATTATTGTCACAGGCAATGATCTTGCTGCCCTTCGCCAGTTCATAGCTGATACTGGAGATGAGTTTGCCATCAAGGATCTGGGCTCCTTGAGCTATTTTCTTGGTCTTGAGGTCTCTCACACCGATACTGGGTTGTTTGTTGGTCAGGCCAAGTATGCACTTGATATTCTTGAGCGTGCAGACTTGGTTGAGGCGAAACCTGTTTCCACCCCATTGGCGACAGGTGAATCTCTTGTCAGTACAGGTCCTGCTTTCAAGGACCCCACATTATACAGATCTCTGGTTGGTGCTTTGCAGTACTTGACCATCACTAGACCAGATTTATCCTATGATGTCAGCTCTGTTAGTCAGTTTCTTCAGTCGCCTACTGAAGATCATTTTTTGGCTGTTAAGCGTATCCTTCGCTATGTGAAGGGTACTCTCCATTTTGGTCTCTCGTTCACTAAGCGTCCTGACTCTTCCATCTTTGGATACTCTGATGCGGATTGGGCTCGTTGTGTTGAGACCCGTCGCTCAACTTATGGGTACTCTATATTTCTTGGGGGTAATCTTGTTTCTTGGAGTGCAAAGAAACAACCAACTGTTGCTCGTTCTAGCTGTGAGTCTGAGTATCGAGCCCTGGCCAATGCAGCTACTGAACTTGTTTGGGTTATTAATCTTCTTCGGGAATTGCGGGCTCTTCCTCCTACTCAGCCAGTTCTGTTGTGTGATAACAAGAGTGCCATTTTCTTGAGTCAGAATCCTGTTGCACACAAGCGAGCTAAACACATTGATTTGGATTATCACTTTGTTCGTGAATTGGTCTCATCTGGGCGCATTTCCACTGAGTTTGTTCCCTCTCATCTTCAGCTTGCGGATATTTTCACGAAGAGTCTTCCTCGTCCGGCCTTTGAGTTTCTACGGTCCAAGCTTTGCGTGTGTCTTCACCCCATGCAGCGCTTGACGGGGGGTAATAGAGATAATACCAATTGATTTGAATTAGTTGTAAATATTGATTTTATTTGATTTGATTTGATTTGTGTCTATCCTGTATTTTAGGTATACCTTGACCATATCCTTTCCTTAATTATAGGATATTGTTGTAACTACACATACGTGTATATATATGTGAATATACTCTCACCAGTTCTCACGGTGATTTTTCCAATCTTCTCTCAATTCTCAATTATGTGCTGTACATATTCTGTCATATATGTTGTCCCAAAACCATGGTTAGAACAACTGCCCTTCTTTGCGCAAATTTGTGCGATTCAGGCATCTAAACCTGACGAAGAACTGGATCACCAGCAAGTACACCCTCCTCGCGAAAGCCCCTACCCGGCTGGACCTTGCATGCACCGCTGGCCCTCCCAACGCTCCCCCAAGCCGCGGGTTGCATGAGCCCCTTATCCTGCGCGAAGCCACCACTTGTAGTCGCTACCCACACGCAAGCCCTAGTGGGCGAAACCCCCTCTCCATCTTAATCAGGCGAGCAGCGCAAGCTGCTAGACAATGCGCGCCCCATCTGTTCGGCATTCTCCTTGTTCTCGCAACCCAAACCATATTACATGAGTGCCCCCATGCGAGTTGATCTACCATTTTTTACCGAAGCCATGTGTTGTTACCCGATGTGAACTGTTGCTACCCAGCCGGCGACAAGCGAATCCAACTCCTGAAGTGCTTGCCGAACCCACTAATCAGCCTCTCACTACTACCTTTCATACAGTAGTGCAGACGAGGGGGACTTTGTAGTAACCATCCTTACATCCGTGTGTAGCCCGCTCCCCCTTTTAATGTACCCAATCCAAAATACCTGGATATGTGGTAGTCTCTCTCTTATTGCTTTTGAGAAGGACTAGTCATAGGGATTTGACTTTATGATTGGTATTTTAATGTTGGTAGAATTCTTAGGATTATTTAACCTGCCTCATGGATTATTTAATATCTTGTGTGATATTGGATAAATCATTTGTTAAATTCTTTTGTAATAATCTGGACGGGTGCTTTAAGGTTAGTATTAACTCTTGTGTGGTCTTATGTGTCATTTTGTGTGTGTTTGTTTGATGGATTAATTAAGTAAAATTCACAATGTTTCAATCAATTATCAATTGCAACATGAAATTTAAAATATAACATAAAAATACACAACCTTAATATTTTTTCAATTAAGTACATATGGATTAATTTCGGACTTCACTTACGGACGTTAAACCCCAATTAGATGTGTGTTCAGATGTGTAATTTTTTAAAAAATATATACAGTAATAAATAACAATGTTGTTTCATGTTTCATCATAACAAAATCCTTGGATGCGTGGAAATGGAACCAAAAATGTCGAGGAAAGGGAACAAATGACTGTTGAGTTGTCGTTCGGCTTTAGACAACTCACTGAATTAAGTGTCGTTCGGCTTCAGACAACTCACTGAATTAAGTGATAGGATTCAAATAAGAAATGAAGAGAATTTGGGGAATGAGAAGGATGGATATCCAATTTAAGAAGAAAAGAGTACAAAACTGGCCAAAAGTACCAAGTAACTGGAACATCATAGTTTTATAAAATTGGGAAGAGGAAAGTCACTTCTTGCCCCTTCTTCCAAAAGTGCCGTGCGATGATTTTTTTGGAACCTAGGGAATATTTTTGTTTTCTCCTCTTTTACAAGACAAATGTTGTTTTGGACTCTAATGGGCCAAACTAAGAAAAAAAAACTATTTATTACTATCTACATGGGCTGGCCCATTACAAAAACAAGAAAAATGATGTAATATTTTTGATGGACTCTTTCTTCTTTTGCTTGGCACGATGCATCGCCGAAGAGCCGTAAAATTCATCTTTTGGCTATATTTTCTCCAAATCCAATTAATTAATTTTCTGAAATAAAGAATGATTAATTTAGATCAATTAATTACATTTTGGCAAATAAAATAAGGAAGATGTAGATATAAAATGTAGAATATTATAAACATATCAAATCCCCCACACCTAAATCATGCTAGTCCTCAAGCATGCATAAGAAAGTAGCACAAGGTGATAACCAAGAGAAACATTCTCCTACAATTGTCTTCCTCTCGAGGCAAAACTCTCCTACAATGTTCTCAAATTGCTATGCAATGACGAAATTAAGATGACAATTCTACAAGAGTAAGTGATCATGATTCCATATAATTTCAAGAAAAACTCATGTCTCATCAATTCCTATCAATTTCAATAAGCTCCAATGTGACAAATTCAACACCTCGCTAATGGATTCACTCAATTTTCTCATTTGTGTATGAATGGAATTTTTATATTGTGACACTCAATTTCAAAGCATAACACATCATTGCCATAAGCTTGCTTATCAATCAAATCTACACCACTTTATCATGTATTCATGCAAAAAATCAAAGGGTCTTTTCCAAGGGTTGTAATGAGGCCATGGGTAAAGGTGGGATAAAATGAAGGGAATATAAGTTAAACAAGTCAAGAAGATATATCAATTTATACACAAAGTCCAAGATGACAAATAATCCACCTCCATTTGCACTATTCAACATGAAATCTCTTTATCCCATTCTCACTTGATATTCTCCCCATCAAGCTCAATCATATAAAAACAACCGAGTAGTAATATGTATATTACTCTATTTACAACTCCCAATAACCAAAATAATATTTCACTATGCACTATTAGGGAGTATGACGAAAAACAAACCATATTTATTTTTTCGATTTTTTTTACTACCCTTCTTCATCGTGTTAATGATATTTTTTTTTTATTTTTTTTGTGCCCAACCTCTTTTCAACCTCCAACTCTTTAAACACTATTGTATTTCATTCACATACTTCTTGACAAGAAGGGTTCGATCAAGATGGATAAAATGAACAAAAATGGTTAAGAGGTTCATCATGTACTTGTTAAAGCAAGAAATTGGCTAAAGGCACAAATGAACAAACTAGGGGAAATTGTCTAGGTATGGATTCAAAGAAAAGGCCGTCAAGAGGCTAAGCCTAAATGCCCTTATCATTTTTAGTGCACAAACACATTATGTGGTCTCAAAATGTATATTAAAGCAAGTTCTAGAATGAATATGATATGCTTGATCACACACAAAACAAAACATATGGCTCAAAAGCTCGTAAAAAAGAGGTTATTGTGTGTTGAACTATGTACATTTTCGTTCTATCCATTGAAAAAAAAATTAATGAGACATATCATTTTGAAGCATAGACAAAAACTAATCAATCTCACACATCTCTGGTAGATATTATCACTCTCATCCAACACAGCATAGCAATTTAACAACCAAAATTAGCATTATGCTCATATACGTCCCCATTCATACCAAATTCCCCCACACCTAAATTCTACATTGTCCTCAATATATACCACCAAGACTCGTCAATCAGAAAACAAAAGAAATAAGAAGATAACAAAAATAAAAATAAAAGAAAGGGACAAAGAAAGAACTTCCCTGAAAGACGGCCAACTGTGGGTAGGATTCAAAGGTTGCATTACAGCTGGGGCGATGAGTGCAGGGACGAACAGCAGCAGAGCGGCAGCAGTGATGGTGGCGCGGGTGCAGCAGCGGGCGCAACGGTGGTGCGAGCGCAGCGGTGGTGTGGGGAGAAGAACAGCGGCTGGCGCAAGGAGAAATAGGCGGAAGAGACGCGGTTGCGAGGAAGAGACATCGGCGCGCGCAGACGTAGCGCAGCAGAGGCAGATGTGCGGTGGAAGCGGCGCGGGCAGGGAGAGAGAGCAGTGGCGCAGGGGCGTGCGAGCGCGAAGTAAACAGCAGCAGGCGCAACATAGCGGAGGCGGGCGCGAGCAGCGCGCGAAGGCGGAGGAAGTGGCGAGAGCAGAGGGCAGGCGCAGCGACGGCAAGAGTGGCAGCGTGCGGTGGTGGCGCGGTGGAAGCGGCAGCAGCGGCGCTGGTGCGGCGCACAGAGAGAGAAATGAGAGAGAGAAAAACCCTATCCCTTCTCCCTTTTGTTTTTTTTTTTTTTTTTTTAAGTATAAAGGGGCTGAGATTTTTTTGGAGAGAAAATCAACAAACTATGTGCTGTTAGGCGTGGGCACGCCTTAAATTGTATAAAGGGGCTGAAATTTTTGGGAGAAAAATCAGCGAATTATGTGTTGTTAGGCGTGGGTACGCCTAATAATTCACTGTCTATTGAGCCTGATCATGCCCATTTCAACCTTGTCCACAAAATTTTTAAGAAAAACTAGTTTAATTTAAGCGTGATCACGCCTAAATGAAATTAATCTCCTGTACCATTCCTAATTTTTGGACATGGAGAATTCTCCTAAGATGTGATCTCGCCTCCAAAAATGCCCGAACCTATTTACACAAAGAAAACAAAATTCGATGAGAAATAGAAAATGAAACCTAAGCTATCCAAATACGAGAAAAAAAGAAAAAAAGAAAAAAATTTGGGTTGCCTCCCAATAGCGCATTTTTTTAGTGTCGTTATGCTCGACCAAATATATCAATAGAACACATAGAATGATTTTTTGAAGGATATTTCATAGCATCGAAAATATTGAATTTAACAATCTCTCCGTCAAACTCGACGGAGAGTGTTCCCTCATCCACATCGAATTTTGTTCTTGCAGTCTTCATAAATGATCTTCCCAACAAAATAAGGGCAGAGCTAGTGATGGTGTCTTCTTCCATTTTCATGTAGAAATCTGCTGGAAAAATCAACTCGTTAACCTGCACCAAAATATCTTCAACGACCCCTTCAGGGTAAGCATTAGAATGGTTTGCTAACTGAATTACAACTCGGGTATCTTTCAAGGGACCCAAATTCAAAGCACAATAGATTGAGTATGGCATGGCATTAATAGATGCACCTAAGTCTAGCATGGCCAATCTTCACATTTCCAATAACATAAGGCATAGTAAACATACCGGGATCCTTGCATTTATTTGGAAATGACTTTTTTATCACAGCAGATACATTTTCCCCCACACTAACCTTCTCATCATTTCTCAATCTCTTTTTGTTAGTGCATAACTCCTTTAGAAATTTAGCATACTTCGGGATTTGCTTAATGGCATCAAACAGGGGAATATTTATCTCCACTTTTCGAAAGGTTTCCAATACTTCTCTCTCATGGCCATTCTTCTTGGATTCTGCTAACCTGCTAGGAAATGGAGGAACAACCACATTAGAAGTACTAAGTGAAGAGTATGGGAAATTTACCTTTTTGTGGTCCTTGGGCTTTTCCTTGATGATTTCTTCTGCTTCTTTCTCTTTTTCTCCTTCATTGGTATTTTCAAGTGAAGATGGTCCCGATTGTATTTCCTTTCCACTTCTAAACGTCATTGCACTTGCATTTTCTCTTAGATATACTTCCTGTTGGGATGGAAGTCTTCCCAAATTTTGAGCTTCCAATTTACCAACAGATGTTGCCAATTGGCTAAGTTGGTTTCCAAGACTTTGAATGCTTGTTCTTTGCTCTTGAATGCTAGCTCTTGTCTCTTGTTGAAATTTTTGAGTGTTTACTGCTAGCGCTTCCAACTTTTGATCAAAGGATCTCGTGTTCACTTCATTAGATTGATGTGGAATACTATCTTTTCGAGTTCCAAACTGTTGTACATTAGCAGCCATGCTCGAGATGAGACTTCTAGCAGCTTCTGGTGTCAAGCTAACTAATGCTCCTCCACTTGCAGCATCAATCATGTTTCTATCAAAGGTCAAGAGCCCTTCATAGAAGTATTGGATGAGTAATGTTCCAGAATTTGATGTTGATGACAACTAGCACATATTTGCTTGAATCTCTCCCAATACTCATATAAAGTCTCACCATGTTGCTGTCGAATTCCATATATATCTTTTCTAATATTTGCCATTCGTGAAGCTGGAAAGATTTTTTCAAGAAACTGCTTCTTCATCTCATTCCAAGTGGTAATAGATCCAAAAGGTAAATAATAAAGCCAGTCCTTAGCTTTATCAGCTAAAGAGAATGGAAAGGCCCGTAGAGAAATTTGGTCTTCCGTTACATTTTGAGGCTTTATTGCAGTGCACACAACATAAAACTCCTTCAAATGCTTGTGAGGATCTTCACCTAAAAGTCCACAAAAGGTAGGTAATAAGTGAATAAGACCGGATTTCAACTCAAAAGTAGTATCTGTAGGAATTTGAATGCATAATGGTTGTTGATTAACATCAGGGTTAGCCAACTCCCTTAAAGTCCGTTGAGCTGGAGCTTCCATGTCTTCCTCCTTTATCTTACTTTCTTCAGATTCAGTATCTACTTTAGGAGAAGAGAAAAGATAAAATAAAAGAAAAGAAGAGAAAGAAAGGAGAGAACTCAATTCTTACATGGTTCCCCAAAAGTGGGAAGAGAGAGAGAAAATTGGAAAGAGGAAAGTCACTTCTTGCCCCATTCTTCCAAAAGTGCCATGTGATGATTTTTTTGGAACCTAGGGAATATTTGTGTTTTCTCCTCTTTTACAAGACAAATGTTGTTTTGGACCCTAATGGGCCAAACTAAGAAAAAAACTATATATTACTATCTACATGGGCTAGCCCATTACAAAACAAGAAAAATGATGTAATGTTTTTCATGGACTCTTTCTTCTTTTGCTTGGCCCGATGCATCACCGAAGAGCCGTAAAATTCATCTTTTGGCTATATTTTCTCCAAATCCAATTAATTAATTTCCTGAAATAAAGAATGATTAATTAGATCAATTAATTGCATTTTGGCAAATAAAATAAGGAAGATGTAGATATAAAATGTAGAATATTATAAACATATCAATATCCTAACCAGCTAACAACAAATCATAACCAACTAACAACAAACATAACTAATAACAAACATGAATTATGAAAAGAAAAATCTACCCCAGGTCTAACACACGTGGAATCTGATCATGACAATACCCCCCTCTTATAACAAGCTTGTCCCCAAGCCTAGACTGCAATCTTGCAAATGAGGAAATTTAACCACAAAGGAATCGTAGTTCTCCCAAGTAGCCTCTTCATCAGGAAGGTGAGCCCAACACACCAGTATTTCCGGCATTGGCCTGTTATTCTTCTTAACCAGCCAATGAGCCAAAATGGTTGTAGGATATAAAATAACCCGACCATCATCATCAAATAGTGGCAAAGTAGTAGAGACAAAGTAGCAGAGACATCTAATTGAGAGGCAGAGTAGGGATGAGTAATAGTCACAAAATGAGCATACTTGGTGAATCTATCCACCGCTACCCAAATGGTATCCTTGCCTTTGGACTTAAGAAAACCTTCTATGAAATCCATACTGATATGATCCCAACCTTGATCTGGAATAGGAATAGGCTGCATGACACCTCCAGACTTTTGTGTCTCGTGCTTGCACAATTGACAAACATAGCAAGAAGTTACCACTATTTCCACCAATTTCTTGATACTAGGCCACCAAAAAACTGATTTGACCCCCTGCACAGTTACCTAGATTCTAGAATTTTGCATACTCAATCCATCATTCGTATGCAACCTAATATGCCATCGCCCGATGTACTTACTTTTTTGGCCGAATTAGAAGTACCGAGGTTTGGATTAATGTGATCCTTACTGTGAGCTGCTAGAACAGCTTCCAGCTTTTGTGTAAGGTCTTGCATAGCCTGCTTCAGCTCCATTTGTACTGTAGTCATGGAATTCATCCACTTTGTGCACTCAATGAGTAATTCAGCATGCTGCTGCTCTAACGCCTTGATTTGTTGTGTATTGTTATGTCTAACCATCATCGATCAGAGCAATTATGCAGGAACGAGCTGGCTCTGAAGCCAAATGATAGGATTTAGATAAGAAATGAAGAGAATTTGGGGAATGAGAAGGATGGATATCCAATTTAAGAAGAAGAGAGTACAACGCCAAGTAATTGGAACATCATGGTTTTATAAGCAGCAAGCCTCTCTGTAACATATCCTAACCAACTAATAACAAATCATAACCAACTAATAACAAACATAAATTATGAAAAGACAAATCTACCCCAGCTGTAACACACGTGGAATCTGATCATGACAATACCCACTGATCATGACATTAAGGTATTTGAATTTGAGCAATTCTGCATTTTCCAGCCAGGTTCCCCTAGATTTCTCATCTTAATATGTTTAGTTGTTCTCGACCTTGCCAACATGATTTATGCCTCACTTAAACTTGAAAACCCTAATCTAAGAAGATCGATTCATAACTTCACGCGAATAAGAGAACTTCATCTCGATGGGGTGAATATTTCTACAAATGGAAATTAATGGGGCAGTGTTGTATCCTCTTCTTTACCAAATTTATGGATTTTGAGCTTCTCCAATTCTTACCTTATAGGCCCTTCGGATTCTTTGTTGCTAAAACTTCGATTCCTTAGTGCTATTCATCTTGATGGGAACACTTTCTCTTCTCCAGTTCAAGATTTGTTTTGCAAAATTTCCCAACTTGGAAGTATTCACTGTAAGTGATCTTGTGATTTGTCTGTTCTAGTTCCTGCAAAACTGTTCCAAATAAAGACATTGCAGAGGATTGACTCGAGTAATAACAGGGAACTTGAGGGTTCTTTGCCTAAATTGAATGTGAATAGATCATGTGTGACTATCGATGGTGATATGCCAGGCTTTGTCCATTTTTTCAGCTTCCCATTTCTTAAAAGATCAATAACTTCTCATAAATCTAACACATTATCTTCTCTGTCTTCTAAGACATTAAGTTCAAGAAAATCATTTATAGTAGGAATACTGAGGTTGACAATTTTGTTTCGCATAAAAACTTTTCCAAAGTGAGCAGAGTTAAGATCTTGAATACCCATGACCATGTTTGCATAGAACTCATACACGATGGTACCATAGAATCTCCCCAAATTTGTGATAGTTAATTCTAATCCAGAGTTCCGTATGCAGTTCATAACATGAGTTTTCTCAAAATGTTTTAAATCTAGATTTCTTTCTGGCCAAAAGTCTACAGAGGCAAAACGTTTGTAGCAATCATGGACTTCTTTAGAATAAAAAATCTTCTAAAATGCCTTACCTCTAATCATGGCCGTATGTTCACCTGTTTTTCTTTGTTGAGGAGAGGTTGTTTCAACAGCAGGGGAAGTTGTCCTGGTGCGGTATGATCGATGAAGAGGAATCCATAACAAGCCGTCTTCTTTTCACTGGTGGGGCCGAAGGTTTGTCGATGGATTTGGGCTTGTTTTTGTTGTTGGTTTTTTTGGGAACATGGTTCACTAGGATTTAGGGAGACCAGTTGGTAGGCCTGTTGTGTGAGAGGGAAATGTGTGTGGATTTTCCGTTGAGTTTGCTGGTGGAATGATAGAGTCGTCCAGTGTTGGGTCGCCCGTGTGTGGTGAATGTGTAGGAAGAGGAGTAACATTTTCATCTACTGCCGGAGCAGACGCCGTTGTGTTTGTCCCATTGGTTGGTTCCAATGTAGGTTTTATAATTTAGGTTGCGTCTGTGGGCAATGGTGGTAGAATTTCCTGTGGTTCTGGGTCATGAACAGGTATGATAGTCCAGCCCAGCCGGCATCCACTCATATCGTCCTCGGTATCTGCAATGACTGTAAGGAAGTACATAATATTTTTCTTCTTTGGTTTTGAACCAAAAAATGAGTTATCGAGGATCAAGAGAAAAGAATATCAAACGACACTTAGACTTCCAGCAATAAATAGAGATCATGTGTTTGCATATAGTGAATTATTAATAAAGAGAACTCATTCGTGTAACTGTCCGAACTAGTTATTAGGCACGAGGCCACATTCAGGTGAGGGTCAATTATGTGAGCCATGTTTTCTAACCCCATGTCTTTAATCGTTAGTACCCACTAAGTGATTTTTACAAACGTTCCATCCAATTTAAAGAAAACATAACCGTATTAAGAAAATCATATTGGGAATTTAATATGTCGACGATTAATACTTTCTTATGAGAATTTATATACCGTCTGATGTGTCATATCTGAGTCCACGGAAGACATTAATCTCAGTTTAGGCAATTTGATTTGAAAATATACTAGGAAAAATCCTCAATCTGTTTTCAAGTATGTGTTCACTTTCCACATTCATTAGTAATTGAATGATCCTTATAACTCATTTTGTTGAAACCTTGTGTAGTAGCTCGCAAACTACACAATAAAATAGCACACTAGGGAAACCCTGTGTGACGACCTCAATTCCTTATAACCCCTGATTGAGTGCGAACTTCTAGTGAACACTAAGTGGTAGCTTTCACAGATCTATCATTTTCTCTGCATGATGCTCAATCATACGGCTGATAGCTTACCACTGCATCATTTCAAGATCGTAGCTCTTTCCTTATACAAAACAAATTACACAGGATTCAAAGTTCAGAACAAACCAAATTTTAAACTTGTGTGAGAGTGAAGTCTTTTATGAAAAAAATATCAAACATGATTTTTTTTTAACTAGCACATCAAATCCCTAATGATTTTCTCAGGAATATGAATCTTTGAGAGTCTAGGGCCTTTGTAAAGATATCTGCAAGTTGACTTACAGTGGGAACATGTTCGAGAGTAATGACCATATTCTCAACCAACTCCCTAATGTAGTGGTGTCTAATGTCTATATGCTTAGTTCTGGAATTTTGCACTGGATTCTTAGACATATTAATAGCACTTAAATTGTCACAAAATAGAGTCATGGAGGTCAAGTTCATACCGTAGTCGCACAACACAAAGGAATCATATCAGTCTCTCATACCAAGCTCTTGGAGCTTGCTTCAGTCCATACAATACCTTCTTCAGTTTGTACACATGATTTGAGTAATGTGGATCTTCGAAGCCTTTGGGTTGCTCGACATACGCTTCATCTTTTAGAAAAGCATTTAAAAATTCACTTTTCACATCCATTTGATAAAGTATGAATTTCTTAATGCAAGCAAAGTAAAGAAGGATTCTTACAGACTCCAGTCGAGCAGCTGGAGCAAACGTTTCTTTGAAGTCAATTCCTTCTACTTGCGTGTATCCTTGTGCAACCAAACGGGCTTTGTTTCTTGTAATGTTTTTCTGTTCATCAGTTTTATTTTTGAAAATCCATTTGGTTCCTATGATTTTTATACTGTCCGGTTGTGATACAAGTGTCCAGACATCATTTCTAGCAAATTATTCCAACTCTTTGCATGGCTAGTAGCCAGTTGTTATTCTTAAGAGCCTCTTTAATGTTCTTAGGTTTGATGTATAGCATGCATGAGGGACTAACCCCTCCATTTTTCAGTAATCCAGTTTTGGTTTTTCGCGTATCTTTATTCCTTCATCGAGTTCTCCAATGATAAGATCTTTGGGATGTTCCTTATGAATTTTGGTGGAAGGTTCATGTTTTTCATATTCGTCCTTTGTTGTTATGTGATAAGTCTCTACTGTATTTTCACATTTTAGGTCACATGAAGGGCGCACAACATATGAACTTGTTTCTTCCAAATAAGTGTCTAGTCTTACCAAAGAGTCATAAAAAATAATATTAGTACTTTCAATGAGTGTTTGAGTTCTTAGATTGAATACACAAAAAACTGTACTATTTGTGGAGTATTCTAGAAATATACCAGTATCACTTTTAGCATCGAATTTCCCTAACTATTGTCGATCAGTATATACATAACACCTACACCCAAATACATGAAAATGGCTAAGATTCGGAGTTTTGCCTTTCCAGATTTGATACGAGATCATTCCCACTCCCTTCCTCAGGTAGACACAGTTTGACACATAGCATGCAGTGTTTATTGCTTCAGCCCACCATTTTTGGACGATGTTTTTGCCAAGCATTATAGCCCTGGCCATTTCCTATAAAGTACGATTTTTTCTCTCTACTACTCCATTTTGTTGCGGTGTTTTAGGAGCTGAAAATTTATGAGCAATACCACGTAAGGTGCAAAAATTAGTAAAAGCCTTATTTTCAAATTTTCTCCCATGGTCACTTTGTATTCAAACAACAAAATCTTATTTTTCATTTTCAAGTAATTTTATAAGTTTTTCAAATTCTTCAAATGTTTATGATTTTTCTCGAAGAAATCTTAACCAGGTATATCTTGAGAAATCATCAACACACACAAAGATATATCTTTTACCTTCAATACTCTCAGTCTGAACTGGTCCCATCAAATCCATGTGCAATAGGGCCATAATCAATTTAGGGCATACATCTTGAGTTACTTTGTGTGAGCTTTTCACCTGTTTGCCTAGTTGACATGGACCACATATTCCTTGATTCTTGTTAGGAAGTTTAGGTAAACCCTGACCACATTGGGATTTTGATAAGGGAATGAGGTGGTTGTATCTGATGTGTCCCAATTTTTGATGCCATAACTCTGTTGCCCCAATGTTTGCATTATGACACACACATGATTTCTGTCAAGAAGATAATAGTTGTTAGTAGACCGAGTGCCAGTAAGTATACATTGATCATTAATGTCAATAACCATGCATTTGTCATGAGTGAAATTCACTTGTAGTCCTTGATCACATATTTAACTAATGCTCAATAGATTAGTCTTAAGATTTTCAACTAGAAACACATTAGTCAATTTAGGTAAACCAAGTACATTAAGAGTCTCTTCTCCTATCACACGTTCACTTTACTATCACCAAACGTTATCGATTCTTCACTCACCGAGATAATGTAAGTTAAATAAGTGGCATATCCAGTCATGTGACGTGAACATCTGCTATCAAAAAACCAAGTTCCGGTGTTATTCGCACCAACAGAAACTAATGAAGATGCATAACACATGTTGTTTTTGACCACCCATATTTTCTTGTGATTGTTTCTATTTACCTTTTCTGTTTTTGGTGAATCAGATCTTTGCACAGGATTAACAAACATGTTCCAACTAGAGATGTTACCTAATTGTATGTCATGTTACATTCTATAGCACTTAGGTCAGATGTGTCCAGGTGCTTCACAATAGTGACATATAGGAATTAATTTTTCATTCCTTTGGTGTCCTGTTTTCCTAACTCACTTGTAGTATTTGGAACCTTTTGTTGGACAGTTGAGGAGCTGACTGGCACAAAGATTGTTGTTACAGATAGTCCTTCTTCAGTATATCCAATTTTGATTTTGTTGCTTTGTAATCTTCCATATGCCAGGATCTCATCAAACTTAGCCTTTTCTTTGTTCAATCCTTGTATAGTTTGCACTGCTTTGTCCAACTCAAACCGTAATCTTACTTATCATGTAATTCATGTATCGATTATCCTAGTTTATCAGTTAATGTCATGCTTACCTTGTTGGTGTCGTGAATGGATTTCTATGCAATTTCTAGATCAATTTTGAGTGACTCAATATCTATTGCTTGAAGTTGAACCTAATGCTCTATATTTCTCACATTCCTTTGGGATGCAGTCAGTTCATCTCTCAGCAGTTCATTGATTTCCCTTGTGATTTATAGTTCATGTTTCACCCGACTTAGTTCTTGGTGTTCCATGGAAATGGTACCTTTACTTTTATACTCTTTCACTTGATTCTCCAGTCTTTGAAAAACTTCAGTAGCTACTGTACATCTGGTTGTTACGTCCAGGTACATTTTCTCTAGATCCTCCAGAGTTGGATCATTGAAATTTGGTTTTTCATCTTTTTCTAGTTCCTCTTCCGTTCGAACTAATGATGTGAGGCACAACAGATCCTTCTATGATGTTTATGTAACAAAATTAGTGGAATATGTTGTTTTCTTTTCGTCAAGTTCTTCTTCTCCTTCTGACTCAGATTCACTTCAGGTGGCTTTTAGTGCTTTGTTTTTTCTTAGAAAATTTGGACATTCAGCTTGATGGTGTCCATATCCTCAGCATTCCCTGCATTGGTCAGAGTCTTTTCGATTACCTTGTTTGAAGTTTGGAGCTTTGGATCCTCTCTTTTTTTATGTTTTCACCATAGTTCGAAATTTTGGTGAACTGTTGTCTCTGGTTGAATTTGATGAACTTGTTGTAATTCTTTGTCAGTAATACCATCTTATCAGTAATCTCTGTCACATCATTCTCAATCCACTCTGTAGTTGACTCAAACTTTACTGCCATCCATTTGTTCTTAGGAACATCCACTCCATAGTTTATCTAAAAAATTCTTAGTTCTCCCATCAGATCATCCAACGACATTGGGGTAACCCTCATGAAAGATTTTAGAACTGTAATCTTCTCCCTGAATCTCGAAGCCAAGGTTCTCATAATTTTCATGATTTGTACATTCTCTTGAATTGCATCTCCAAGGGTATAGCATTAATTTACTATGTTAGTGAACCTTGCCAAATACATTTCAATGTTTTCTTCTTCAATCATTTGAATCCCATCAAATTGTGTAGCCACTCTTTGTAGTTTTAATTTCCTCACCGACTTATTCCCTTCAAACTGTTTTTGTAGTACATCCTATGCTTCCTTAGCCGTTTGACAGTGTATCACCAATTTGTGTCTCATTGAGTCCATAGAGGCTAGTATTGCATATAGTGTGATATAGTTCACATCTTATTCACACTTTTCATCCTCAGTCCACAATGTTGTAGGTTTGTTAATAATTTTTGTTGTGTCTTTACCATCATTCATTTTCGGCTATGTCCACTTGGTTTGAATTGCCTCTCCATATCACTTGGATCTCAAGTAGATGATCATCATGGATTTCTAGAATGAGTAGTTTTGTCCATCAAGAGATGATGGTCGTAGCGACGTTCTTTCACAGGATCCCATATTATAGTCCCTGGATCTACCTATTTTAATAAAAAAACTAGAACCTGCTCTGATACCAATTGATAGATCAAATTCATGCGCGTGTGTATTATTTTAATAGTAGTTCGAACAATAATTGCATTTGCGGAAGCTAAAAGAAAGCTTGGTGTTTTTTCATGAAGAAGAGTTCCTTCTTTCTCTCAAGTCCCCTAGATGGATTTTGTTGCAAACTCCCGTTTGCAAATTGCTGAACTCTCTCGAGTCCAGTCAGTGGTGGGTCAATGATGTTTTCAGTCTCTGCGTGGTTTTCTGTCTGTTCGCTCTAATTACTCCTTGTGATATCGTGTTCTCCTGAATCCGATAGTTCTTTCCACCAGCCACTTCACAGTACTCTGCTTCTATATTGTTAATTAAATGTAACAGAAGTAATTGCAGTTTTCTTGCCCTTTGTTTTTTAAAGCCGCTCATCTTGGCATGCAGTTGTAGAGTATCTTTATGTATAATTTGCTGCCCGCTGATTTCTTGGATTTTTGCAAATCAGTTCTCTTGATATCTTGTTGATTTGTTTCCTTCTTTCTTCAAGTTAGCCGATTTCCTTTCCTAATATATCTCTTGATGATTTTTCCTTATTTGGATGACGATCCTCATTCCTTTATCTTCTCCAACCGTTGATTCCCTCGATAGATCATTCCTTAGTTTGAGTATCTACTTCATATCCTCCATACAAATATGATTGGATTTTTTAAATATGTGGCAATTTTTTACCTTACCAGTTATGAAAATTATACTCATTTGTAGCAACTAATGACATTGATCTTTATAAAACATGATTCTAGGATAATTGAATTGGCTTATCAATTCAATAACTAACATATCCTATTGTCTTAATTGGTAAAGGCATTTAACGAATTAGATCCGAGAATTGGATTGTTCTGTTAAATAGGTCAATTAGAGAGTTTGTTCTAATTGGTTACACTTACGAGACAATCGAATTAATAGAGCTTTTTGTTGATTTAGGGGTAGTAATTCTTAATTTGAATTAACAAAACATCACGATTATCATGAAACTGAACATAGGAAAATAATTGAACTGCGAATCGGGATATTGTTTTATATTTTTCTTTGCAATTGTTTTTATATATTATCTTGATTTCTCTTATTTGATTATATATTGAAAATATAGTTTAGCAACCAAATTAATCAACCCCTTTTTTTATTTGTACTCGTTAATTAATATAGAAAAATCAAACAAATAATTCGATCACTTTCTATGGGATCGATCATTACTTCCACTACTACAAAATACTAGAGAAAAATCAAGGAGAAAATTAATTAATTCTAATGTGGCCTGACACACGGTAAAAGTTTTGTCGCTGTTGCCGGGGAGCGTGTGAATTTTATTTTTGATATATTTTGTGTTAATTTTCATGTGATTTTATTTGCTAAAATTTTATTCTGCCCAGCAAGCTTTCACACTAGGCTACCTAGTGTCGAACTCCACTAGTCTATTTTCTCCATCTTTCTCTCTTTTTCTTTGTGGACCGTTGCAAAAAAAAAAAAAAAAAAATCTTGTGTAAATTTATCAACTTTATTTTCTCTAATATTTTGTGGTAAATATTCGAGTTAGTTGATTTTCTAAAAAAAATATTATTTTTGTCTTTTTCCAATTGAAACATTGCAGCAGGACTAACACTAGGTCACCCAGTGTCACATCCAGCAGTGTAGTTTTTTTAATTGTTCTTTTTTTACATATTGTTTTCCTTTCTATTTTTTCCTTAGTTTATGTAGTCTCATAACTTTTTTTTGGAGATTTTTTTGCAGGTTGGGATAACATTAATTTTGAAATTACAATGGTTGCAACAAAAACCTTGAGGGAGCTCACTAATTCTGCTATTGCTCAGAAATCTTTTTGCAGTACATTTTCTGATTTTAGTGCAAATACCGCTTTTGAGTTTAATTATGATATTATACCATTATTACCTTCTTTTTATGGTTATGTAGGTAAGGACCCATATAAGAACCTTAAGGAGTTTCATTTGGTTTGCTCTAGTATGAAGAATAAGGGAGTGAGTAATGAGAAAATTAAGCTGAGAGCTTTTCCATTTTCCTTGAAGGACTTGGTGAAGGATTAGTTATATTATTTGTCAAGGTCTATCACCACATGGGCAAAGATGGAGACTTTGTTTTTACAAAAATATTTTCCAGCCTTTCAAGTAGCCGATATACGAAAGGAGATATGTGGTATAATGCAAATTTATAGAGAGATACTTCATGCATAGTGTGAACGATTCAAGAGACTAGTTACAAGTTGCCCAAACCATCAGATTAATAAGCACCTTCTAATCTAGTACTTTTATGAGGGATTGAGTCTCATGGTCCAAAATATTATAGATGGAGCCAGTGGTGGGGCCTTGGTAGACAAAACTCCTGATGCAACCAAAGAACTTATTTTCAACATGACAACAAACTTGCAGTAGTTTGGTACTCGCGATGTACCATGTAAAATGATCAAAAAGGTAAGTGACTCATCAGTTCAAGATCAATTAAATGAGCTTACCACTTTTGTTAGAAATCTTGTTGTAGGACGGGTTGAACAGGTTAAGCCATGCAATATTTGCAATAATATAGAACATAAGACTGACTCATGTTGAATTCTTTTGGATGAATTTGATGAACATGACAATGCGGTTGGCGTCGAGAATTTCCAAGGGAGAAAGTTTCACCCATAGTCCAACACCTATAATCCCGGGTGGAGAGATCACCCAAATTTTAGGTAGGGAAATTCACAAGGTGGACCATTTAGTGAACAGCCTCGACCACCTCCAAAACAAAATCCCCCATTCCATCTTAGGCAATATTCAGAGCCAAGTTCGAAATCATCACTGAAGGATATGATAAAAACATTTGCATCCAATACCCTACAGTTCCAAAAGGACATTCTATCAAGTATCAAGAATATAGAGATGCAGATAAGTCAATTGGCTATAGTGATGAGTCTATTGCAATTTATTTTTATATATTGTCTTGATTTCTCTTGTTTGATTATATATTGAAAATATGATTTAGTAACCAAATCAACCAACCCCCTCTCCCCTTTTTATTTATACTCTTGAATTAATATAGAAAAAAACTCACAAATAATTCGACCACTCTTTGTGGGATCAACCCTTACTTCCACTAGAACAAAATAGTAGAGAAAGCCAAGGAGAAAATTAATTAACTTTGACGTGCCTCGACAGCATGATCACTTGTCTATTAATTGATTATCTTGAGTTTATCCAATTCGGTCTTTAGGAAACTGGGAAAGTTAGCTTACGCCTCATAACTGTGGGAGAAGTTAGAATAAAAATTTACAGACAAGACTTCTTCGTGTAAATTATTTCTCCTAGATAAATTCTTTCAGTTCAAGTTTGACCTTAATAAAGAGATAGATGAAAATTTAGACATTTTCACTAAGTTCATTCAAGATATAAAACAAACAGGGGATAATAACATTGATGATTATTTATTAATTATTCTTTTAAAATTTAATCCTTGACAACTTATGGAGATGTCCAGTCTCACATAAGTATGGTAGGATGAAATCTTGTTGGAAACTATCGAAACGGTCTTAAGATCAACGAGATGGATTTGGAAATATATCCTTGTGTGAAGATGTTACAACCCAAATTTATATTGCATCATTAAAATTCCTTCTATGAAAGTACTACATATCATGATTTTATGATTCATAATATGAAAGTTTATCAAAGATTTCAT
The DNA here is from genome assembly GCA_028749325.2 of Caryopteris x clandonensis. Lineage (NCBI taxonomy): Eukaryota > Viridiplantae > Streptophyta > Magnoliopsida > Lamiales > Lamiaceae > Caryopteris > Caryopteris x clandonensis. Next base: position 2,625,405 of record JAPYKT020000037.1, on the reverse strand, counting down.
GTGAGATTTTATAAATTCATAACGAAATATTCTAATTAACATCGTTAATTTATTTGTGAAATAGAAGTTAGAGCATGATTAAGTGATTCAATAGAAATTTTCATGATTATATGTATGATTATATGATTTTTATTTTCATGGTTTATGTATAATTAATCAAATTAAATTAATAGAATGATAATTGAGATTATTATATATTAAGTTCTATAATTTCATGATTTTATAAAATCATCCCATGATTTAATTTGCATTTTATGAAATTATTGCAATTAGATTATTTTAATGATTGTATAATTTTGATGTGAAATAAAAGAGAAAAAGCATGATTAAATTATTTAATTAAAATTGGATCATGATTTGAATTTATTAAACTAAAATTGGGCTTAATAAAATCTTGAATTTTGAATATGTGGTTACAGTTATCCAAATCTCTTGAATTTTGAATATTTCATTCTTATAGATGTTATTTATCTTCCATAAACATTCCAAGTCAATCCAGTTTATAGTTTATGAGTTATGATATTTTTCCTATAGTTCTGCAGAATACAGCTTCAGCTATTCCAATTCAAAAATTTTAAATCTATAGCAATTGTTTTAAAAAAGATATGTAATTTTTATATGATTCTTCCAAATGAGTCTAGTTTCTATAGTTTAGAATTCATCCTTTTCCTCCATATATTGTATGATTTATAAAATATTCAGTCATCGCCGCAGTGATAAACACATTAAAGTGGCAACATATCACAAATTTCATCATCTATAGTTTGGTGTTGAGAAAAATAAAGTTTCTTACTATGTAATTTGCATGAACTCTTAGAACAGAACGTGGTCAAGTCCAATAAAAAGCCCATGTTCACAACTTTTATAAATGTGTCCTCGTTTTCACTTCCTAAAATCTTCTAAGTCAATTTATAAGATTGACAAAAATTTCAAGTTTCTCTTAATTTTTCCGTAAGCCTCTCCACCGTTTTAAAGATTCTAATAAAAGGAATTGTCCTATTGTAGGAGCTTCGGATGCCTAAGGAACTAGGACAAAATTTTATTAAAAGCAAAGATTAGTTCTTGTCTATGAGGTGGATGATACTCTCACACTAAATCATGTGTTCTAGTTTGACCTATATAGAAATATGCAATGATTATATGGCAATTGTCTATAATATTCTCTATGATTTTATGTCATGTACGTTTATTGTTCAATGATTGTTCTATGGAGCTTACATGTTTGAAATTGTATGATATGATAAGTGAATGAGCCCAATACATATCCAACAAATAATTCATTTATACATTGGGCCCATTCACATGTTATATCATAGAATTTTAAACACGCAAATTTCATAAAACAATCATTCAACATTAAACATACATAATATAAATGCATAAAGCATATGATAAACAATTGTCATATAATCATGCATATTTCTTTATAGGCTAATTTAACAAACCAAAACACAAGATTTAGTTTGAGAGTATCAACCACCTCGTAGACGGACACTAGTTGTTGCTTTTAATAAAGTTTTCCTTAGTTCCTTAGGCCTCCGAAGCTCCTATAATAGAAAAATTCCTTTCATTAAAATCTTTAAGATGGTTGAGAGGCTTACTCAACAATTAAGAGAAACTTGAAAATTTTGTCAATCTTATAAACTGACTTGGAAGATTTTAGGAAGTGAAAACGAGGACTAACTTTTATAAAAGTTATGAAAGTGGGTTTTTTACTAGACTTGGTCAGGTTCTGTTCTCGGAGTTTATGAAAAGTACAAAAATACAAAACTTTTTTTTTCTCATACCAAACTATAGAGATGAAATTTGTGACATTTTTCCACTGGTTTGAGCCCAATCGAACTTAAAATGAAGATTTTATGACTATTCAGTGTGTTCATTCACTACACATCAATGAATAAATATTTTATAACTCACAAAATATATGGAAGAAAAATATTAATTCTGAACTTTAGAAACTAGCCTAATCTGGAAGAATCATATAAAATTTTGTATCTTTCTAAGAAACATTTTTTTAGACTTTGGAATTTTGAAATTGAAATAGCTGAAGCTGTAAATTCTACACAGGCGTAGTAAAAATATCATAACTCATAAAATATAAACTTTATTAACTTGAAAATTTTGAGGAAATGCATAACACGAATAACATATTCGAAATTCAAGAGATTGGGATAAGTGTAACCATATATTCTGAATTTTCAAATAAAAAACGTGGGACTTTGTAAATTTGGATATGGAATGATAGATAATTCATATAAAATAAAATAGTTATCTGATTTGGGAAGAAATTTTAAAGTTGACTCTAAATAATAAGAACGGATGACTATAACCCTATATTTTGAATTTTCAAATAAAAAACGTAAAACTTTATAAATTTGTTGGATATGGAGTGCTAGAAAATTCATATAAAATAAAACAGACATCCAATTGGATTGAAATTTTAACAATAGCATGAAATCACGAGAAGAAACAATATACTAAATTTTCATAAACTCCAGAGATGTAGAAATAGGAATTTCAAATTTGTGAAATAAGATTACCAAAGAATGACAAGAAGGAGGTTGAGATGATGATAACTGCTCAACTGACAAACCCTAGACTGCCCTACCCTGATTTTGTTTGCTTTGAGGGGTATGTAAATGAGTATTAACCCATAATTAATCCTCCAATTCAATATATATATATATATATGTATATATATCCAGTTTTTGTATCCTATTGGGCTCGAGGCCTTGGAACTTGGACATTTAATATTAAATCTTATTTTATTAAGCCCAATTATAGCTTAATAAATTTAAATCATAATCCAATGTTAATTAAATAATTTAATCTTACTTTTGCTCAATTGTATTCCACATAAAAGTTATAAAATCACAAAAATAATCTAATTGCAATAATTTCATAAATTGCAAATTAAATCATGGATTCATCATATAAAATCATGAAATCATAAAACCTAAGAAATAAGAACATTTCATAATCTTAATTATCATTCTATTAATTTAAGTCAATTAGTTATACATAAACCATGAAAATCAAAATCTTATAATTGCACATAAAATCATGAAAATTTATATTGAATCACTTAATCATTCTCTAACTTCAATTCCACACCTAAAATCATAATTATTTCAATTAGAAAATTTCATTATGAGTCTTAAAAATTCTCGTAAAATTTTATAATCTTAAATCAATCTTTTAGTAATTGAAATCATGAATTTGTACATAGAATGATGGAAATTTGAATATAAAATTATCCTACTTAAATCTTGCATGTCATAAAATTATTTAATAAATAATAGCAAATAAAGTCATATAATTCTCACATGAAATCCTAGAAAACTTTCATATTATGAGATCATAAGATCAATCATTGATACTTTCATAGAAGCAATTTTAATAATGCAATAAAATGGGCTATCACATATGGTGTCAGATATGTGTGATAAAATGGTGTGAATTTTGTACATTTGAACTAAAATGGATGGCTGAGAGATTATGGATGCATATTTCGTATGTCCCATATAAAATCTTCTTTTCATCATATAAAGAGACTTCTAATAGCTTCGTTTATATGGCTAATGAAATAAAATACCATGTAGTTGGATTTCGTGGCGTGCCTTTGCTATATGAATCTAGATATAATGTTAGACAAATTCTTATTTTGAGTAACAATTTGATGTCTTTTGCTTTTCTAGAAGATAATGGTCGAGAGTGTAGGAGGGGGTAGGGTGTTATGAAAACTAGGAGGTGAAGTACCATGATTTTAGTAGCAAAAAAGTAAAATAATTTGTATGTGTGTTGTCGAATTTGTGTCTTCTGTAAATATTATTAAAGAATAGAAATCTAAATTATGGCATAAAAGACTTTGGCACATGAATAAAAGGATTGCAATCTTACAAAGGGTTTGTTTGGTGGCAATAAATTGTCTTGCATTCCTTTCTGTAACTCATGTGTACTTGATAAATAAGATAAAGTTAGTTTTCTTGTTTCCCGTCACCCTATGACATTTGTATGTACTCACATTATTGAATATTTTCATGTTGATGGGTGGGGCTCAACCATATAGTTTTTTGTTCTTTAATAGATAATTACTTCAGAAAAGTATGGGTATGTTTAATGAAAAACAAATATGATGTATTTGATAAATTAAGATGTTGGAAAACACTCATTGAGAATCAAAATGAGAAAAAATAAAATATTTGAGGACCCATAATGATCTTGAATTTTACAATCATTTTCTGGATAGATTATTTGCAAAACCAGGTATAAAAAGGCATAAGGTTGTTCCTTACACACCTCAGCAAAATACTATGGCTGAAAGGTTGAATCCGACGTTAATAGAAATGGTAAAAACCATGATTGCATGCTTGAGTCTTTCTAAGAAAGATTAGGGAAAAGCAGTCTATATTGTCGTATATTGAATAACTAGATCGTCCTATATGCCTTAATGGTGAATATCCTAAAAAAGATATTTTTCGGTAAAAGTGTTGATTTCTCTAAATTATATGTATTTGGTTGTTATGCGTTTGTGCACCCAAAAAGTGATCAATTAGATCATAGATCTAAATAATGCATTTTTTTGGGTTATCCTAAAAAACTTTGGTGTAGGAGTGAATCGGGCTATAAGGTGGTATTAGTCGGGACATTATTTTTAACTGGTCTTATATTCCTTGTTTGTAGGGTATGTGTGTTTACCTACTTCTAATGATATTGTTTGATGTGGAGAATATACCCTATGTAAATGAACCTAATAATATGCAAGGTAAAGTTAATTTACCTGAAAATGTAGAAAATGATAATGTAGAATATGAATCTAATGATGAAATGTTAAATGATTCTCAGTTAGCCCATATAAGATTATAAGGAAAACTAGAATTTCATATAAGCTGAATGTTTCCACATTGATAATCATATTTTAACACCTTTGACTCTGATGAAAATAAACCTAAGTCATATAAAGAAGCCTCAAAATCCAAAGAATTTGAAGAGTGATTAAATGTTATGAAAGAAGACATGAAGTTTTTGCATGTTAACTAGACTTGGACTCTTAGAGCCAGAAGCGTGCTCCTTATTGGGTTGTAAATGGATATTCAAAGTCAGTAATGAAAATGATAAGATCAGGTATAAGAATAGATTAGTGGCTAAAGGTTTGACTAAAAAGGAAAGGATACATTGTACTGAAATATTTCATCTTGTGGTCAAATTTATCACTGTGTGCATTATACTTGTTCTAGTTGATCATCATAATTGAGAACTAAACTAAATGGATGTGAAAACAAAATTTTTGCATGCGGATATTGACAAAACGATTTACATACATTAACATGATGGTTTGGTGGACCCTAAAAAGTATGACTATGTGTGTCTGTTGAAGAACTCTGGCTTGCACCAATCACCTATGCAATGGAAAAGGAAATTTGATGAATGCATGTTATCACTAAAATTTGAAAGAGGTGTGTATGACCATTGTCTATGTTAAAGAGAATGTATTTGTTCCTATTTTTTTGCTCTTATATGTGGATGACATGTTATTGGTGAGTCCCTGTTTAGAGTCTATTAAGTGTGTGCAGAAATATCTTCGTAATAATTTTTAACATGAAAGATTTAAGAAATGCTAAAAGAATCTTAGGCATGAATATAGTAAGAGGTAGGAAAATCATATTCTTTTGTTGAACAGAGCTACCCTCATCGTGTCAAGTAAGAATCAATCTCCCAAGAATGATTATGAAACTGTTGGCATGCGAAAGCCATATTAAAATACAATTAGTTGTGTCATGTATCTTATGGTAAACACTATGTTGAATATTGCATATTTGATTAGTTACTTGAGTAAGTACATGTCGAACTCAGATTTACCTCATTGAGAGGCTTTGAGATGGTTACTTAAATATTTGAAGGGTTAAAAAAAATTTGCTTAAAATTTTCAAAATGTTCTCAAGGAGTGAAAATAATTGGCTATATTATTTTAAACTATGCAAATGGTAGGAGCTAAGTCCACCACTTATTATGCATTTATCATGTGTGGTTCTTGCATAAATTGGAAATTCCAGCTTCAATCAATTGTAGCACTCTCAACTACAGAGTCGGATTATGTCACTACAATTGAGGTCTTGGAGACTATATGATTGAAGAGGGTCCTTTCTAAAATTGCAAGTTTTTGGAAGGAAATGTGGGTTTGTATTCAAATAGCGGGCAAATAGTTATGTAAGATCCCAATATTCCATGATAAGACTAAGAAAATAGATGTTATGTTCCATTTTATACGTGGCATTATTAAGAAAGACATTACTGATTTGGAAAAGATAACATCTAAATTTAATCTTTGCCGATATGGGTAAATGTTTATATATTGCAAAATGTTAGATCTTGCATCCAGATTCTGAATTTTTGACCGTGCTATCGGGGCACTTCAAAATTAATTAATTGTCTCCTCGTCTTTTCTCTACTATTTTTGTAGTAGCAAGAAGTAAGGGTCAATCCCACAGAAAATGGTTGAATTATTTGTGTGCTTATTAATATTAATTTGTGAGTACAAATAAAAAAGGGTTGGTTGATTTGTTTGCTAAACTATGTTTTTGATATATAATCAAATAAATAAATTAAAAACAAAAAACCAATTGTAAAGAATAAGATAAGAAGAAATTTCGGTTCAAGGTTCAGTTATTTTTCTATATTTAATTTTATGACTGTCGCGAAGGTTTAGTAATTCGACATAAGAATTTCTATCCCTAAATCAACAACACGCTCTATTGATTCTATTGTCCCGTAAGTATAATCGATTAGAAGAAGCTCTCTAATTGACCTATTTAACCAAACAGGTTCAATTCTTGATTTTAATTCATTGAATTCATCACCAATTAGGACAAGAGGATAGGCTAGTTATTGAGAACATAAGTTCAATTCAGTTATCCTAGAATCATGTTAATTCTAATGATTAATGTCATTAGTTGCTACAAATAAATATAATGGTCATAACAATTAGGAATCCTAAAATTATACCCTAACAATTAACATGTAAAACTAAATGAGTTGACCAATCTCAATCAACATTTCTAAACATCAAAATATATATACTAATCAATTAACACAATAAATTCTCAATTGATCGAAACACAAACCAACGCGATTTAAATCATAAAATTATTACATAGCATCTAACATCCCCTTCAACTGGAATATAAAAGCCTAGCCTAATATTATGAATCTAATAATAAACATAAAAATAGAAGACATCGTAATAAAGAGATGAGATGAATAAATAAAATCGAAGAAGTATTTTGACTTTCTCCTCAAATTTTGAGTGCCGACCCGAAGCCATGTTCTCTTTCTCCTTGGCCGATCCTTCTTCACCTCCTGTCCAAATTCTCTCTCTCTCTCCCTACGGAATGTCTCCTTCACTTCCCAGCCAAAACTCTTTCTCCAGCCAAAACTCTCTCCCCTCAATTCTTCTTTCTCCATTGAATGAAAATCAGGACCGCCCAGAAAAATCACTGATGATTGCTTTGATGCTGCTCATTTACTTCTCTCTAAAATTTATGTCTCCAATTGATCAATTCTTTTAATTCTTCTGTCTCTCTCCAGTCTCCCTTTCTTATCTTGTTTCTCCCTCTTTCAATTTGTTTTTTGACTTCAATTTCAAGATATACTGCAATTCGTCATAAAAATGCATATGGGGTAATTCTGAACAACATAATAAATAAGTAGAAAATATAAAATACATATAAGATAAATTGTGTTAACAATAAAATTTTAACATATAAATACATGCACTATTTTCTACTCATCTATTTTGATTCAATTGATTAGTTTACTTATGCATGTATTCCCCTTTATGAGACACTTTGTGTCTCGAATTTTATGTTCAGATCTAGACTTTGTGTCCTGCTTTACCTTGGTTTGGTGTCCGTCTCTAGCTTTTTGTAATAACTTTGTGTCATACATGAGGAAGTTTAACAATGATGATTCATGCAAATCTCTCTTATAATGATTCATTGCAACCCATAGCTCTTCATATATTGTGACATTTGGCTTTGCCTTAGTCTCCTATATCTAAGAGTCTATCTTGCTATTATTTCTTAACCCCCCATATAATGTAATTTGTGTCTTCTTTTCTTTCCGTTCTAACTAAGAATCCGTCAACTCATGAGGTTTCAGTTGGGATACACTTATGTGTGTAGAATTGACTGAGTGATTATCAGATTCATGTATCGTTTAGATTTTGGTTCACACCAAGACATCGCTAATAATACATGAAGAGAATGGAACCATAAATTCTTTGAATCGAAAGAGTCTCGATGTTGATACCCAATAGATATTTCATCTCAAAAAAGTTCATGATTGATAATAGTACAATTTTTTTTTCAATTGACAAAGAAAAAACTTTTTAAAAATCATAAAGTTACACTTATACTCATTTTTTCTTTGTTGATTAAATTTATTCAATAATATATAATTGGTTTGTGAAATAAAAAAAGTTAAAATTTTTCTTTCATTAATAAAGTGAGAATTTATATTTTGAAACAACTCTTTTTTGGAAAAAAAAAAAATGTGTGCTCCAAACAGAGTAGAATGTTGCCAACAGTGTGAGCAACATACAAAAAACACAACGAAAATAAATAAATAAACAAAGCGCGAGTAAAATTTATAACAAGTTATAAATAACTTGTGATTGCCTCATGGCGAAAAGATTCACTATAATCATTCTGAATACAGAAAAAGTTACAACTAAGGATTCACTCTTCACTCGAGTGTTTTACTTAGAAAATATCAAAAAGCCTCACGACCAAACACACAGTGAGATTGAGTCTATAGTAAACAGCTTAGAACAAAATCTTCTCTCATGCAATCTCAGTGAAAAATATACTGAAATGAGTAAATATTAAAATATGCACTCATGTGCTTCAACACATACTAAGATTGATTCTATACTAAACAGTTCAGACCAAAATCTTCTCTCATACAATCTCAGTAGAACATACACTCAATTGAGTAAAACATTCACTCAATTGAGCAAAAACTAAAATACGCACAGATGTGCTATAACACTCTTAACGACACCAATCATTTGATCTCTCTTTTTGGCTTTGCTTCTGCCGATATCTTCCTCTTCCTTTTATAGGTGTAGGGATACCTGCTTCTCACAAATTTAACCTTCAATCTCGCAGTTTTTTGATAGATGAAGTCTACTTCCATTTGTCCATCAATATCCCTAAAGAATTGGGCTAACTCTAACTTCTTCTCCACTTCTCTGGATTTGAATTGGTCTTCTCAACCAAGACTTGGTCATTCCAGGCTATAGACTAGGTAAATTCGTATATTGAGATTTTTTGAATTTAGGAAAATAAAAGAATTAAAATAATCAGGATTAAAATCCTAACAATCTCTCTATTTTTCCTTTCTTCACAAAACTACAATATACATAAACAGAAATATATCTCCTCCTTACTGGTACATCATATCAACCAAAGAGAGAAACGAAATATATCTCCCCCTTAAACAATGTTTGCTCCCCCTGAACTAAATACCAAATGACAACAATGCATCACATAACACTGATTTAGCACAACAGAGTCATAAAAAAAAATCAACCCAATCACGGAAAAAACATAAAATAAAACAAGCTTAGAAATGGAGCATCATCATGCAGTTCACAACAACCAAATAAGCATCAATCGTTCAGTTCATAGCAACCAAATAAAATAGACTCAATCAATGTTGTCATTCACACTCTCATCAGCATCAAAATCCTCCTTGTCCTCTTCATACTCTCTTCCATCCTCAAAATCCACATCATCTAGGTCATCACCAGCTGGAGTTCCGAACAGGCCAGCATCAGTCCCTCCCCCCTTTTTGTGAAGAAAGCACTTGTAAAAGTTTGTCACTAATTTTGATCAGACGTGCTATTTATTCAGTCAAAATGCGAACATGATGGAGAACTGTATAGCAGGGAATAGACAAGTGAGGACCCCCGATGTCGTAGATGTTGTCACCAATATTCTCAAAATTAGGGGGCATGGGTGGTCCTTCACCAGGCCCATACTAGGAGAGGTCCACAACCCTCGATCCTATGAGTAAAGCTTGTTTGATCACAAACAAGTTAGGAATTTTGGTAAACACATCATTAGCAAGGAAATTGGAGAATTCTAGGTAAGTCTTTTTTGGCCATTTTCATAACTTGGTCAAAGATGAGTTAATCGAAGCTAATTAGCATTCCACACCCAATTTTGAAAATTAAGCAGCATTGATCATTCACGACAATGATGAATTTTTGGAGGGCAGCCAATTACTAATTGCAAGCTTGTGAAGAACATAATATAATGAGGTCGGTTTGGCAGCATACATCCTCTTTGGCTAAGTTTTTACGTGAGTTCCTGTGATCTTTTTCACCATCTCGCCAAAATCGTCACATACACCTTCAACCACCTCATTACTTGTATTCAAAAATCCATTAATAAGTAAGGATGTGAGTACTTCTTGTACCTTCAAGAATTCAATTTTGAGACGAATAGTTCATATTAAATTTTTGTCAAGGTAGCATCGTCATAGCGAGCGCCGTACCCCCCAAGTTACTCAACCAATTTGAATTATTCAACTCATCAATATATGTCAAGGTAGCATCGTCGTAACGAGCGTTGTACCCCCTAAGTTACTTTATTGATGAGTATCCTCAAATAGATATTTAAGATTTCTCAAGTTATCAATGTTTCGACAAGAAAGCACCGTCGTACCAAGCGTCGTGCCCTGAGCTACTTCATTGATAAATATCCTAGAATATTTTTTATATACATAATTAGAACATTCTCTACATAATGCAGACTCCTAGAGATTTTTGTAAACTTGAAAATCTCTCAAAATCTAGTGCTTTAGTAAATATGTTAGCTAGATGATTATCAATATTTAAATATTCCATTCGAACTAATTTTTTCTCAACTAAATCATAAATAAAATAATGATGGATATCAATTTTTTTTGTGCGAGAATGTTGAACTAGATTTTTAGCAATGTTAATAGCACTAGAATTATCACAGAACATAATTAACGTATTGCTTTGAAAACCATAATCATATAACATTTGGTTTAACCAGATAAGTTGTGTACAACAGCTTCCAACTGCTACATATTCAGATTCAACAGTCGAAAGTAAAACACAATTTTGTTTTCGACTATGCCATGAAACCAAATGTTACCTAAATAAAAACAGCCTCCAATAGTACTTTTTCTATCATCTAAATCACCAACCCAATCAGAATCACTATAAATAATAAGATTTGTATTTGTATCAGTTGTGAACCAAATACCAAAATCACACGTACCTGCTACATACCTTATAATGTGTCTAATCGCCTTAAGGTGAGTTGCCTTTGGTTTTGATTTATATCGAGCACAGATGCACACATTGTACATTATATATGGTTGACTAACCGTGAGGTATAGTAGACTACCATCATTGATCTGTACAGTCTTGGATTGGCATCATCCCCAACATCATTCCGAATCAGCTTCTGAGTTGATCCCATAGGTGTCTTCATATATTTTGTAGATTCCAAATTAAACCTTTTACCAGATTCTACACGTATTTGCTTTGTGAAATAAATATTCCATCATTTGTTTGCTTAACCTATAGACCAAGAAAGAATGTTAGTTTTCCCACCATGTGTCGATAATCAACAGGTTCTTTCCTTCGTGTCCTAACACCTTCATTAACATCTCCAATAATCTGGGTGGTAGGATGATTCTTTCTTATTCTACCAGGGAGATCACGTCTTACATTGTCTTGAATTTCTGAATTTTCAGACTCCAAACTTGTGTCGACTTCTTCTGGAGATGTATCTTGAGGTGTGTTAACAACATGTTGTCCCACATTTGATTGTACAGCTGTTAATTCATACAATTTTGTCATGTCTACTAGATCTTCATTGTAATCTTCATCTGTATTTTCATCAAGATCAAGTTTATCCTCGAATACAACAATTATAGTTTCTTGAATGGAACGAGTTCATAGATTTAAACACGATATGCATGACTATTTATTGAATATCCCAGAAACATGCCCTTGTCACTTTTTGAATTAAATTTAAACAAAATTTCTCTATCATTTAGGATAAAACAAATGCATCCAAAAATATGAAAGTATTCAATGTTAGGCTTTTTCCTATTTAAAATTTCATAGGGTGTCTTACTGCATCCAGGTCTAAGGTACACTCTATTTATAATGTGGCATGTTGTATTTAGAGCTTTAGCCCAAAGTAATTTAGACATGTGTTTTGAATTAAACATTACTCCAGCCATTTATTGGAGATGTCTATTTTTTGTTTAGCAATACCATTTTGTTGAGGTGTTTTCGAAGATGAATATTCATATAGAATTCCCTCTAAGTTGCAGAACTAGCAAACATATTATTCTCAAGCTCTTTACCATGATCAGATCTTATGTAAGCAGCAGACAAATTATATAAATTTATGATTCTAGCATACAAGATCTTAAATGAGTAAAAAGTTTCAGAGTTGTCTCGTAAAAAGTTAATCCATGTATACCTGGAGAAGTCGTCTACAATTATATATACATGTCTCATATCTCCTCAGCTTTCTACATGAAGTAATTTGAGACAGCGCGTGGTACCCTAGTGTTGATTACCGTGTTGTGTAGGGTGTGAAGTACTAATCTGTTTACCTTTTAGACAGTTTCCACACATGAATTTTTCTTTGTGGTTCACTTTAGGAATACCTCTCACTGCATCATACTTTATCAACCTTTTCAGGTTTTGGAAGTTTACATGACCCAACTTTTGATGCCACAAGATGATGTCCTCAACTTGTGCTCGGTTGCATGTGATACGATTTCCCAGAAGATAGCAGTTGTCATCTGATCTTTTGTTTGTCATTATGCACTTGTTAGTAGCATCATAAACTTCACATTTGTTCTTTTTGAATACAACATGTAGATTAAGATCACATAGTTAACTTATGATGATCAGATTTTCTATGAGTCCACCTATATGAAGAACATTTCTAAGCTCTGGGAATCCATTCACATTGAGAGTTTCTTTTCCAATGATTCTACCTTTTGAACCTCCACATAGCTTACACTGCCTCCATCGTATGTTATGTATTTTTGCAGAAAGGTTTTTGTACCTGTCATATGGCGGGAACAACAACTATCAAAGTACCATGATCCTACAATATTAGTCATCAAGGCAAGAAATACAAGTTTGCACGTCATGTGATCTTTATGAATCCATTTATTACTCAAGGACAGTTTTTCTGAAAAGTGATTATAAGTGTTAGATGACATTCTGGATAGCATAGAATTGTTTTCAATATCCATCTTCAATTTTTGACAATAAGGCTTTATATGTCCTAGATGAAAACAGTAATGACATATGAAGTTTCTCTTCCTATCACCAGATTTGTTAATTTCAGTTTCAAGATCACTTTATTTATTTTCCTTAACAAATGTGATTTTATCTAAGTTCCAAGAATGTTTCAAAGAAACAGTTCCACTGGATTTAGTAAAACCTAGACCTGTTGTGTCATGCTTACCAATGGACAAAATTTTATTGAGATTTGACGTACCTATGTTGAATTTTTGGATGGTTTCTTTTGCTAAACACAGCTCATCATTTACCTTGTTCAAGTCTGATTCTTTTCTTGTCACTAGCGCTTCAAGTTTTCTGTTTTCATCCTTCAGAGTTTCCACATAGCAATTGAGGTTTTCCCCTTTAGTGAGCAGTTAATTGTATTCGCCCTGCATTTCTTCAATAACATTCAGATTTTCATTGTTGCTACTAGTGTCTATGTCATCACAGATACGAGTGTTAAAATAGTTTATATCAGAATCAGAAAAAAAAAAAAAAAAAAAACTTATCAGATGTATCCCTTAGTGTGGAGTCAACACTCTGACTTCCATCGTTTTCTTGAACAGATGTTAACATCGCCTTGTCTTCCCTTCTTCTTTTGATTTTCTCCAATTCCTCATCACTCGGTGAAATCCACATGCTCTTTCCTCGTCTTTTCAGAACATTAACACATTCATTTGCATAGTGCCCAAATCCCGAACATGCATGGCACTGAATATTATCCATTTGCTTTGGATCATTTTTGAATTTATCCGAAGTTGTCCTTCTTAATGTTTTTGGATTTGTGTTTGGAGTTTCAATACTACGAGGAGAAGAAAATAATTCTCTCCTTGGTTCTATCATCCTAGGTTTTGCATTCTTATTGTATTTTCTAGCAAGAGAATTAAAACGGTTAGCTAGCATTGCAACACTTACCTAAGCATCCGGACTGATTTGAATTTCTTCAATTTCTTCATCGTCATCTTCCTGTCCTAATGTTATTGACAATGTTGTTGAGGATATGCCTGCTTTGAAGACGTTTGTATTCTTTCCACCATACAACTTTTGTTGGTGCTCCATATTTATTTCATAGGTTTGTAAGATACCCACCAAATTATCTAGATCCATGTGGAATTATGATGGGACTCTTCTATTGTTGAAATTTTAGTATTGTATTTTGGTGGAAGAGTGAACAGAACTGTACTTACTAGAATCTTGTTAGAGAATGTACCAAGTGAGTGTGCTTCATTTGACAATTCAATCACTCGATCGTAATATGATGAAATTGATTCATCTTCCTCCATCTTCAAGTGTTCAAATTTATCTTGTACCATCCTGAGTCTTCTGTCTCGGACACAATCACTTCCTTCACAATCTCGTTCTAGAATCTCCCAAGCTTCTTTTGCACTATTACTCGTCTTGATGAGTCTATACATCAAAAGATCGATAAATCCAATAATGATGTTTAGCGCCTTTTCATTGTAGTTAGCTAGTGCAAATTCTTTGACAGTCCATTCCATGACCATTTTTGTACGAGAATCCCCATCTTTGTCAAGCTTCATTGGTGCTGACCATCCATCACTAACAGACACCCAGGCTTTTACATCAACAGATTTGATTAGTTGGCGAATCATGGACTTTTGGTAATCATAGTTATCTCTTGTGAGAACTGGGGGTCATGGGAGGCACGTATCATCCATATAGCAACCCATATAAAAAAAACTAGGAAACAAACACTTAGTGTATCAAGTGTAGGCTCTAGATGCCAATTGAAAGAAACTGTGTGTTGCAAACAGAGTAGAAGGTTGCCAACAGTGTGAGCAACACTACGAAAAACAAAGCGGAAAGAAATAGATAAACAAAGCGCGAGTAAAATTTATCACAGGTTATAAATAACTTATGATTGCCTCATGGCGAAAAGATTCACTATAATCATGGTGAATACAGAAAATGTTAGATCTAAGGATTCACTCTTCACTCAAGTGTTTTACTTAGCAAATATCAAAAAGTGTCATGACCAAACACACACTGAGATTGAGTCTATACTAAACAGCTTAGAACGAAATCTTCTCTCACACAATCTCAGTGAAAAATATACTCAAATGAGTAAATACTAAAATACACACATATGTGCTACAACACATATTAAGATTGATTCTATACTGAACAGCTCAGACCAAAATCTTCTCTCATACAATCTCAATAAAACATACACTCAATTGAGTAAAACATTCACTCAATTGAGTAAAAACTAAAATACGCACAGATGTGCTACAATACTCTTGACGACACCAATCGTTTGCTCTCTCTTTTCAGTTTTGCTTCTGCCGATATCGTCCTGTCCCTTTTATAGACGTAGGGATACTTGCTTCTCACGAATTCAGCCTTCAATTTCGCAGTTTGTTGATTGACGAAGTCCACTTCCATTTATCAATCAATATCCCTAAAGAATAGGGGAACTCTAACTTCTTCTCCACTTCTCTGGATTTGAATTGGTCTTCTCAACCAAGACTTGGTCATTCCAGGCTATAGACTAGGTAAATTCGTAAATTGAGATTTTGTGAATTTAGGAAAATAAAAGAATTAAAATAATCAAGATTAAGAACCTAACAAAAAATATTTTTGAATCGAGACTCTATTTTTTAGACAAAGGGGGTAGATGTCATCCCTACAAATCATAATGAAGAATAGGATAAAACAAAATTGCCTCTCATCCCTGTTTTCAGTTTTTAATAGCCTTAGAAAGTCATTCCCAACACACAACAGTCTGCAGTTGGAGGAAAATTCTATGCTACTACCTGCACCCGTTGAATTTGAGACGTATCGTGTAAGAAGATGAATAAAATTGTTTATTTAAAAGTTACTGGTTTTTCATGTTCATGCTGCACGTCCAACAACGCAAGTAGTGGCTGCAGCGGTAGCATGAACTTCCCTAGTCGGAGGCCTCAATATACAATAGACTACTGCTAAAGGGCTGCATAGAGGAAAAGAACAAGATACTAATGAGATTAGCGAGCATATATATTCCAAAATCCACATTCGGACAGCCTCTCTTGAGACAAATTAAACTGAGTTATAACATCTGCCACTGATCCAAAACGTGTATCTCTTTCTAACTAAAAGTTCTAAGATGCACGTGGCATTTATATCTATGCTAGAAATCATCTGTCATAAAAAATGGTATTCATCCATAGAACGGCAGCCTGAGCAGCTCTTTCTTCCTAAACCTCGTGTAAAATGCTCAAGATAATTCAAAATAATCGATTCATATAAAGTCAATACAGTACTTCATCAGTGTAGTATCGATCACCAACAAGATTTGATTTGACAATCATACTCTTGCATTGCTCTCCCCTAAATGCAATGTTTGGCATGAAACTCCTTGTCCAATATCAACCCATCGATCAGTGTTTTAAGTCTTTGAGCACCAGGACCTGGTCTAAGCTCAGTTATATTCGCAAGAACATAAGTCCCATTTGTCTCTTGTCCATCAGACCAACTGCCTGGTACAAAGCCATCACTTTTACGGCCCAACAGCTCAGAATCAATCATATCTAGAGTAGCTTCATTCCTCCCGAATTTCCTGGCAAATGGAGCGTTACTCTCTACCATTCTCTGATAATCATCAAGAGAGAGAAAATGAGGGTGCTGCTTGGGAGGGTTGTCCCATGATATAAAATGGAGGTCATGGTTCACAGTAGTGTTTCGGAACTCTTCAGTATTGCAAATGACTGTGTGAAAGTACCCTTCGGGGGATGAAAGAAAGTTAGCGTAATACATCAGTACAATCCTAGGTAGGTTGTCCCAACCCCATATACAGAACTCTATGAAGGAACGGGAAAGCATCATCCAAGCTGAGCCTGCATGGAAAATGAAGTTGCATAACTGTAAGGGCAGGCGGTCACAACTGATGCTCGCAAGAATCAGCTAAAATGGAGATCATAACAAAGCAAAAAGATCATGGTGATAAATTAATGGGATATTGAGCTAAATATCTCATGATGCGTTCATCAAAGTTTCTGATGAATTTTCAAATTGTCGTCAATCTTCAAATAACATCACTCTTTCTTTTCTTATATTAACTAGTCTATTATTATTCTTTTCAAGGAATATACTGTCCTCAAGTTTATTTTGTTTTGAATGACAGCTGCAGGTTGATGCTCTGGGCCTAAGATAAGAACATCGTAAAACTGCAGCACACTTACAAAATAATATTATGATAGGAAAAATTGAAATTGGATAAACTGGCGGTTACACCTAACAAATTCAAATTCAATATCAAAGTTGCACCCTGGAATTGAAATTTGTCATTTTTGCACCCTACATTGACAATATAGGTCAGCTCATACCCTAAACTCTTTTCGGTCATAAAATCAAGTTCATGAGAAATTACATCTAGAAAATGAACATGAATAACTGTAGAATATATCCATGGAGTTGGTGCGTACCATTACCATACACAAATGAAGATAAAAAAAGTCTACTTTAAATTGAATTTCATGCATGATAATCTAGTCCAAGATTCTGAAAAAATATCCTACAACTAAGAAGCTATGGGATGTGATGAAGGTCATGGACAGTACAAACTTCGGCCACTCGATTGCAGATGATCATACTCATGTTAGATCAGCGCCCATTTGATCGACAGAACACAATAACGCAGCACCTTGCTATGATCAAAGACATTATTCTGTGTATGTGAGTTCAAAACTAACAAATTTTGATTGTATCAAGGTCATCGTGCTGAGACACATTAAACTGTACCAACACAAGTGACCACAATGGTAGAAAGAAGAACCCAAGCAAGTCAAGGCACCAGTAACTTCCAGAAGTAGGGTCAATAAGTTCATGATGCACTGAACCGAAGTGGTAAAGCCTTACTCTTAGCACTTTCATACCATTACAGTTTCAGACAACATTACCACATACTCTCAAGTAACATTCCAAATCAGAACATAGTTAGAATCAATGCTATTGAACTGGGAACCGAGCTTTCCAGGATGATGCTAAAGAATATTAGAAACTCATTAAGTTTATTAAAACCATTTACTAGACAGGACAGACATCAACTAACAACACTAGATAATTATTTACCTATCCATATTTTTAAAAAATTTGCAGGCAACATAAGAACTATGAGTAAACATAAGCATTCTGACAAGGAAATCAGGGAAAATCTTCCTTGGAGAACTCTATGGCAATATGAAGCTTGCCAATATAAAAACAATGGGATGGTGAACAATACCTCAGAAAAAATATATGAACACAAACACACAGATCTTAAATAAGTTTCATACCTGAGGTTGTCCAGATATCATCCACACTAGAAGGCAGCTAATGCAGCTAAGGCTAAACAGTTGGTTACATACATGAACCATAACAGTATGTATATATATTCCTAGAAAAAAAACTGAAAAACTAAGCAGCCAATAAACTATAATGCCAAGAACTATGTTAATAACAAAAAAGATTCAAAGGATTAAAAAAAAATGGCTGCATCTTTCCGTTCTTTATTAAAGCTATGTGAGCAGGTGGTTGTAATTATGCATTAGTAAGATACTTCAACACTGTATATAAATTTCTTGTCAGAATTCTGAAGAAACTTATCAAGAATTAATGCAGCATCTATGCAGGCATTACGAATAAATAAAGAAAGATACATCCAGCACAATATGAGTTGCTCTAACCTGTAAAAAGCTTGAACGCAGTCGGTACTTTACGTTTCTCAGTGATCCAAAAGATTTCAGATTTTTGCAAGGTATAAAGACCTGGATCAATTATGACAGGCTTGGCTCTCTGGTATCTACAAAACCAAAACTTTGCATATTAATACACAACACTGCATGTCCTATTTGATATGAACAAATGCATGGTAATTAGTTCTACAAAAGGCCATCAAAAAACAAAAATTCTTACTCCTTCCAACCAATGTCACTTGTATGCTCGATAAAGTTTAGGTCCCTTGGAGCAGTCGATAATGTATGAAGCATATCTGTTGACCACATAAAACATCTGAACCATTAGCTAGAAGCATTTGCATCCAAGAATAACCGTGGCTAGCCCAGTATGAAGTTGGTAGCAGTTATACAGCCAAAAGATAGATGTAAGTTTAAAAAAAAAAAAAAAAGCCAGAGAAAACTATTGACAGCAAAAAATGTACCCTTTAGGTTTCTTATCCTTCTCATCGACTCACTATAACAGAAGAAAAACAAATGAAAATCTAGAGCCCAACAAAAAAGGTTTATTATGAGTCTAAAGTACAAGATATCCAACCAATCAGAAGGAAAAAAAAAAAAAAAAAAAAAAAAAAAACTTAAAGTAAAATCAACAGTATCAAGAAAATACCATCTTGTGTCACCAAAGGATAATCAGAAGCACTCAAATTGATGAACCAATCCCAATCTCCACCTTCCTTCAGCAAAATGGATGCAGCGTGAAGTGTATTACTAACCATAGTAGGGCCTCTATATGTGACCAAATTAGATTTCAGCACCACCCTCACATTCCCAACTTGCTGAAACAGAACCTCATTTTTTACAAAGTTAACCAGCTCAATTCTCTCCTCAACCTTTGCTTCTAAGTCCAAATGCACCACGTACTGGTTCAAAGGATGATACAAAGCTTTCAATGTCCTCTTCAAACCCTCACAATCCCCACTTGAACCTGAGATCAAATAAGCCAATCTTGGGATTCTTGAACTGGGGTTTGCAGGGATTATGTGCAGTTTTGATTCAACAAAAATGGGAATTTGTGGCTTGATTTTGGCTGTTTGGTGAAGTGGGACAGCAGGGAAGAGGGTTAATATGATAAGGAAAGAGGACGTTAAGACGGAGAAAGACAGTGGGAGCAGCCATTTCTTCTGGTGCAAAGGCTTGCTGATTTCCATATAGCTAAGTACCAAACCCAAGATTTCTGCGCTTGACTTCTTGTTTACATATAGAATTGTTTATTGGCAGCTCAAATTCCTAGTGCAATATTTGTTTGTGTGGGATGTTTTTGTTGTTGGAAGCGCTGTGGGTGGGAATGTGTAAAGGTACTTTTGTTTATGAAGCACCACGGGTTAAAGATTCTTTGGATGCTTGCTTTTTGTCCGTCAATTTCACTGAGTAATTATGTCGAGCAGGTGGGGACGGGTGGGCTTCAATTACAGAAACCATTAAGGAATAACATAGCAAAATTTTCCCCAAAAAATAAAAATAAAACAACAATTAGAGAAGAAGGAGAATGACAATTTTCACTGTGGCAAATTCAGTATGTCACTAATCTATGTAGCTTATCTTCCAAAAACAAAAGAGGAAATAGAAACTTTGTTGCTTATAAAATTCTATTCGAATGACTTAAGATTTACAAATAAAAATAGGAAAATGTACAAATTTAGTCCCAGTACATCAAGTTCAAATTGAACATAAATTATTTTTTGGTATAAGAAAGACCTTTAATTTTTAAAATAGGTCAAGTCTCTGAACTTCTGACATTTTAAATATACGACAAATAGGGCTCTCCTAAATATTAAATTAATTAAACAAATTTTAAAAAACATTTAATAAATCTAAAACTCAACAAATTAAATCATATATACTTAAATAAATCAATAAATTAATAAAGTAAAATGTATTCATAATTTAAATATAAAAAAGGGTTTGAGATATGATGATTTTTTACGTTTTTCAGATATTTTATTTTTTATTATATTTAAAAAATTTAAGGACTTTTGATATTTTATTTATTAATATTTTTTTATTTAAATATTTTTCTAATTTATTGAATATTTCTTAGATTTGTTTTATTATTTTAGTTTATTGAAATGACCTATTTATTTGGTAATAAGAAGTTCAGAGGCTTATTTAACTTGTTTTAAAAGCTAAAGGTTCTATTTGTATTAAATATAATATAGAGTCCAATTTGAATCCGAGTACTAATTTAAGGGCTAATTTATATATTTTTTCAATAAAATATATATTTAATGATCAATTGCTAAATTAATTTTAAGATTTTATCAATTTTAAAAGGAGATAATGTATTATAAAATATGTTAAATTTTGATCTATGACAAAAATACAATATTATATATTTTGAAATTACAAAATTCTTTAGATACTACAAACACCCCTATTTTCTTTAACACATAGCATAAACAATTTTGCAATGACTAAAGACATAAGTGTATTTTTCTTTTTCTTTTTTCTTTTTTTCTTGTAACCATCCTTGCATGTTTAATTCTTAACTAGATGTCAGCATATTTTGTAATTTACTTATTCTTGTGTTACCGAGGACCAAACACAAAATTGTTTTAAATTGTCATTCGAATTTGTGAAATCAAAATTCTTTTTTTTTTAATCTTGTAGCATGTCCATTAGTTCATACATTTAATTAAACTTGGCCCAATTAATTTTAAATAATTTACAATTTTTTAGGTGATACGTAATTGAGATTTACTATATATCTTTGAAGAGTTAATTTTCTTATAGTATTTATGGTTAACAATTACTTAAGTTGAAAAATAAAGAAAGGTTTATATGAATTCCAAGACTTATGAAATTAAAATAATCATTGACTTGAGGTTATATTTAAATATTTAAAATTAATTTTAGTTTCAAATATTGAGACATAAAATTTCAAATTATGAGAATCCAAATTCCAAATTTTATGAAGAGCATATATAGATTCCACGTTATTTTACGGAAATATGAGACCTATAGTCTAAATATATAAGATGAAAATTTGTATATATCATATGTATGGATTTTGGATTTTTTTTTCTATGTAATGGATCAGATTCTAATCTAAAATAACAACAAATTTTGGATCTTAGCTGATTCGATATCGACCTGCAAAAAGTGCACCTATTACAATAAGCGTTCGTGTATATTGGATATGATATTTTTTTTAAAAAAAAGTTCATATCTTCTGAGTTTGTTCAAAAAATGTATCTTTTTCCGATAAAGTATTGGTATTTTTTAAAATGCAACATATTTTGCATGTGCAGACGAACCTTCCTCGAATGTAATTTGTGATTTATTTAATTTTGTGGCTTGAATTAACTTATTTACATGTAAGAAGATTCATGTATTTAATGAACAAAAGATCAATTCACATAAAAATTTATATGTATGGATTTCATCACATGTAGAGGGTGTGATTCTACCTTAAAAGTAAAAAAGGTACAAAACCCACTTAACCCGACTCAAATTCGACGTTTGTTGTGTGT
This sequence comes from Caryopteris x clandonensis, assembly GCA_028749325.2. Lineage (NCBI taxonomy): Eukaryota > Viridiplantae > Streptophyta > Magnoliopsida > Lamiales > Lamiaceae > Caryopteris > Caryopteris x clandonensis. The sequence goes on along the minus strand of JAPYKT020000037.1, from coordinate 2,602,861 downwards.
GTGTTGTTTTTGTACACATACTTTAGACTTTTTATTTCTTTATATATATATATATATATATATGTTTGTTTTTTTTCAAAGAATGCTTAGAGAATGATCAAAATATTATTTTTCATTGAAAAATATTACAGTTTTAACTATTTTTTTGTAACAAGTCAGATAAAAGTAATACTTTATAAACAAAGAAAAATATTTTTATCAAAAAAAAAAATTTATTACATTCCAAAAAAATATTTTTTTTACCAAAAATGTATTACTTCCTCCATCTAAAAAAAATCATGTTTCAAAAATATTTTTATTCTAAAAAAAAACCATATTTCAGAAATTAAGGTATTGTTTTATTAGTTAAAGTAAAAAAAAATTGAAATTTTTTATTTCACGAATAAGCTACATATAATTCAATAAGTCAAATTAATAAATTAAAAATTAGTATAAGTGAAAAGTTCTTAGGAGGTTACGTCTTAATCAAATTAACAAAAAACAAAAAATATACTCTTGCAATTCTTGGGATAAATGAGTACTTTTTTAAAATATACATGATGCGTGCATGAGACAATTTCATGAGGATTGTCAGTGATGTCTTTTATGGATCCAATCAATCTATTTATATATAAATTGATTATGCATTTAGTACAAAGTAAAACAACTCTAGTCTAAATAGATTATTTTATTAAGAAAAAGAATATGAAAGAAAAGATACATAAAAAGACTAGCCTAATGTAATATAATTCCATTATGAGTGAAGTGTGGGCAGATTGATATCCCACACTCTAGTGAGGTTTCATTCTAAAATTAATTGGTAATAGGAGAAGTGACTCACTAGAGTTGTAAGCTATTCTTTCTTCTTTTATCATTTGATGTGAGACAACTTATATATAAAATTTCAATATTTTATTAGTTGTAACTAGCGTTTATTTCTTTTTCTCTATTATAGAGGATATGATATTTGAAAAGTCGTAAAAGTTGAGCATTGATCTGCTATTAATTTTAATTAGCATTACTGTAATTGTTGCCTACATTCAATACAATTCAAGTTTTCTGCACTCGATCTATTTACTTATGATATATTAGTAGAATATATTCGAGCGTGATTGTATCCCAAAAATACAAACTTTCAAACATGTTGTGACAGAATAGGATTATAGAGCATGAACAAGAAACAGGAAACGTAAAGAAGATACAAGATTTACGTGGTTCACCAATAAATTGGCTACATCCACGGGCAGAGAGGAGAACGGATTTTATTATGCGGTATATGTTACAGATTACAGATCTCAAAGACCATATATATAGTACTGAGGAAAACCTAAAACACCGAAATTGGGCTTAAGGTCTGCGAGACCCCCGTGACAGATTACAGATCTCAGCGAGACCCCCGTGACAGCTCTGCGAAGTGTGTGATTCAAGACATATCAACAAAACATAATCAAAAGTATCGATTACTAGTCGCACAACGCATTAAATTCAATTATTAACTGCAAGTTTGGAACTATGTGATGCAGAAAATTGCGAATTGTTGGCAACAAGATTTGTCGTACGTGTTGCTATTTTGCGATGACAATATTGAGTTTAGAGTAGAAAAGTAGTTTATACTTTGTAGAAGCGGCATTCACGACCTTTTTAATGTGTTGCATCGAAGGTGATGAAAACAATAATTTACAACTTATATTTAGATTAAAATAATAATTTACTTACAAATTTTAATAACTTATTTTAATCACAAAATATAATATATATTCTAATTTCTATATATAATATGCCAACATATAAATATATTAGATTTGTTTTAATCGCAAAATATGAATATATACTACTTTTTTTTTTAAACAATCTTATAAATTATTAAATAAAATTAATAAAAATAACAAATCATTACAATAATAATATTAAAAATTATGTGTGTAATTATTTCATAAAACAAAAATAACATACAAATTTTGAATCGTAACTGGTTATTTGATTTTTGTAAATTTTTAAACAAACAATGTGAACGTATATTAATTTATTAACATCAATACTTTTAAAAAAATTACCATGTTAAGATTTAGTTTAAAATTAAGTAAATTAAAACTTAATTTTATGCATAATACTATTTAGTACAAAAAATAATTTAATGTTAAATTTATTAAATTATAAAATTTGTTTTAATCATACAATATAAATATATATGTTCTACATTTATTTTCTATATAAAAATACGGTAATATATACGTATTTACATATACATACATATAATCTATATCTTATATATAATGTTACATAATATAATAAAATACACACACACACACACACACATATATATATATATATATGTACAAGCACATATTTTGGTGAATAAACTGCATTTATGTAAATATTGGTATGATGTGTGATAATTTATAATGAGTGCATCATGTAATATCTGATAATTCTACAGTACACCTGGTGTATTGATACGCCTATCTTTTAACCTTTTAATTTTATTATTTCCTAAAAATTAAATAAACTCAAGACTAATCAAGTAAAATATGCCAGTAAATCACCTGAGAAATAAAATCTGAATATTATATCTAAACATTATAATTAAAATGCGAAAATAGGTAAAATAGATTTTAATTACCATATAAACTATGAGATTATTTAATTAAATTAAGAGTTACCAACTAAGTATTAAATTTTCAAATTAGAGTAGGATATTTGTTTAGAGAAGTCAATAAACCTATGGTTACAAACTGAAATCTAAAAAAAATTGCAAATTATATCTAAGTTTTTGAAATAAGTACAAAAAACATATAATTTATATCCCTATAACTTATTTAGTTTAACTAAAATTACAAAATAAAATCTGAATTTATTTAAGTAAATATTTAGTCACATAGTAAACCCTTAAAATTTACAAATTAGAATCTTACAAGATTTAAATGAATTAAAAACATTTTATTAAAATTGTAAAATGATTTAGTAATATAAAATTAACAAATAAATTCCATTTCGTGCAGTTAAAGTGTATGTTTTTTTAATTAGATTTCATGTTATCCAATATTCATAGTATTTGAAAATGGCAGTAATAAAGGGTAAGGGTAATGTGAAGGCGGTGAATGGTAACGTGGATAACTGGTAATCAGTCACTCAATTTACGGTTGGGATTAAAAAGAGTAATGGCGATGCGTGATTGTGTATATATATATAGTATTTACCAACCAACATCACATGTTCTTCTCCTCTGATTTTAGACCCACCACTTTGGGGCTTTACAATTTTATTTTATTTGCTTTCCACTTTGAAGAAAAATAAGCGATTAATGTGTCCTATTCTGATTGGTTGCTGCCGCCCCTTTCCAGTTGCCGCCGCCGCAATTACTGTTCCAATTTCTCCCCGCCACTCCCGCCGTATATTGTCAATGCCGCTACTTTTGCCTCTCTTTATGGCTTGCTTCAACCCACTAATTTAAGGAATACACATAATTCTGATGTTTGAATTTGTTCAAATATACTTGTGTTTTGAGTTGGGTGGGAATTCCGACAACCTGAAATCAACTGAATATGACTATAAGGGTTAGAATTGATCTTTAATGGATTTGGACAAATACAAATCGTACTCGAATAATTTAAATAAAAAATGGAATTCACTAACTCATATGATTATTATTTAATTTTAAAAAATAATTATAATTTTATAAAAGATGAATGGTAATATTATTAAAAAATTACATATATAAAGGAAAACTCTATTATTTACTATTATATATTGTTATTATTTTAGGACCTTTTAAAGTTGTACAATGATAAATATCATAATTTATTTATTTTTATAATAATTTTTTTATTATTTAAATTCAATCAAGTTGGTCGAGTCATGTTCATATTATAATTTTTAAACGATATACTAAATGAAATTAGATTTGAGTTCGTCTAAAATATGTAATAAATATTTTCCAACCTAACCCATAAACCTAGGGTATTATTGTTGGAGATTATGTGGAATTTTAAAATTCTAGATTTTGAATTTATATATATATATATATATGTTTATTTTTCAATTGCGTAGAATAGGATTATATGCATAAATGTTATATCAATAGATTGTGGTGGATGTTGGTGTATTATTATTTTCAATAAAAAAGATATTTGCAATAATAAAAAAAAAATTTATTTAATAATTTAAATTTTGTGTTTGGAATTTAAAATGTAGAGAGATAAAGTCTTCGTCTTGAAAAATAAAAACGTAGATGAATAGTTGTAATAGAATATAATTTTATTAGGTTTCAAAATAAACGAAAATTTTGAAATTTAATTCTAACATCCATTCTAGTGAATCCTAAAGGAAACATGTAGACGTGGGCACGATTCCGGTTCCAAACCGGAACCGCCGGTTCGAACCGGCGGTCAACGGTCCGGTTCGAACCGTTGACCAGTTCCGGTTCCGGTTTGGAACCAAAACCGTATTACATACGGTTCGGTTCCGGTTCCCGGTTCTGAGCTTTCAAAAATATAGATCAACGGCCCAGATCATGTGGCTGTTGGGAACCGGCGGTTCCGAACCGAAACCGGGAACCGGCGGTTCCCAACAAATCTTTAAAAAAAAAAACAGAACCGGCGGAACCGGGAACCGAAACCGGAACCGATGGAACCGGCGGAACCGGCGGTTCTGGAACCGGAACCGGAACCATGTATATGGCGGTTCGGTTTCGGTTCCACCCTCCCCGGTTTCGAAAACCGGCGGTTCCGGAACCGATACCGGAACCGCCGAATCGTGCCCGTGTCTAGAAACATGCCCCTAAATTATTAGCGTGAGTATTTTCTTTCCCAAATGAGAGCAACTCGGATCAGCAACAAATCCACCCTAAAATCATTTCAACATCGTTCTAGAGACGAATATCGACTTTTGGTGTTATAAAATAATTGAGTTTTAATTTAAATTACAAACAAAATATTTATTTTAAAATATTATTATATTTATTTATAATACGAATAAGCTTTTTTTTTAATATAATATTTTTAAAATATTTAAAATTTAAAATAATTTAAAAACAAGAAAAATATGAAATCGCTAATTCATATAATTTATATTCTGTTCAAATAACATATTTTTTATTTCAAATTTACATTGAAAATATGTAAAAATATGTAAAATATAGAAAAAATACATAATTTTGATAGGCTGAAGTTACATATATTAGTAAAATATGTAAACATATAGTTAAACAATTAAATATGCAAATTCAGAAGAGACAGAATGATAACTTCATATAATAACTGAGTTTGTCAAAATATATTATAATAAAAGAATTATACATTTCAAAAAATTTCGTGAAACACTATATTGTTGTTGAACTTTTTTCAACATTATCTGTAGAACAAAGCAAAATTTTTAAACCATTTCCACCGGTAACTCTAGATACAACTACATATAATTGTCCATACCACTAATTTTTTAAGTAATATTCCAACATAAGATATAGATTGACCTTGACTCTTACCGATGATACAATTATGAGATATTATCTTCTTTGAAAATTAAAAGGTAGTCTTGGATTTGAAGTGGAATCAAGACCAGTTGACCAATATTACTTCCTATTAGAACCTTACTTTCAAGAATATGATCCTCAAGCCTAGTTATCAACAATTTGTACTGTTACATAAACCCTTCAAATGATCAATGTTCCTCAACAACATAACTAGTGTTCCAACTTTAAAAATAAGCTCATGATTAGATACACCGGAATATTTCAAAGAATTTAAGAACTCTCGTGTATGAACACCACCTAAAATATCTACATTATAATTTGACTTGCATGCAACATCATAACTCAAGTATGTCTTTGCCTCATGTTTGTTCATTTTTATCATATGATCATTTATTAATTCGACAATTGAAATGTATCAAAAGATCTCTAAATTATTATAAATTGCTTCCTTAAAGTCCCCATGCAACAGAAGGTTATGGAAGATATTCAATCCATTTAATTTGTCGTCCAAAACATTATAGGTCAACGTTTTTTTATTTTTTAAATGTCCACATTGAATTACACGTCATTTGTGTGCACTCACCCCTACATACAATAAGAAAACAAATTCTCTTCTTTTTCACCCCTTAATTCCCCTTTTGGTTCTTTACTCTTCTTGTAAATTAAAAATAAAATACTACAGTTCATTCAATTTCACTTCATTCAATTTCACTTCTATTATCCTATCAGAACCTCCACATCGCTCAAATGAGATGACAGAACAACTCAATTCAAGTAATGCAGAGGAGTATAAGGCTATGAGGAAGATCTTCGATGCAATTGTGGGGCACAAGCTAGGATGTGGGTTTCATGGACTAATTGGAATCTTGGTCGTCGATTTCTTTGATGTCCTCACTTTGGGTAAGTATATTTTCCACAAATTATTATAATAGATCTTTCCCAAGAAATATTTTATAAAAATTGTGTAAAAGTCGTTCCCTAGATTTCTGCTGAAAAATGAGCTTGCCCTAAAACAATTCTGCTGTTAAATTTCTTTTGTATTACATCTATTCATATATCTTTTGGTATGAACTCTTAATTCTTGACCTCTCCATTCTTTGTCCCAAGTCGCATGTACATGTCTAACACACATCCTATGCTCTACTTGTGACAGATGCTCTTTAACATCGCGATCCAAGTCCTAAAATGCATCAGAATATATAATAGCAACATGCTTATCACACTTATATAGGTCAAACAAATAATAATAAAATAAAATAAAAAATACGAAGAGTGAGATAAAAGTGATTACTGACCTTCTGCATGTCTGAAATGAGGGTTAGTTCAGCTTTTTATCCTTCTTAAAGAGCGAAGTCATTCTTCAACAACTTTTAAAACCATCCCCAATTCTTCTTATTTTCAACAACACAATTGTCCAAGCAATTGGGAACATTTGATTGTTCCCATCACGTCCAACCACAAATAAAAATTATCCTTTACAGACACTTGTAAGAAAGCACCTGTCCAAACATATTATCATCCTGCATCTTTCTAGCCAATCCCTCTTACATGCATCAAAGCAAACATAGAATCTTTGAAAATGATTAATATCCCACCTTCATCTATAGATGCTTTCACCATAAAAGTCGTACCATGATTACTAGTACGAATCTCTTGAGAATAATTATACAATCTCTTAAACTCTTCTACATAAGTACCTACTAAGTCTACAATCACTCTTTTTTTTATTCCTCGCTTGTGCGAAGCCGACTCTCAACCTTAATTATGTCTTGCATAATGCATTCAAGTCCTTAACCTTGATGAAAGGTGTATTCATTAATCTCTCCCTCATATGCTTGGCTAAATATTTGCTTGAGCCCATAGGGTTGGTGTTCTTCCTGTGACACTTGTCGTATGGATTATAGGTTTTCACAATGAAGTTATCATTAGCTCCATCTTTAGATGCAAAAAAGGACCACAGACAGTTATGCATGCATGCAACAACCCTAACTCTAACTTTGTCATTTTTTACTTAGTGAATTTGCAGGCTCTTTACTATGGCATACTTTGCTAGCGCGTCTTTACACTTATCCTCATTCAGGGACACCATTCCACGACAAAAAGTAGGGACTTGTAGCTTTGGATCATACCTTACTAAAAAAATGAAGAATTAATGAAGTATTTCAAGTTATATGTATTAATAACTATATAGATAAACAAGAGTTTGTCAACTTTGATCATACCTGATTATTTTGCTTGGTCTTCTAAGAGCATGATCCCTACATTCTTCACCTATCTCGCTTTAATAATTGCAATTATTATCACTACCATAATATAAACTCCATGTAGAGTCTTTACCACCACACAACCCACCACCTTACACCTCGTCTTCTACAGACTCTACCTCTAATAAGTTTTCATCATCAATAGTATTTGTCTCAACCAAACTATCAATATGACCACTTCAACCCTTTTATTGGTTTTTTCCCTACCAAATGCATTCTTCATCATTAAATATCTAACATTTATCCTAGTTTGTTGTAGCTTCCTCATCATTAGTTAAGAAATCAACATTCACATTAAGCTTATCAAAAGTCTGTTGTGGTGGCATATCATCCATATCATTTCCATCATTGATTGAGTCATTGTCATCAAATAGATCTCTTCCATTAGTCACAATGTTGGTGTTTTCATGCAATTCCACTTCAGCAGCCTCAACAACTATATTCTATCCCTCATGAGAAATATTCTCTACATTCGGAGTTGCACCAATAACTAATTTATCACCACTCTTGCTCATTTGACATGCTTCAAGATTCTCTGCTTGTCTTGAACTGATATCATATGTTTTATCACACTTTTGGATAATATAAAACTCTAACTTTGCTCCCCTACTAATCTACCGACTATGTCCAAAATAGGATGATCATCTTTCACTAACATAAACTCACTTTCAAGTATCTTAAAGTAATACAAACCACCAATCGATTCCACATTATATCCTAAGTCTTTGCTAACGAATGACATGATTTCAAAATATGAGACCCGGTCAATATCCAACTTTTCACATACCAGTAAATTTCCCAACAATATAGTGAGGTCTCTTAACATTGTTAAAACCACCATCATGATGTATCATAACAAAAAATGTTATATTAGACATTCTACAAAGGCCAAACATAAACATGTAAACAAAACTACATTCTTGTTTTAATGAAAAAATTGTTTCACTAATTCAAACCTAAAAAAATTAATTAGAAACTAATAAAATATCAACTCACAAGTTTAATTAAATGATTTAAAATCAAATTCAAGAAATAAAGAAAAAAAACTCGTTTAATCTGTAGCTTAATCCCTAATAGACAAGTTTAAAATTACTTAATCATGATAGGGGACCACAACCACAACCATTAAAAAAACCACAAAAGAACAACATAAATAGAGACAAGAAAACAAAGAAGTTACCTTGAGGTGGACCCAAAGTATGCTGTAAACATCGCCCAAGCACGTGAACTTGACCCACCAGAACTCTATTTCCGTTAATATAAACTAGCCTTCATTAATAATTAACTATTGGGTTGTTTCAATCCATGGAGAATCGTTTATTATGTGCAATTTCATGCAAATGCACAAAACGCTATTTCAATTTGGAAGAGGAATGCACAAGAAACCCTAAGTTTATTTAAAAAAAACACTATTTCATTTACAGTGAAGATAGAAAATGAAAAAAAATGGAGAAATGAAAAACCTTAAGTCTGTTGATATATGTAAGGCAATGGAAAAACAAAAAAGAAAAAGAAGAAATAATTTAATTGTTTATTTCTAAAACAACATTAAGTGTAAATACCATCTGGAAATAAGTTCCTTGCCATTTGTTTATCTACATATCACGTTCTTTAAACATAGTCACATAATTCCACGTGTGCACTTATAACACTAGCATTTCATAATAAAAGAACTTTAAGGAAACCATTTATAATAATTCAGGGACCTTTTGAGACATTTTGATAATTGAGGGACTTTTACATACTTTCAGGGATAGTTAAGGGACCTTTTGATGCATTATGTCCACCCCTACATCAGGCACCTGAACATGACATATCTGATCCAATGCCCACCCCTAGTTATATTGCAAATAATTTCCAAAGTCTATTTTGTTTTGACTTAAGGTTGTGTTTGTTCAGGAGCGTGCCCAACCTATTGTGGTTGGACTAGTGTTTGGGCTGGGTTGTGGGTTAGGATCGGCCCAACCCACAACCCTTATTAATAAAAAAGAATCTGCAAAACCCCAGCCTATTCTATCCTGTATTTTCAGTCGACAATTTCATGCCTCATTCTCTCTCTATTGTCTCAGCATTCTCACACAAATTGTCTCATCTTTTGTCTTCACTGTATCTGTGACTCCATTGCAGAGCTTTATCTGCAATTTTTGCAGAGTACATATGGCCTCTCTTTCTCTCTCTCTCTCTCTCTCTCTCTCTCTCTCTCTCTCTTGCATCCACTATTATACATTATCTATGATGGAGAGCTATGATATTTCTCCTCCGTGGAATTTGACTCGATAGTCTGGATCTTACCTTTTTATGATGTTCTTTACTTCATTAATAGGGCTCAACAGCCCTCTGTGATGTGCATTTATCTCTTGGTTGTTGAAGTGATTTATGTGCAGAGAATATATTCTCTGTGAACGCTTGTTTTCCTCCGCCATTTTTTACTCCTTTGTTTCTTTATGTTGTAGATTGATAGGATTTTTCAGATTTGTCCTTTACCATAACCTTCTGTATGTTGATTTGTTGTAATTTTTAGATTTTAGACTAGGGTTTTGTATTCTCCATTGTTCTATTTATCTGAGGGTGAAGATGTGTAAAGTTCCATACATTCACACACTATGTACGAGATCTACATTCTCCAAGTTGCTCTTCGGCCATTGAAGAAGAAGTGTTGTTGTTCTTCTGTTTCTCGTGCTTGTTTTGCTGAATCTGTTGGGAATTCAAAAACTCCTCCTTTTCGTTTCAAAGGGTAATAGTTTATTTTATCTTCTTGTGTATTTTGCTTCTGAAATCTACTTTATGATATTATTGATCTTGTTTTACATTGTGTTCTGCATTTGGTAATCCTACTTTGTGTATATTGGACTATGTTTTGCATTTTGTGTTCTGCATTTGGTCTTGTCTCATTTGTTCAGCTTATGCTTATTCTGCTTATACATTAATGTGTTCAAATCATATTTTTGTATATTGAACTATGTTCTGCATCTGGTATACTTGTCTGGCTATCGGATTTGTAGGCTTATGCTTATTCTACTTACGTTGTCTACATTTGGCATCTAGTTCAAATTTGTTTTGCTTATTCTGCATATGCATTACTCCCCTTGTATTATGTTTATGTTGTATTCAAATCATGTTTTGGTATTTTTCTGATAACTAAGCTTTAAAAGCTTAGCATATGTTTATGTATGTATGCTGACTGCTTCTCTTCTATTTTGGTTTTGTTATATTTATGTTCACTTGTTTATAGCCAACCAAACATAGCCTATGTTAATAGATAATTCATCTTGTTTGGGTTCCTCTACCATTTGAGCAGAGGAGTAATTCATTACTCCTTGATGAATCTAGGAAATCCTTTTTTTTTTTAATTTTTTTTAGTTTGATTTTTATTGGTGGAGTAATTTTTTTCGTGTGATCACAAGCTACTACAAGCCCTTTAGAATTGTTTTTTAATTTTTTTTTTTATATTTGACAATTTCATGTAATTTTTTTTTATACTATTGTGTTTATGTTTTTATGTGATTATCTGTTTTAGAAAATTAAAAATAAGGACTTGTTTATTGTGATTACTTATATCAATAAATGGATTTGTTCTTTTTCATGTTTATGTAGCTTTTTCATAGCTACATAAATTTGAAGAATAATCCAACATTTACAAAATTTTCTTTTCATGTACATAAATTAGACTTTGGGTAATTGATGAGTGAACGATGTAAACTGCATACTGATTTTATTAATGTTAATGGAATATTTATGGTTATAATTGTGTTGTCTTTTTACATTATTTCTCTTCCACATATCCATTATATATCTTTTAACTTATTAACCAAATATTAATTAAAGATATTTTTCTTCAATAAATTAGAATAAAGCATATCTCAGATTCATTTCCCCTAAATAAAGTATATTTAATATTCAATTCCACTTAATTAATTAGAAGATTACAAACTTGTAAAATCTTTTCGTGATTAAAATGAGGACTACAAGCATCTAATGCTTTTTTTCTTTTTTAATTAATTACTCAATTCTTTTTCTCAGCATATTGTTTAAGGCAACACAAAAAAAAAAAAAAAAAAAACAAACAAACAAACAAATAAAAAGAAAAAGAAAAAGAGGTCAATGTGTTATAGAATAAATTATATAATTATATTTATATCTTTCGAATCTATGGATAGCCGAGATTTCTTGCAACAATTTTAACAAAAATATCATCTTTTTTTTTTTTAGATGGCTGGTAGGACAACTTTTGTGGTTGATAAAGTCAATTGGACTAGGGAGGATGAGTCACAATTCATTGTGTTCTACCATCAGGAGTACCTCAATGACAACCTTATTTCTATGTCATTCTCTAATCTCATCATGCAAAGTATTTGTGACAAATTGAATGATGTTCTGAACGATCATACTCATTTCACTATTCAACATTGTCGCAACAAGTTTAAAAATTTGAAAAGGGTGTGGAGGTTGATGTACGACTTGAGGTACAAGCGTGGTTCGGGCTTAGAGTAATGTCCTAATAAAGAGACTATGATTGGACTGACTGATATCATGAAACAAATTTGGAGAGTAAATTCCTAATAACTTCTTTTTTCAATGTTATAACTGTATAGTATTACATATATCTATTTCCAAATTTATTCATTATCACGGAAAACAAAAGTATTTCTAGGTGAATCGCGACAACAGAGGTATTTGGCTTTAGGATTACCTCATATGGAGCTTTGTATGGAGTTATTCGGCGGGAACTGTGCGATCGGTGATGAATCTCGCTCTAGCGGAATGTCCCCTACTCAGGACGATGGCAAAGACGAAATCCAAACCCCAAGTCAGCCTACTGTGGGGGCAGAAGTTACACGGGAGTTGGACCCAGAAGAGGGTCTAAGTGGGGTGCGAGCATACGGTTGTAGGCGTTCGTCAGGTGGTGCATCTAAGCGAGAAGTAGCACTTATTCGCATGCTCAACAATTTTGATGGTTACATCTCCGAGAAAAGAGCTAAATTCGCTAAGGCGTCTAACAAATTCGGCATGTGCTACCAAATAGTATGTCATATGGTCGAATTTCCATTGCACATTTATCTAAAGGCATGCGAGCAACTGAGGGACTCTAGCAAGTGACACATGTTTATGCAGTTTACCGATGAGGACAAGCACGCCTGGGCTTGAGCTAGGGTTGGGGTGGTTTATGTCATTTACTCTTATTAGATATTATCAGACGTGACTTTATGTATGATTTACTATTTTCTAATATGTGTTTTGGACATATTTGATGCATTATGGTTATTATGTGAAAATATATGGTGGCCATATGGGCATTTACCGAAATAATGTGAAAAAAATTGTAAAATAGGGTGGATTTGAAAATAGTTCCCAAAATAGAGTAAAACGTCATGTCTGGTGACGATATTTGGTAAAAACATTACCAGGCCTGACATTATAATTTTTAAAATAAAAACGTGAGGCCCACTGACGTTTTTATTTTCAAAATATATATAATATGCTTCATGTCACATGTAATCACATATATTTATATATATATATATGCATGTATATCAATATGTATATAGCCGTGTATATATAAATATATGTATATATATGCAAGTATATATATATAATGATATATAATTATATATATTATATATTTTTGTATATATATACACATATATATATATTTATATATATATATATATATTTATAATATGTATGTAACGACCCAAATATTTATTTAGATATATTTTAATTTATTACATATTTTAATAAACAAAGTATAAGTTACCAAATAAAAAAATAAGTAAATAAGTATTAAGTAATTATGTCCTAATAACTAGGTCGTTAAAGAGCATATAAAAAGAATTATGACTCTGCTTGATTTACTATAGAATTTAAGTCCTCAATGTAAGTCGTATTAAAAATGTGATTAAATAACTCTACTACATTACAATTTATAGCAGCAGAGTATAATTATTTCAACCATAATTAAATGATTATGTAATTCGGGAAACTCATAACTTCATATAATCACGAAAGTGGGCTTAAGCAATTATTTCCTAAGATAAGTTTGAAGAAAAACATAACAAACCCTAATAAAATTTTAATTCGTTTATGAATAAAATGTAACCCATAATTTAAAGAAGAATAATAAAATTATGCTTCATCCGCGTGCTCCCGTCGCCTTGACAAACTCCCTATCCTGAAAAGTAGGAAGGTAAAGGGGGGATGAGCTACACCCAGCTCGTGAGGTTCAAGCTTGTCAAAATAAAATATAAGGTTGTAAAAGCACACTTAGAGAGTAACATGAACGTATCAGGCATATCATAATATAACATCCGTATCAAACGTAACATTTCGTATCAAAGCTTGGCCAGCATATATTAGCGGATCAAATTAATGATCCCGTATCAAAACATATAACCATCAAATTATACTTTAAACAAATAAAATATTTAAAACTAACAAACTTTATAAGAACCCCACATCTTACGTGACTTCTCGTAATATAAGGAAAATCTCATGCAAGTGATATGCTTCTAACCCACGTGCCTTATCTCCTCGCCTGAAATTCTGAAAAACCCGAAACATGAATGTTGAAGGGATACTGGGTTGTATTTATAGGTTTGGCAGGATTTAAATCTAGATGTATCTTCTTAGTGAGAGAGAATCTGCATCTGTATCTAATCCTCTAATTAATTGAGAGAAATTCTTTACTAAAAAAATGCTAACCTCCGTAATCATAAGATTCTAAGAAAGTATATCGTATCTTGATGCACTCAAGAGTAGGTTTCCTATTTTGAGGTGGGGTATGCCTAGATACATGATCTCAAAACCAGACAAATATGGTGATTGCTTGTTGTATGGTGCACAATTTTATAAGGAGAATGAGTTGGAGGATCATTTATTTGATGGAAACTATCCACACTATCAAGATGATGAGATGATTTTCTCGAAGAGGAATTATTCGAGCCAACATTTGTTCCAGGCCCAAAAGGAGTTTAGGGATGACACAACCAATGCGATCAGGGCGGCAAAAGGAAATTAAGATGTTAGAATTGTTGTTTGATTCGATGAATTATTAGGTGAACTTCTATTGCAATATTTGTATTTAAAATAGTATTTATATTTTGTTATGTTATTATTTTGTGGGTATGTGGACTACTCTTTGTGTATTTTAATTAGTTTCGATAGTTTGTTATGTAATTTACGTGGTTCATATAATATTTATCTATTATTTAAGTGTTGTTTATATTATTGCATATATTAAAGTATATTAGGAATATATAAATATAATAATATATTTATGTAATTTATTTTTTTAATTTATTATTTATCTATTATTTATTATGTTGTCTAATTATTTATGAAATAAATTATATAAAGAATATATAGATATAATATTTCTTTATGTAAGATATGTTTATAAAAAAATTATTTTATGAATATATGAATATAATAATATTTTTATGTAAATTATGTTATAAATTTATTATTTATGCAAATAAAGTAAATTATGCTTATATATATATATATCATTCATCAACAATCATCAACTCCTCAATTTCACACACACATATATATATATATATATATATATATATATATATATAACATTCATCAACTCCTCAATTTCCAAAAAAAAATCTAATGATTAACCAATCATTCAATCATTTCACACATTACTTTTTACCGTATAATAATATTAATGATTAACCAATCATTCAATCATTTCACACATTATTTTTTACCGTATAATAATACTAAAAACACACACTAACATATATTGATTTGACATCTACAGTAACAACCTACCTTATCACAACCCAAAACAAACATCACTTTTTTTAGGCATTTGGTTATAGCACAATCGTGGTTGTGCTACAACCTTCCTAGCCTTGTCTAAACATACCCTAAATTTTTTTGTTAGGTCTTGTATTCAATTTTATTCAATTCATATACATTTTTTTATGAAAAGCAAAATGAAAGAAATTCTTTATAAAGATCAATAAAAAAGTTTAAAATGTAATTGTAAAACAAATATATGTAACGTCACGCCTATTGGTGATTTAATAAATTGTCAACAGTCCAATATTCATTGGACCAATGCATGTATCATGTATATGCACGGCAACATGAGTTTATATTACATACACGGGCTAAGATAGTAGATTTGATTTAATTGTTAGCCCACTATTGTTTCCCTTTATATATAGATAAAATTAAGTGAATAATTTTAAAAATTTATATGTCATTACTTCATATTATAAAAATCTTAAATACAAATGGTTCCTAATGTTTTACAAAAAATATTTATGTACATTTAGTTTATTAACACTATACACCATTATATTACTACTTTTTAATAAAAAATAAAAAATAAAATTTATTTTACACCTAACAAAATAAACAAATTAAAACTTAATCAATAGCTTCAATATTAAATATATATACATATATATTGATACTTTGTAAATTATGTGTATATATAAGATAAATATCTTATATATATAAATTTATATAATACAATAACATATATATATATATATATATATATTTATTTGATAATATATATATATGTGTGTGAGTGTGTACAAGCCTATATAAATAATCACTTATATATATTCTATTATATATATACACATTCCATATGCATACATGAATGTGCAGTATAGACACACATCTACATGTTAGATGTGTTTGTTATGTGTGTGGGTAGAGCATATATAACATGCATCTTAAAAAATAAAAATCTCATTAGATGTGACTTTTTTATTTTAATTTTGATAAATCTATAAAACATCAGGTTTGATGATGCTTTTATTAAAAATATTACGTTCGATGATGTTTTATCATTTTTTAAAAATGCCTTTTCAAACTACTATAAGACATTGACTTTTTTGAATTAATTTGTAATATTTTGATAAATAAGCTCTTGTTAATTTACGATATATCAACAAGTATCACATAGATATATGATTGGTAAGTGAACAACTGTAATCTAAGTGCTATGGTATATTGATAGGTTCTGTGAATATTATACCTAATGAAACATATAAATTTACATATATTTAATAAATATATAATTCTATCAAAATACATAAGGTCCTATCCAATTTGATAATTCCCCGTACACTGGCATATGTATACATCAATTAAAAGTGATAATAATAATAATAATAATAATAATAATAATAATAATTATTATTATTATTATTATTATTATTATTGTCATCATCATCTCCGTACCAAAGATACATAAATAGCATATAAAAACAGTAGATGCGATTACCAAAAAATATTAATAATTGTCACAAAATAATTTATTGTACAAATTGTGAATTTTCGAACCATGAAGAGATTATGAGCTATTAGATATCATTGTGTAATTTATAATATTATAAAGGCTTGATTAAAAAAAAAAAATCAAGCATTTTTATGTATGTTCATTTTTGGCTAATTTAATAAAATGTTAAATTGAAAGTGTAATTTTAATGAATTCAAAATTTTGATAAAAATAGAGTGAGTTGGAAGATGAAGAGAATGGCATGAGGAAACCGAAACTTGGTCATTAACCAACATTTGTCAGTTATTTTGTAATTGAACATAATATTTTGTTTTCCGTTTCCAATCCTCAAGGCTTGACTGATGTAAGAAGGCAGCTGGTAATGATTACAACAGTATCTCAAAACGCACATATTTTGCATACACGATATATATAATTTAGGGGTGGTGCAAAATTGAATTACAACCAAAAACTCAACTGAATTATACTGGTTCAGTTATATTCAGTTTCATACAAAAATTTAATTTAATTTGAATGTCTAAGTTTGCAATTATTAATTTTTATTTTTTAATAGTTCGATTCAATTTTAACCGAATTGAGAGAATGCTGATGCCATATATATACATGTATGTATAATTCAAATTATTGAATTTTTAATTAATTTTGGCTGATAAGAAGAAAATGTGAATATCCTGAAAGAGTGAGGTTGGTATATGTTACTATTACATGGATTCAGGTAGTTGTTTAGTTGACATCATAAGATATGGGAAAATAAAAAGAAAAAGAAAAGAGAAAAAAATTGAAATTGGAGTCCCGAATAGCTTACACGTGGACAGTCCTAGCAGCTGACAACATAATTTTTAGCAAAGAGATCTGAATCCTATTCTATTAATTGAAACCCAATTTATGCCCAGTCAAATTCGAACCAGTCGTGACGCGCAAAACCTCTTCTCTCTTCTCCCTTATTTCCTCCCCGACCAAACACCCACTTCTCACACTTACTGATCTGAACATATCCAGATTCTGCAATGGGGAAAGGCGGTTCTTTGAGCGAAGGCGTGGTGAAGAAGATCGTGCTTTCCTACACCTACGTCGCCATATGGATCTTCCTCTCCTTCATGGTGATTGTCTACAACAAGTACATTCTGGATCGGAAGATGTACAATTGGCCTTATCCCATCTCCCTCACCATGATTCACATGTCTTTCTGCTCCTCTCTTGCTTATCTTCTCGTTCGCGTCTTCAAGGTCGTTGAACCTGTTACTATGTCTTGGGATCTTTACTTCAAATCCGTTGTCCCCATCGGCCTTTTGTACTCTCTCTCTCTCTGGCTTTCCAATTCCGCGTACATTTATCTCTCCGTCTCATTTATTCAAATGCTTAAGGCCCTTATGCCGGTCGCCGTCTATTCCATCGGTGTGCTGCTTAAGAAGGAGAATTTCCAGTCGGAGACGATGGCGAACATGATCTCGATCTCGATCGGAGTCGGAATCGCTGCCTATGGCGAGGCCAAATTCGATTCCTGGGGGGTTATTCTTCAATTGGGCGCTGTTGCTTTTGAGGCCACCAGGCTTGTCATGATCCAGATCTTGCTCACTTCTAAGGGAATCACACTCAATCCCATTACTTCTCTTTATTATGTGGCTCCATGTTGCTTGGCTTTCTTGTTTTTCCCTTGGATTTTCGTTGAGTTCCCGATTCTGAGGGAGAACTCAAGCTTCCATTTCGATTATGTGATTTTTGGTAGCAATTCACTCTGTGCATTTGCCCTGAATCTCGCTGTATTCTTGCTTGTTGGAAAGACATCTGCTTTGACTATGAATGTGGCTGGGGTGGTCAAAGATTGGCTCTTGATTGCATTTTCTTGGTCTGTGATCAAGGATACTGTGACCCCAATCAATTTATTCGGTTATGCATTGGCTTTCTTAGGCGTAGCCTATTACAATCACTGCAAGTTGCAGGCCCTCAAGGCGAAGGAAGCACAGAAGAAAACGCAGCAAGGGGATGAGGAAGCTGGGAGGCTGTTGGAGGAGAAGGAAGCAGAGAATAATGGGGCTAGGAAGAATGAGTCACACAGCTGATTGGTTTGTATTCAATCCCACATGAGATGCCTTTTTGATAGGATTAAATTACAGAGTCGACATGATAGTGAGCATCGTTTGATGATTGTTCTTGAGGAGGATTGACGATATCTTGCTTAGAATTATGATTCTTGTATGCAGTTTTAGGAGTTTATTTTATGTGTTTTTCCGACTGTTATTAATTTCTTATACTTAATTGTTGTCGCGTCATGTTTACTGGGAATTTTGAGGTTTTGCTCATATTGCTAGAATGTTATTGTGACTCCAGAATGACTTGAGGCTCATTTTTCTGTCTTTATGATATATCAGCATTAATTTGCAGCTCTTTTTATTGGAATATATATTATCATTGGTTCAATTTATTTCTGAAAATAATTTGATTTACATGTGATTTGGTAGATTTTTCTGTCTCTTTTCCTTCAATAATAATCTCGATTCTTTTAAATCCTTTCCTGTTACATTTATCCATCGAAGTCTTCTGTTACTTCTGTGCAAAATGCAGCCTTGGTTTCATATGAGTTTAAGGCGCCTCATAATTCTGCCCTATTGGTTCCTCTATCTGTCATCTATTTTCATCATATTCGATGGTGTTCTCAATTTCAAATATGTATTATATTTTGTATTCCAATAGTATCCATACATGGCAAGTGTACAGAATGTGTCAAAGAGTATATTGATTACATTGTTTTATAAACTTGACCATACTGGTGGTGTTAGCGTGATGTTTGAGATGCTACAGCCGGTGCACTGTGCACATATTGACACATATCCATGTGTAAGTTTTTGTGTGTGAATAGTGCAAAAGATGTTTTCAATAACATATTTACACACATCCACGTGTGCGTGCGTGAATGTGTGTGGATGTTGGTGTAGCATCTCAAACACCTTGCTAGCGTTTAGGGATTCCGGGAATAGTCATGCTTGATTTGATTTCTTATCCAAACCATTAAGCTTGATTATTTTTTATTAGGATGTGACTGACTGATTCTATACTAGTCTTGAAGCTCATCATCTTTTTTCTGATTTAAGTTTTTGTTCATTTGAGTGCAAGTTGGAATTGAGCAATAGTTGAAGCTCATCAAAAAAGGACTCACCATTTTTCATATACTAAGAAATTGGAAGTCTCCATCATATTTTAAATCATATCAAAGGATTAGCAGCGGAGCCTTCAACACATTCGTTCATGTTCTTCTACATCTTCTTCCACATTGTCACTCCTAGTGGAGTGGGATACAAAATTGTTGATGCAACTGCAGATTTATGGAATTAACTAATACACGATTGCATTAATGAATCTTTGTTGTGCTAACATCCTTCACCACACTTAGAATTAGCGATCAAGATAATGAGTAAATACATCGACTTTACAAAGAATACATAAATATAATTATACCAAAATTATATGAAGAGAATTTGAAATATGGAAATTGAAGATAAGCATATGAGTTAGGATATTGATTAATTGATTAATAGTATCCCACTAATGTGTTAGTTCAAGCCCAAACTTGAATGTATGTATGGATATATGTGATATTTGTGATTCATACATTCCAAGGGATTTCATGCAATGTGCGTAATCAACCACAAATAAATGAATCTATATATATATATATATATATATATTTATATATATTAACAAAAAAAAAAAGGAAATTATGTTTGCTTAGTTAACCATTAACGTGCGTTTTTAATATCAATTTGTTTTCTATAATTGCGTGCTTATATGGAAACTAAAAAAACGAAGTTGAAATCTTATAATGTTACACAATTTTTAAAAAATAATTTTTCTATAATTGTGTTCGAAATTTATATCTTATACATATTAAATTTAATATCCATTAATTAATATAATCAAATATTGCCTTAAATTATATTATCAAATTTTCAAGGAATTTAAAATTTAGCCATAATTCATGCAAATGTTCTAATTTATTAAGAACATAATTAGCTATATAATACTCAAACTTTCTACCGTTAATTGAAGATGCCAAAAAAATTATCCAAAAAAAAAAAAATTATTCTTTAAAAAAAACATTAAATTAAAATGTTACCCGAAAAAGATGAAAATAACTTTGAAAAGAGAGTCAGCGAATGCTATAAATAATTAAATGATTAGTTTGATGGGCAGGCCATTCTCATATTGTGACGCGACGTGTTTTGTTTTAATGTGCCAGTCAAAACATCCTTAATCATATTCGAACCTGCAACCTCTAAGAAAGGTTAAGACTTATTACTACTTATTTTTTAAAAGAAAAAAATATATTATTGTTTGTTAAATTATAAGATATATTATATAGTGGGGGATGATGTGTATTTGTTAATCTAGAGATGTTCACTTTTGTTGAATATTAACAATATTACATTCTTATTGAAAATATATTACTATCTTATTCAAAAGGTATTACTACTTATTAGTTAAATTGACAAAAAAAATATTAATATTGAAATTTTTTTTAGTTTAATTTGAATTAAATTTATACTAATATAATGACAAAGTACTCTAAATTTTTTTTATCATCTATTTACAGTAAATAAATAAATATTACCTAATAAGTTCTTAGAAAACTTACTAAAATTACAAATTTTAATACAATTAATTATTTATATTCCAATATTAGTTTCAAATTAATATATTTTAAGAAAATGAGTAATACTATTAAAAAATAAAGTAATATTATTTAAATTTAATAATATTATTTGTTTAATTAAAAGTTCTATCATAACGTGTGAAGTTTAGAATTTTAAGGGATAATAATTTATAAGAATGAATTTTTATATCTATCAACAAATAATATATCAATATTTTTATGTAAATAATTTTATTTTTAAATATATAGAATTAAGACAAATATAAAATTTTATTTCTATTAATGATTACAAGTGTAATTTATCTAAATTTTATAGTAATTGCAAATGATTCAAAAAATTAAATAGTTGAGTAGTAAATGTAATAACAAAGTAGTCTAAAAAAATATTATTGGGTTAACTAAAAAGCATTACTCGTAATATTTATTTATTAACTTTAATAAATGATAAATTCTCTTTTAGACTACTTTGTCATTATATTAGTATAGATTCAATTCAAATTAAACAAAAAAATTGTTCAATATCACTTGTTTAACTAAAATATATTTTTTGTTTAGCTAAAAAATATTATTGGATTAACTAAAATGTATAACTCACACCCATTGATTATAACCGTAACTGTGATAATTATTTATTTGAAATATAATAACATTGTTTGTTTAATTAAAAAAATTCATTTAATAACGAGTGCCGTTTAAAATTCTAAAAATAAAATTATCAAAATGAAGCCTCAACATCAAAACCAAACAATCAATTAGAAACATATTATTATCCTCAACAGTTATTATTTAATTTTAACGTAATTAAATTTAAAATAATGATAAAGTTCGAACAAGAAGCAAATGATGGACAAAATGATGAAATTAATTTAGATCTTGAATGTCAATTTTTCACCACTCATTCAACGTTAGACAATTTAGATAAAAAAAATTTTTCAAAATTTTCAATAACGATTAGAATTATTATAAATATATAAAATTTGTGAAATTTAATTATTTCTAACATATGCTATAATATAAAACAATTATTTAAAAATTAAAAAGATTTCATCCACTTATTGGTAAATGATAAAAAAAATTTAGGATCTACTCTTATAGAAAATATGGATTCATGTCCAACTTATTTTATATCAAATTTATTTTTAATATTTCGCTAGGGTATTGATATAAATTAATATATGTATAAAGTTTACATGCATTTTTTTAACGATTCAAGTTGATTCGGTTACACATAACAATTTCACAGAAGACCAATTCAAATATTAAATTAAAAATTCAAAAAAAAAAAGAAAAAAAAAAGCGACATGGCCATATTAAATGATAATAAATAGATATACACAAACAAAATTATATACTAAATGGCATGTTAGTTTTGTCAGAACAACATTTTTGCACTACAACAGAGTGGTATACATTGTTATTGAAATTTATTGAGTTAACATGAAACAGAGACAACATGGTCACAAAGAAGGGGTACTCAGATTCATTGAACATGATTATGAATGGAATAAGGAGTTTATATCCCAAAAACTTATATGCATCGGATGTACTCTGCAATTTAATGTAAGTATTATTTGTTTAATTAAAAAATATTATTTATTTACTTAAAAATAATTACTATTGATTTGTTGCCTTAAAAAAGTAGTAATACATTAAAAGTAAACAAAAAATACTTTTTAATTAAAAAAATAATATTGTGAGTTGGGTGTACGGTGCATCTGATGCACGAAAGACTCCCTCAGTTTACATAAGTTGAAGTTAGGTAAAATTTCCATTTATAAAATTTAATGTATAAATAATTAAAAAATGTTTAGGATATTATGAACGATTAAGGAGTAATTATGAATAATTATTATTGATATGAGAAGTAGAACAAAAAACTAAAAGTATATTTTAATTCATTTACATAATTTTTTAAAAAAAAAACATATCTTCATAAATTGAATGTCAATTTTCCATTTATAATATTTTTTTTCATATTGGCCCAATATTCAATGAAAAGAATACAAACATTAATTATAAATTGTAATACTTTTTCCAACTTGTCAAAAAACAAAAAGTACATACAAACATTTAAGGTCATCTTTTTAATATCAAATTAAGAATTTAAATATTTTTAGCATACATAATAATGTGTTATTGGTTAATAACATGTCATATTAGTTGAATTTGATTGGACAGTAAAATAGAAGAGCTTCAATTTTTGTCATTTGGAACATTTAGTAAGCTCTTTTAGTAATACTAGTTGTAGATCTGTGCAATGTACGGATATAAAATTTTATCAAAGATACTAATTATATTTTGAAATTATTGAAAAATAATTCATTTATATATTAATACTCATATATAACAAGATCACAACGTGTATCCCTCCTTAGGTCAACTTCATATAAGGTTGAGTAGGAAATATTATAATTCATACAAAAAAAAAAAAAAAAAACTTTATTTTCCATCTTTATATTTTTTAAAAATCGACCGACACATATTCACAAAACATTCACTACAAGGAGAATTAAGTAAATTAATTACCTCAACACTCGTCGAACAATTGATTTTAAATAATTGCATTGCCCATTCTTAATTGACATGTTTCTAACTTCTTTTTTTTTGTATTTATTATTTATTATTTATTATTATTAGGAATACATGACAGCTCATGAGGAGAAAAAAATGTAATGTGACAAACTTCAAGAGTATAAACTCTATTTTTAAATATATAGATAACCATACATTATTTATGATATTTGCATTGATTTCTATTTTGTTATGTGGCGTTTTTGCCAAACATCTTTTGTTGTATCCCAACAACTCCATCACTAAATATATAAAGGTGTGCGATAAATATGATGCATATAAATTCACATATGTTTGAGCAGATTATTTTTGTTAACAATAAATAACAATCTAATCTTAACATATATTACATGATAATAATGGCATCCCTATATCATCTATATTTAATTTTTGTAAAATAGTTGAAGTCTGTTTATTTAAATTTAATATAAGTTGTATTTTAATAAAAATACAAAAAATCGGTAGATATGAAATTAAAATAGGTCGTATTTAAAATTAATAGTTAATCTTCATTACTCATCTATAATTGAAAGATACGAGTTTTGGGCCCTCATATAGATATGAAATTCTTGTTATTTCATTTAAAGTAACTCAAGATATATTACCTTAAATATAAAGTATTTATTTTATTAGAATATAAATAAATTAAAATAAGATATTGCATTTTGTTCGTAATAAAGACTTTATAAGTGGATACATACCATGCAAAACTAGCATTGTATAAAACAAACAAACAAAATATATAAAAACAAAATATATAACTTTAGCCTTCCTTTTAGGTGATGCCCATATTGAACATGTTGTTTGTTATAATAAATGATCAATTGGTTGTATTTATTGATTATTTTAGGTGATGAGTCTCGTATTTGAAAAAAATGTATACATATATTTTAATTATTATTTTGGATGAAAATATGGTTTACTCATCAATGATATGTCAAAGATTATATGGGATAAACTAAAATTAAAAGAAAATAAAAAAGTAACTATCTTTTTTTATATCTATAAATATAATCTTAACACATCATCAACGGGAGCAACGGTGGATAAATGATCATTCAGGTTTGCTTGAGAAGCATTCCAACAATGACTTGGTTGTTTCTCTCCAAAAAAAGGAAAAAAGAAAAGAAGGAGCTCCTTGTGGCGGGGCATAGAAATAATGGTAAGTCATCCATTAGTCAACTCCATTACAATTACTTACAGCAACTTACATTATAATAATAGTTCTGCTGTAACTTAATAATGCTATGTTTGCTCTAATTCTCCAGAAACTGAAAATGGTAAAGTGGTTATGGTTTCTCCTATTGTTTGCTGTCTTCTTCACCACATTTTCCCTCAACCACCCATTACCCTTCACTCCAACCAGGTAATTTCACAAAGCTGCCATCAAAGAATATATATATTATTGATTATATGTATTTATTATTATAAATATCAGACAGAAAGGAGCCGCGCATACACAGTGATCATCAAAACAAGCTGTTCCTCTATCCTTACACCACAGACAAAGTCAGCCTTGCATTTGGCGATGCCTATGGCAACGAGGTAAACAAGATAACAAGCCAAGTTTGAAAGAAAAACAAGAGAGGGATAATTATTGTTTGTAGTTAATTGATTGTTTTTGGCTTAGATGAGTGTGTTTATCCCACCATAATACTGTGTGCATAAACTTTAGAATTTGTTTTGATTGATATTGTATATAGGTGTATGTATCGATGATAGATAACCAAAAAAGAAGAACATTTGAGAGATGTTCCAAGTATGTATTTCAGGTACAAAGGCCATGTATGGATATGTTTTATAGACTTGATGAGGAACGGATCCGACGGTTGGAAACCAAGAGTATATATATCTTTGGTTCACGTTTTAGAACATTCATATTCCATATTGATAAGTTTCTCCGTAATGAGATGTGGTTTCAGGAGACATTTTGTTATGTTCCATCCTCTTCTGCATTTCTACTTTATGCTTTTCGCTAGCATTGTATATTTACTACCATCGTACTTCTTTTGTTATATTTGTATTTGCTCCCATCGTACTTTTGTTAGATTTGTATTTGTAACATTGGGTGGGAGTGGAGGTGAAGAGATGTTTGAAAAAGGAAAGGTATAAAAAAGTGAACAACCACAACCTTAAAAGAACACGGTCTAAGAGAGTTTTTGGCTAAGAACATCTTATAATTTCTTACATCTTATAAAATATTTTTAAAATTTATTGCATGTAATAATAGATCTAATCTTAAAAATAAGTCATTTAAGGTGTTCAAATAAATACAATATTAAATCTTTTATGATTTTTGTAATGAGAATTTTGTAATTAAAATAACTAACTTTGAAGGAGCATTCTAAAAATAAGATGGGATCACCTTACTTTTTAATATAAGCTTTTTAACTTAAAGCGTTCATATGTATGTGCATATTAATATATTAATATAATGCCAGGAACTAAGAACAAAATAAATTTCCACCATATAATAAAATATATGAAGATTTTCTTTCATTTCTTTTAAAAGCAATAAAATTTTAACAAAAGCTGGAATGACTTTTTAGCCTATCATGGTGTACAAAGTTGCAACTATTGCCAAGTTTGTGCAACTGTTACTAAGACCTGATATTTTGCATTTGAATCACTCACATAATCCCTATATCTAGAGATTAATAGGTATTCTTTTCTTGTCATTCTGTATAATCCTTGGCATCAGTTTGTGGGCTTAGCAGCACATACCAAAAGTGGCTATATCTTGTGTGGCCGGAAAGACACCTACTACCATACTCATTACAACATAAATAGAAGTTCATATTTAGAGTCTGTTTGCCTACTACATGCTGAATGCGCTTCACCTAGTGTAGCATTGGAAGGACCACAAACAACTGGATACATGTGCACAAAAAGCTAGACAAGAACGTGCATTTCACATTTTCAAAAGCAATCATCAGAATAAGTATTGTGACCACAAAAGAAGACATAATATATCAAGGAAAAGTGTACTGTGAATCAAAGAAGTCTGTTTCTGGGATGCTAAAAGAGAATTTTCAGCTGCAAGGCTCAATGAACCCCAAATCCTAGATTGAATACAACTAGAACTTCTAGCTTAGAAAATGCATTTAAATCACAAGTCCTAAATTAACAAAACTCAAGAAAAAGCATGAAAAACATTTATTTAACTTTGCTCTTCACCATTTCCTGATCTCTCCTCTGCAGCAGCTGCCATCAATTCATCAAATTTCTCCGTCTTCCCCAGCACTATCTCAATCTAATTACCAAATAAAACATAATCAACAGGAGCTACACGAAAGAATAAATTAGCAACAATATGAAACTTAAACGGAAACAGAGTACTACATACTATCTACCAGACCAAAAATGGCATCATGTAATTAAAGGAATTGAGACAAGTCCATTGACAGGAATTGGTCTGACACCAGATGCTGTCCAGACAAGTCCCCATTTGAAAAACTTTTTTCCCAAAAAGAAGGTCCCCATTTGAAAAACTTTTTTCCCAAAAGAAAGCCCCCTTTTTATTGGATATGATCCATCCCACAAAATACAAGAAATCTTTGACTGCATTCAACAGTCATATTCGCTTATTATTGGCATATGAACTACAGCTTATCAACTTACTTTGGCTTTTGAGATAGGTCGCCCTCTAGAATCATCTCTGATTTCAACAGTAGAAGTTGTAATCTCTGCAGAACATCAAATTTCTTCTGTTAGTATGCTTATAAGATTATGTAAAATATCTTAGGATGGGGAAAACTACTTGATATAAAGAATAACAAAGTGAACTCTGACTTACTCCTCTCTACTGCAAATCCATTATTCTTCAGGATTTCAGCAACACTGACGACTGTTGAAATGGCTGCAAATAAATAGAACGGCACCAATCAACAATAGTAATAAACAAGCTACAGTGAAATGGGCAACATACTAAATAGAATAGTGAACTTCATGGCAAAAAACCATTAGGGTCATTTTTTTTGTTCTTTGTTTTGCTCGGCAATAGTGTCTTATGTGGAAGGAATTCTCATGTTGGGTACCAGGATGATATCTCCCAGATAACTAGCAGTATATAACTAAATAAGAAATTAATGATAGGCACCTTGTGGCAAAGCTAAAATAACTAAAGAATATAATGACCTAAACAGTAATGGAAAAGATAACACATCTTATTTTGAGGCTGAAATGAGTACGCAGCTAGATACTCCGTAAGCTTCATATATATTTTCAAAATTGAATTTCAGTAGCATGACATACCACAAGTCAGCTGATGTACATTGCTCAATAGTAAAAAGACCAACTAATGCCAGAATAAAATTCTTAGACTAACATCCAAACTCCATCTGTTCTGAGGGAGAGGATAATCACATTCAGGTCCAGGAAGCGGAAAACCAGGTCTAACCTCAATCCTATCACACTTATTTACAGGATAATCCAAGCTTAGGTTTAGAATGATTTTAAAGACTGAAAAATAACTTTAGGATCGTTTTATTCCATTGTTTTGATCTGAAATTGTGTTCTTTGTGGAGGGGCTTTTAAAGTTGGGTACCAGGATAAGAAAATATCACCAAGATAAATAGTAGTATATAACCATATAAAAATTAAGGGCAGGCACCCCATATAAATATCTGAAATAACAAAAGAGAACATTAATGGAAAAGATGCCACGTCTTTTTCAGACGATGTTGCCATTCTTTTATTAAAAAAAAAAAAAAAAAAAAAGAGGAAAAAAACCCAGAATAATGAAAAGACGTTGAGTATTTGAAAAAATAGGTGCCTAAAAATTCCCTAATCAGAATAACATTGGAAACCATTGCCTGAAACCAGGACATGCTTGAAGATAGATTGGCAGAAACCATCAATCATGATTTCCTTCAAGCGTTCTGACTTTGCCAAAGTTTGACCCATTCACCCATGTAGCCATATCCTGGATCTCATATGCACTATCTATTGTCTCGCTATCTCTAGATAACATGTTGGATGCTAAAATGAATGAAGAGTATTTATCATTTAGTTGGTGTAGGGAAGTTTCTGAAAAAGGACTATGCTATTAGCAGTGTATTTTTGGGCCTACAAAATGTAGAGACTTGTAATAAAATAGTTACTTATACAGCAGAACTTTCTTCTAGGCATCGTCTTTCATCCTTTATGAATTAGGATAAAGCTCAAATTCCAGTAGTTTATGTACAAAAATTCCTCAGCAGTATCCATAGAGTACCAATAAGATAGGATGATTATCAGAAGCTATTCTACGTACATGGTTAGGAATATGGGATAAGTTGACAATTTATACGGTCCTTTTCCAAATTCCTACCTTCAACCCCAATGTATTGATTTCCTTAAATTGAAAAAGAGAGAAATGAAAGAGGAAGAAAAGAGTTGCATTGCCAAGGGGCAAACCAGAAAGTGGTTTGGTTGAGTGTCTTCAATAATATTATGGTAGCTTTAAGTCTAGCAACAGAATGTGGATGGCAGCTTGAAATGAAGCAATGGCTAAATTTTAACGAAAAGAATTGCCGCCATATAAATAATCTATCTACCAACTCCTGAAATGCCTAATTAGTATTGTGGATAGACCGTGGAAGATATTTCCATGAGTAGTCATCACATTATTAAATGAAATATTAAAAACTAATCCAATATTTTTTACAATAACTTAGTACCTCAACCAATATCTTCAGTAAAAGGCAACGATATCAAATCAAGCAACAATGTCGAATAACTCGCAATCTTTAACAGAACTGAAATCATACAGCCATGTTCATACAACAGAGAAAAGAAAAGGAGGACGCGAAAAATACCCATGCCGAGAGCAGAAAGCTCGACCTCGTTGTGCTGCTGCATGTACCTCTGCGCGCATTACAAATCACCAAATTTCAGATCCACATAATTAAAATATAGAGACATTATTCACAAAGCAACACATATGTACAAACCTATAGGCACGAGACATCAACAATTTCGAAACAAGAACATAACATCGATATTTGTGAGTGCGCGGGCGCGCGAGGATGCGGGCAAAGCAGATACAGCATAAAGGAAGGAGTACCTTGGCGAGATTGACGTAGAAGAACAGGGGTTTTTTGGTGTTGGAGACCTGGACACGATTCTTCTTCTGAGAGTCTCCAGTGATGTTAATGTTGCTAACTCCCTCTGCAATTTCCTCCATCTTTTAAGTATTCGATTCAATTAATCTATTCTATATCGATTAATTGATATGCACGAAATCTACAGATTTGTAGCCTGGTAATCAACTGCAGGGATACAAGTTTGGCTAATAAGAGAGGAACTATTCGAGAAGGATTTCAGCTTTATTTTCTTGTGTTGGAGGGGAGGCTGCGCTCGTCGCTGTGCTGTTAGTTGTTGCTCTTACGATTTTGCCCCTCCCTAGGGTTTCTTATCTATCCCCCTCTCTCTCTTTTTTTTTTTTTACTTCTTCTATTTTGGGAAAGTATACAGTAGTTTTTATTGTAACCTCTGTTCCTTTTTTGGGGCAGCAATTCAAAATTTCAGAAGTATTTTAGTAATTTTTCGAAAATTTATTTTAAAAAGACAGAAAATTATTTCTAAAGATATTTAAATTATTCTGAAATCTGAAAATTAATTTAATAAATCTGATTTTAAAATATCTAAAAGTGATTAAAAAAAAAAATCTAAAATCGAATTAAAAAAAACCTAATAAATTTATGCTATTTAAAAATATAAAATTAATTTAAAGTTTTGACAATTATTTCAATATCTAAAAAAAAATTATAATTTTGATTATTTGTGCACCATTCATGCAAATATGCATGTTAACATACACACTAAAAATTAATGTTGAAGGTGTTGGAAAGCAAACTACCTTTACAATGATTTTTATAGTGCAAACTAGGTTATGATCCAAGTTTTCCCTAGAGAAATACCTCGAGTTCGCAAGTGCTCATATGTAGGGGCTATCGATGAAGAATTGGGGGGCAGTGCATCATGTCAATTTGGAATGAACTTTTTAGGGAATTTCATCAATACTTGTGAAGTGTTATATTTTATAATGAAATAATTTCTCTTTATCAATGAGCAAATAAGTATTGATATATCTGTATTTATAGAAGCTTTGATTTTTGTACTTATCTTAATTGTGGGTTTAGTTTACGCATGGGAAAATAGAGTGTTATTTTCGAAAATAATAAAAAGAAAATGAGAAAAATATTAAAAAATGTTATGAATTTCATTAACTTACTTTTACTAAATTGAGTAGCCACAATTTTAGTTATTTCAACTACATTAAATGATCTTTTAAGTTGATCTAAAACTCTCTAGTTTATGACGATTACATTATTGAATTTGGTTCACTTACAGTACACAACCTTTGTAATCCATACATTTTATGGTGTTTTCAACCAGGCTTGAATCATTAAAATTTACTGATCATATCCACATAGCATTTGAAAAAAAAACTCTAAGATTATTACAGATGTTATTGCTTATCCACATCCAAATTTGATGGAATTTGATCGGAACATTGAAACTTGTCAATGCATCCTCACAAGCAATCCTTCTTTTTCCATCAAATTTGTTAAGGGCGTGTTTACTTTGGCTGGTGGGGATTCTTGGTGAATAGGATAAGGGTGTATTAGGAGGTGGGATTAACATAAAAAATGATTATTATATCCCAAATTAATTGAATTGATTTTGGTCAGGGATTATGATGGAAGTTAGTCCCATTCATCACTATCTACAATTTACTTTAAAATATTATTGATAGGTTAAGCGTTATTTCCTAAAATACTTGAAGATCTTCCTGATGTAGATCTCAAAAAAGATAAACTAAATAAAAAGAAGTTTGAACAACATCTCCCTCTTCAACATATAAACTCCTGCATACGAGAAGATAGCCATTACCATTATATATTAACTACGAGCAACCAACGTTAAAATAACTTCGCTCAAGTATTATAGAGATTTTTTCATATTAGAGTTGAAAGCTAAAATATGAATTTATTGATATACACATTACTCAACTCATACATGAGGAAAATGAGAAACTTCCCCAAATTTGAGTAAGAACATTTTCAGCAAAAACAAAGAATTGAAGCAAGCAAAAAACTCATAATGATGGACAATAGTTTGAACAAATCAAGAATCAAAGTAGATGAATCATTGGTTTGGGAAATATTCCTTCGCCCTAGAACCGAA
The DNA here is from genome assembly GCA_028749325.2 of Caryopteris x clandonensis. NCBI lineage: Eukaryota > Viridiplantae > Streptophyta > Magnoliopsida > Lamiales > Lamiaceae > Caryopteris > Caryopteris x clandonensis. Next base: position 2,570,486 of record JAPYKT020000037.1, on the reverse strand, counting down.
GAAGACGAAATTTACAATAATATCTCAATTCACAAAACCAAACCTCTTGGATGAACACCCTTGCTCTGCTTCCCAGAGGTTTTGGCGGCTGCCGCCGTTGCTTTGTCGGTGACCTTCATCGGCCTCCTTTTTACCCCATGAAAACCTTTTTACTCACTTGCGTACTGGCTTGGTTTTTTCTTCGAGTTCCAACCCTCCAATAGCAACCAAAGGGAGAATTTAGCCAGAGTCTTACCTCACATGTGGCTCCCTTGCCTCCTGACAACTTCAACACCCTTAACACATATGCTCTTCACCGTTTCCAGTAGAAAATTCAGTCGGCAAAGTTGCTCAATATCATCATCATCTTTTGTTTAAGGAAAATTAGGGCAATACATTGTAATTTTCTTGTAAATAATTAGGACAATATTGTAGTTTGACATAATTTAGACCAAGTCAGATAACTTGTCCGAAGGGTGAGAAGCGGATAATTTTTCAGCCAAAGTTGCATTGATTTCTGTTCCAATCCCTGGCTTGGGGATTATTTAACCTTTTTGGTCCTACCAAGTAAATGAATGATTTCTAGGATAATGAATCCTTATTCAATTTAATCCCATTAAATGAACCTTGGGAGGATTAGCTTGGATAAGGATATGTTATCTAAGCCAATTCTCCATTTACTTTATATGACAGTAAATTCGGAGCCTCGGGATTGGTTCAGAAACCCAGGTAAAATGCTTGATTTGTATCCCCTCAAATAGGGTGTGATAAGTTATCCCAAGTGTGTAAAAGTTGTAAAATGTCAAACATAACCTTCAATTATTTGGGAAAATTACCGTTTTGTATCAAACCCTATTATTCCAAATTCGCAGCAACGGAAAATCGCAATTCTCCCAAATTTGCAGCAACGGAAAAGAGAACTAGCAAGGTCCTACTAATTTCTACGAGGCAGTACAAAGAAGAAATATGTTGTCTTCACCGGCATACTCCACCGTCTGAAATTCCGACAAGCTTGCATTTGCATATGTTTTTCTTTATCTCTTCCAAACTTTTATATGTACTTCCATGAATCTCATCTACGGTTGAGAGAGAAACAAAGAGTAATATGTTTTCCACGTTGAACTAATATAATACTTTTCGTGAGTGAAAACTTCTACTCAATTCTTGTGCCCTACATCTGCAGTATTCATGTAGCAAGCAAAACAATCTAGAACCACTTTAGTTGATGTTTATTCCATAATGAACATTTATGCATCATGTGCATCTTGTAAATATTGACTTGGAGAGAAAACAAGTTCGATATAATGAAATCAAACAATTGTAAGCAGTTAGAAAATTTGGCAGTGAGTGAAGTTATGAATGACAAAAAATGAGGGTTCTGTTAATAGTTTAATTAATGCCAATTGTGTTTTGTTGGTTTGTTTTCATGTTGTGTAGATATGACTTTAGTAATGTAATAACCTGGTCTAGTTCTTTTTTAAGGAAAAAGTAGGGCGTCTTCACCGGCACCCGCCATCAACGATTGGAAGGCCATCATTTATTGCATTTTTTGTGTCTCGCGTCCCTAGTAATCATATTGCTTCTTTTGCTACTTATTAAATATTTGAAATGTTTTTATTGATTCATTTATGTTAGTGGAACTGACACAAATTCTGACTATTGGATATGAAAGTTTAAAATTTTAGTAAGGAAGTCTCCATTTGGAGGTTTATGCATATGCATTTGATTTATTTGTCAAAATTTTAGCCTATTTATGACTTTACAGATGAGCATAGGCATATATAGGCTCTGATTTTCTTTACCTTTACTTGAGGAATGGAAAGTAATTAGTATAAACTTCACCATTAATACGAGGAATACTATATTATGTATTTCTAAAGAGGCATTTCCCTAAATACATAAATGATGGGCCACATGTTGCAAGATGACAATAAAATTCTAGGTGACTGGAAATTGGGGTATGGAGGAGGGATTGAAATAACACTAACTAGCATCGATTTAAAAAAAAAAAAAAGGCTTCAAACAGAAAGAGCAGGGTTCTAAATTAAAATGCTGCAAAAAAGTATTAAGTTCCAACAGTTTTCAGCTATGAATTACATAGTATCGAAGAAGATTATGCTTTGAAATACAAAGAAAAATATAAGATTTTGCCCAAGTGCTTCATGCAACATTTACTGTAATACAGTAAACGAAATTAATTAACAAAACAAAACCACACACCTTGGATCTATATCAGCCAAAGAAATTAGATCACCAAGTTTTTGTATATCAAGCATGTCAACATGGAGAAGATATGCATTGGTTTTTGTTGAAGATCAGAGAATGTAGGATTGAATTCTAAACTGTGTCTCTTTTCATGGAAGCTTTTAATAGATATGCACATAGAGAGAAATACACAATGTCTATTTTTATTTGATAATGGCCTATTTTCATTAGTTCAAGTAAATCGTAACAAGAAGGTACTTTATTCTTTTTCAGGCTTCGAAAATAGATTGTGTCAACACATATAATTAAATCATGAAGTATATGATGAATCAATAGTCAAGATACATGTAAGATCACAGTCCCTTTGGTCACTTGACAATGAAGAGCATTAATACTATTTTTCTTCATTAGAAATTTGTATACCTAAACAAAGATGGTCATGAATACGCAAAAATTCAAACATTTTCTCAATTGTTTTTCAGCTATGTAGTTTCCCTTTTCTTTCCTATATTGTACCTCTTTTTGTTTCCTTATATATCTTTTTTCATTTTCTACTTTTTTGACATTCTATGTATAACTAAATTTAAACAAATTCATTTTTTGCTTTTCTAATTTTCAAGTTTCTGATTTTGATATTCAACAAACAAATCTATTTTCACTAATCTAAATAATCATGCATATGATGGATCTTGATACTAGAGCGGATGATTGTTGAGTGATGAAGAGTTGTTGGGTGTTTTATATGAGAAATGAATGCCTATGTGTCATTCTGAAATATTTTCAGTTTCATGTTTAGACGTAATCGAAGTTTAACAAGTATGGATATCGATGTGCATTTCATGAACATTAAAGTCTAGTACGTAGAGTTTTGAAGCAAATAAAATATTTACGTCAGGTTATAGGTATATTTGATCAAGATTGTATTGATCACTTAAGAATGAATAGAGGTGCCTTTTCACGTTTGTGTTACCTACTGGAGACCTATAGTGGCTTCAACTACTTGTAATACTATCATAGCTGAGAAAATAGCCATGTTTCTATCAATTCTTGCACATCCCACAAAAATACGTATTGTTGAATCTAACTATAGACATTCTAGTGGAACGGTTAGTAAAGAATTCCATCGAGTTTTGAACTCCATAATTAGGCTGAACCCCTTACTTTTGGTACAACCTGAGCTGATCGATGAAGATTACACTAATGACAGATGGAGATGTTTTAAGGTATGAGAACGATACATTTTGTTAAGTGGAAATAATTCATTTTTTAGTTTTTACGTTGGTTAAGCAAATATTGAATCATTTGCAGGGGTGTTTGGGTGCACTGGGTGGAACATAAGTTAATGTTACAGTTCCAAAATCATATTTTGGTCATTATCACAATAGGAAAGGTCACATTTTGGTGAACCTTTTGGTTGTTTGTAATATAAATATGAACTATGTATATGTCTTGAGTGGCTGGGAAGGAGTGCAGCAGATTCTCGTGTCTTGCGTGATGCAATTACTAGGAACAATGGGCTTAGGGTACCTTGCGGTATAGGCACAATACTTTTTTTATGTTTAAAAAAAGGATATATTGAATGATAGGGCAGCGAGGGAGTTTGTTGAAGATTTGAATGCAGCTGATCGTGATCAGATTGAAGTTGATGAAAATGAAAATTTAAATGCGGGCACTAATGGTATATCTGGCGAGAATGAGATGTCATCTCTCATTCAAGTCAGGGGATCAAGTTCTGGGAAAAAGAGCAAAGGAAAGATGAGGAGGGTTGATGATATAATTGATGAGGTAATGGTTAATTTGAGGGTAAGTTCTGTGAACAAACCAATGAAAATTTACAGGCCATTGCTAAGTGTATCGGGTACGAGGTTATGATGTCTGAAAAGAGAGAGAAATTGTTCAAAACCTTAGGAAGCTTGGGAGTGCTGAATATGGACCAATAAATCATCGTTACAAAAGTATTGATCAAGAACAATAAGGATCTTGAGCTTTTTTTTAGTCTCTCGAAAGAAACACAGGCTTGTATGGTCTCATTGATGGCTTTTTGACTAATTTAATTGGGTTTCACTATTTATTCTTAGTTATAAACATTGATATTAGGTTCGTAATATATTTGGGCATCATTTTACGAATATATGGTTTGATATTTGAAGTAGACTAGTATATGGACTATTCATTTTGGCATGTATTGAAGTATGTATTAATATCTACAAAGTGTTTTGTTTGTGTGAAAGATTAACTTAGAACTTATAAGGTTGCTGATGATTTAACTGTTACACCTTTCTTTGTTGGCTCAACTCTTTCCAGTCTCTTCAGCTCCTTTTTGTTCCTTTTTTTCTTCATAAATTTAATAAACATTCTAAATTTATAATATGGGATGTATCATTGTTATTTACATTATGATAATAAACTCATGGATCAAAATAAAAAAATAAGAGAATGGATGAAAATGGGAGAACGAGTGAAAAATGAAAAGATGGAGAAAATAGAAATTCCACCAGCCAGCCGAGTGGAGTACTGAATAAGTGGAGAAACTTCAAAGAATTCCAGAGAGTTTAGCTCACTCAGCCAACCGAGTGGACCATTCGAGTGGAGAAACTTCAAAAAATAGATATTTTGGATCACAACGCTCACTTTGTCTAGCTACTGCTGAATTAATCTGCGAAAAATAATGAATGACATAAATACAAAAACACACACTCATGCATAAACATGTATATAAAAAAATATAAAATATGTCAATACTTCTTTTACAAAAAAATCTATACTTATTGTTTTAATGTAGTCTAAGACTCCTTGTTCAAGGTTGATCTTACCAGTTTGAGGGTCATATATTGCGTCGCTCAATGAAGTCGCCCAACAAAATAAGTTAAAGCATCTTTGCTAGAGTTGAAATCATCCAATGCAATACTCATAATCGAAGATAGCATTAAATCGATCGTTTACAGTCGCCATAGCTTCCCTAACAACTGCTCCATTAATCTGAACCATAACAAATCTATCAACCGGCCTTTGTTGAATTAAAGTTTGAATAAATAGATTATCAACTTTATCATTCCAACGGTGAAATGTCGTCTTCAATAGAGGGATGCAACCATTTTTTTCATAACTGCAACATTGTTTGCTTTTTGAAATGTGGAACCAATTTAAGAGGCATTGTTTTTTCTGGTGTGATATATATGCATAGAGGTGAAGATACTATATAGAAGAAAATATAGATTCGTATATGGTCATCATAATTAAATAAAAAATAGAAAAAAAGAAAATGTTAGCCTCACATGTGATTGCAAGAATACAAAATTAGTGGGGAAGATTCTTTTCAGGAAAAGTTATCATAGTTTGATTGCAACATTCACGTGAAAAGTCATGTCATGTTTAGAACATTTTATAATAATTTACTACATTTCTATTTGTGATATTTTGCATCTCAACCATGGTAAATATTAAGTAAGTAAATATATACAGATATATATAAATAATATATATTAGAAATTATATACAGTAATTACAAATATGAATATTATTATTGATTTTTGTGTGTGTGTGTATTACTTAATATATTATAATATATTGTGAAACATATTTTATTGCAAAAATATTTAATACCAAACTTCTTATTTTAAACACAATACAACATAGTTAGAGTTACATAATTGACTAGGTCCTTGCATGTAATGCAAGCCAAATACTATACACAAGCCACCAATAACCTAACTTGCACAAGAAAACACATTGATTAAACATATCCCAGTTCACTATTCATGTAGATGACACTAGAAAACATGAAATATGGTAAATTAAATGCCTTATAAAAGCGAACTGAGAACATAATTTAAGGTTTCTGGATATCTGTGTAACTTCTTGGGCCACAGATCCCACATTCACTATATTAGGTTCTTCCTCAAATAGTAACTTCAATGCATTAAATGCCCATTCACCCTCTCTCTTGTAATATTTGGCTAGCTGTTTTTCCTTTTAACAAGAAGTTAAACAAAAGTATAAGGTTAAAAACAAATATTTGCATGAAAAATAAATTATACATTATATATATGCTATGATAATCAGTATTACAAAGAACTCACTTTACATATTGCTTTCCATAGTGATTCTGATGCATGAACACAATGTGTTAAGGTGTTGTCGTGGACTCCATCAATATGAATGAGCTTTGAAAATCTTATATCGAGTGCGTATTTTATCTATTCGATCAACAACATCATCATAGTCAAACTGGGTACCAAATTGTTTGTTAACATCACCCATGGCAGTCAAAATGGCATGCTGGTTGGGCTGGCTAACAGTCCACGTATGAGCCTCCAATTGTTCAAGTAGGGTTTGAAGTAATTTACTTTCGACTTCCCTAGTCCATTCATTCGTGAAAAATACCTTATCTTGAGTAGTTTTGGTGCCATTAAAGGAGGGAGGATATGAAGTGTGAGCTCAAGTTGTAGTTCTATGTGTGCAATACTTTGTAATAGGTGTGCTTTTATAGACAACTATGAATGTGATTGGCAGTTATTGAAGACGTATCATACTATGCTAATTTTTGTCTACTTGAATATTTACATCTTCTACAACTGAACACAATTTAACATTATCCCAATAGCTATATACCATTTTCAGACAACACATTTCCTACCACATTTTAATTTAATAATTGTAAAAAAAAAAGGATTTTTTGTACAAAAGTTCAAAAGTCCATATATAATATCACAACAATTTCAAAAAAGAAACTTACACATAATGAGGTAATCATACATTTGCCATACCTTAATAACTACAAGCTTTCCCTACCAACTAATCAAAAATAAAATTATGCAAATAAATATAACAAAAAATAACTTACGTCGACTAGTTTTTAAATTGAAAAAAATTATCATGAAATCGCTCATAACACTCTATGTGGCACATAGTTGAAACCAATTCCATTTTTTCCAGCATTGAGCTCTTTAATGGATGACTTCCGAACACTCGAGCACCTCTATAGCGATCTGTTGCTCCCGTATATTTTTATTAAGTTCTTAGGTAATAATGTGACATTGGGTATAGGTTGGCGGATCAAATCTCACCCACTCAGCATTATCACCCCCATTTGGCTCACATTTTCTTGAGTTGAGGTAACACTTGAAAGAGTACTACATGTGTTCACTGAGAAAAAAATAAATAAATGGAATATTAGTTGCAAAAATAAATAGTACTACGTGTGCTCACTAAAAAATAAAATCATGTGTAAAGTTGGATGCAAATATCAACAATAATAAATACCTAAAACTGATGTATGTAGAAATTGTAATTCAGAAAAAACACGTTGAGAACATATCATAATACAAGATTAAAATACCTAAATCAAGTACAAACTATGACATCATTTAACCATGTTGAATAATTTCTGAGGTAAGAAAACTAGAAAACAAAATCGCAATATACCGAGTTATCAGAAAACAACAGGGCATATTACTTTTTCAACTCTTTTCTATAAGAATGTGTACCTCTATTTTCCCTACACTTTAAAGCAAATATCCAAAACAAGTCATATGTGTATGGTTGGTATTTAAGAACATTGATGGTTGGTATTTAAGAAAATTGATGATTATAAAGAAATTAGTTTGGGAATAAGTAGATTTCATCATATTTCACATTCATGCTTTTATCACCCTCTATCTACATATATAAATCTAATATTTTAGTAAGATAAGAAACATACATATTAGTGACTGGAAAGTAGGTTTTATGCAATAATTTATAGCAACAAACACAATAAACTCCCCACCACATTCATGCTTTAAAGTTGTTGAGCAAATGGTAGAGCTTTAAATCTATCATTCTCTATTGCTATGAACTCCTACTACTTTTTTCATGGGTTTGTTCATTAATCATATTACGATCAATACATACTTGCAGACTTGGTCAACAGTGGATGAGAAGCTTGATTTTTTATTTTCTTCAATGCTCAACAGGTAGCAGATGAAAGTCTCGAAACAAAGAATCAGAGTGGGACCTCATCTTCGGATAGAGATAAAAATATCAATTAAAATAATCGAAATTAGGATTTTCAGAACTTTAAAAACAAACATAAATAGATAATTTTTTGAAACAAAAATCGAAGAGGGACCTCACCTTCCAATGCAACACTTATATATTTGTCTCGATGAAAATGAATGAAAACAATATTACGCTTTAGTTGTATTTGTGAGATGAGTCACTGAGATTCCAACACATTCCTGTTGCAATGCTATACAAGTGAATCAAACTAGTTGAACAACAAAATAAATTGGATCAAGATGTAACTTTATATATATATATATATTTGTATGTATCTTATTTTAGTTTACTGCCTCAAAATTAAAATTATTGAAGAATGTTTATGTTTATTTGCAATATATTATCATTGAGTTACATACTCTTGTGTATAATTCCTAGTTGGTGGTAAAAACTATGAAGCACAGACAAGACTATATTTTTCGTTCAGCAGAATAGATAAAAGTGAATCTTTTCAGTCTTAAATTTGGGTCATTAAAATTAGATTCACGCTATAACACCGCAGATCCAAAGCATAGAATCCATAGCATGCAATACATTGCAGACTTGGTCAACGGTCAAAACTTGAAATGAAATATCAAGAATTTGTACATGGTTTCATTTGCATATACAATCCATAGCATACACACACATCTCATAGATAGGGGTGGTACGGTACGGTATACTGAAAATTTCACGCTGTACCGTATACCGTACCAAAATTTTGGTATATCAAAAATTCATACCGATATCATAACGAAACTTGGTATACCAAAATATTGGTATACCAAAATTTTGATATGGCACACCACTCATATCGTACTATACCAAAATTTTGGTATTCCATTTTATTCGGTATATCGTTTCATACCAAAATTTTTGGATATCGATTCATATCGATATTTTGGCATACCATTTCATACCGATAATAATAAAGTAATAAAATCATGCAAATCCCCTTTTGAAATGTATATAATATAATCTGTATATATAGTAGTGCTTAATTATATATCAATCCCATTCCTTAATTCACGCAATAATCATTTAATTCTTATCTTAATATTGACGTTGTCACACTTTATATATATCCAACTATAAACTTCAATATTAGTGCTACACCTAATGAACAAATTATCATTTGAATGAAAAAAAGAATTAACATCTACCTACCCATCAATTTCCTAACAATTAGCATATACATTCCCCAAATAAGGCCTCATTCGACTAATTAATTTCCAAACTTATACTCTCATCAGTCATACAATTCTATTACACACATTGAAGCCTCATCTCCATCTAACTACATCTACATTCATCGATCCAAATAATAATTTTGTGTTCAATTTTGAAAAAGTATGACAATAAAAAGGCTTGCATCTCAAAAAGTTAGAACAACAATAAAAGTGTGTTGTTACCTTATCTTAAGCAACAATTGAACTAATCGAAAAAAAAAACTTGCTCAAAATCCTTAAAATAATAAATTAATGTTACCTTGTTGGGAGACCCTTAGGCTATGACCTGAGCCGTTGGATTGCGGGTGCAGGGTGTCGACTACGGGCTATGGGCTTTGGTGTGCAAGGTGGGAGGGGGTTGCGGGCCAAGGGAAGCTGGGGTGGGAGGGGGGCTCGGGCTAAAGGATGTGGGGTGGGAGGGGACTAGGCTGCTCACCTCTAGGGCTAGGAAGGGGACTGGGTCTGGGGGTTTGGAAGTGGTTACTTGGTGCTAGGGTGGGGTGGGGGACAAAGGTAGGGCAGACCGCCAACATAAATTGGAGTTGGAGGGGGTGGGGGACAAATTAGAGTTTTGGACTTTGAGATCTTATAATTAGGCTGTACAAAAAAAATTAAAAATAATAAAATTATAATATTGAGGGAGTAATATTTTGGTATTTTGTTATATATCGAAATACCGATATACCGAAATATTGTTCGGTTTACAGGTATACTGAAACGTTGTTCGGTTGATCGGTATATAAAAAAATTATTTTCCCATACCGTTACTATACCAAAAATTTCCAGTATGGTACCATACCGTACCGAAGATCTCTATATACCCAAAATTTCTATATTTTCAGTATTTTTTCGGTACGGTAAATACGTTATATTAGTATTTTTGATATTTTTACCACCCCTACAGTCACACATAGTCAGTATTTCATACCCAAGAAAGTCCTACATATTTTTTTAGCGTACAAACGCATCTCGTTGAACCGAAAATAGGATTTTCATATTATTTGTACTACAAGAATTAATAGTGCAGAAATACAGGGTTTTTAATGAAGAAAGATGAAGTTTTCTTCTCATACCCTTTTCACTCTGTTTCCATCGGCTGAACCATTCGCTTATGCCATCTTCTTCACCATCGCCATCGGAAAATTGTGGGTGGATTTGGAAATGGGGCTTCTTCTCTCGGCAGAGAATGGGAATGGGGATGGCAAAAACGACATCGTATGTGAGGGAAATAATGGTTTGACCAGTGCTTGAAAAGGTGTAAAGCGCCCTGAGGTGCCAAACCCCGGTACAGCAAAAATGCTAATAGACAACGGTTTTTTTTCTGTTGTCTTTTTAAACTTATGACTGTTGTTGAATCCATTGTTGTTAAAGGTGGCGCTAAAAGACAACATATTTTTTTCGTTGTCTTTTCATATAAAAGACAACGGTTATAAACTGTTGTCTTTTACAATTTATGCCCATGAAGACAACACTTTAAACACAACGGTTCGTAACAGTTGTATTTTATAGTTTTATGCAAAAATGTTACAACAACAGTTTTTTTTACCGTTGTCTTTTAGAGCTGTTGTTGTTTGCTTCTTTTTTTTTATTTTTTCATTTTGGATGCTGTTAATTTGTAATGCTTTTCCTAGTGGTTATAAAATAGATTCGTTGTTCAGGGTTGAACATAAATCCAACAAATGGATCCTAGGAACTAATTATGATATAAAACAATTAATGGATAAAGTTCCATGGCTATTTTAGCATATGAATAAAGGTGCGCTAAGTACCAGTCATAATTAGCAAGAATTTTGTGTTCATTTAGTGCTGGATCATTTTCATTATTTTGCTGTGTAGAATAATATAACTTTCGGCCATCATAAATTATGTTCTCCTACCTTTAGGACAAGACACCCACAACAATGCTGTAAATATTATGGAAACTATTGAAGGATCATGAACAAAGTTTTAAAATTAAAAAATAAAATAAAATTAGAAAAGGGTGAGATCCAAGGATGGCTTTGCTCTTCAACCCCAAATTTCTATAAATCCTATTTTTGTAGTACCGTCAAATATGGAAATTGTAAAATATACACTTGGAAGAAACAACATTCCCTAAAAATAATTGCAAATTGTAGGTGATCCAAGGATTCCGGAATGTAACAACAAGTGCAACATAGTTGCTCAGAAGGCATCTCTGTATATTATCAGAACAAACAGGAAATGCAAACATACTCTGTCTACTGAACAACATATATAGAATAATCTCAAACAGGCAGAACTGTAATAAAAACTTGAAATATGTTCGTATCTTGATAGGATGCATGAGCTATTTTAAGCAGAACTTGCCTCATAAGTGCAACATTTAGATTTATCGAGCCACATGAAATACCGTCTAACATCAATCAGGCATATACATCAATCAGGCATATATTTTCAAGCACTATCAGATCAATTTCCATAATACGAATGTGACGAAAGTAGATGGAAGATGTTGTATTCTTCTAACAGTCAGTACACAGGACAATCAATTGTAATTTTGAACCTATGAAATTTAATAGCATATTTTTATATATCTCCGAATTGATCTGATGCTTCCTGGAAAATGTCATGTTCAATTACTGCTATTTAGAATTGGTCTTTCCAGTCATTACTGCTATTTAGAATATCTGCCAGCAACTTATAATGCAATTCATAAGCTCAGAAACTTGATGAGAAACTAAATCATAGTGTACAGTACATGCTTTCCAAAAAACAGACCACATACAAGAAGAAGGTGAGAACCCAATTGATTCAATTCGCATTATGCAGCATACTCCATACGCAACCGTCATGTTTTTATTGAAAAATAATGTTCTGAAGGAACGGACATGGAAATGCACAAAACACAATCCAACAATTTTAAGAGGGGATGAATCAAATACCTCAACATAGATATCTCAAACTGCACTATTCTTTTAGCTAAATCATGCTTCGCTTTGTGTGCTGTGTGTGCGTATTTACATATATATACACAATCTAATCGAAGAGAAACTAACAAGCAACATATTGACAATAAATTTTGGGAGATTTCACCTGAAGAGAAGCACGCCTACGATTCCGCTTGCACAAGATTCCTGGCTTTCGCTTATTGACAGAGAAGAGGAGAGCAAATCCAGTCGAGAGAGATACATCAACAGCTCTAGAGTTGCAACGACGACTTTGGAGGTGCTGTGACGAAATTCAGATTTTAGGGGTTGGTTTTGCATTTGAAGATGATGAATCCTAATTTCGGTTTGAGGATTTTGGGGGAGAAGATTTTGTGTTTTTTATTTTTATTTTTATTTTTGTGAATCAGTTTTGGGGGAGAAGATCAACGATGGAGAAGTGGCTGCAAGGATAAAATTAAGATAAAATATTTATATGTATAAATATTATGTTGAATCATGTTCAATATGATCACCTAGAACAAATGGTTAAGTCTTGCATTTGCCTAGCAGGCAACCCATGTTCGAATTGAGAACTTTTTTAAACAAAGATTTAGGAGTTTGCTTTGATTTTTTTTTTCTTTTTTGAGATATGTATTTTTAAAATTTTTATTATAATTTGGAAATTCCTTAATCAAGTAAGTTTGTTTTAATTGAAGTTCATAAAATACTAAAATTAACATATTACTAAATGTATAATATTTAATAAATTATATAAATTAATAAAATAAAAAATTATTAAAAAAGCAACAACGATTTACAAAAGTGTTGTAAAAAATTGTTGTATTTTCACTACATAAAAAGTGAAAGACAACACTACTAAAGAGTGTTGTCTTTTAGCGCTTTTCACGCTGATAGACAACACATGAAACATAACCATTGTAATATAAGCGTTGTCATTGTGCGAAAAAATGCATAAAGACAACAAGAAAATAAAAGTGTTATCTTTAAGGGATAAACTGTTGTCGTTGTGCGTATACTTAAGCCAAAAAACAACACTTTTATGAAAAAGTGTTGTAAAACATTAAACGACGACAAAAATAACTAAAAACCATTGTCTTTATAGCGTTGTCTATTAACATTTTTCTTGTAGTGCCACAATAGCAAATGCGACGGGAAATAAATGTTTGTTTCCATCCACTGCAACTGCTATCTGTTAGAAGAAAGGAAAGAAAATCAATTAAACAGAAATTATGGATCAATCACACCAATTAGGATCAGTCAAGATCCTTAAGGAGCGTTCATGATTATTCTCTTTCCTTGTACAAATATGTTTCCAGCCCTTTAAAAAGGGTGTCTGTAATTCTTTATGAACACAACAACAAGAATAAAAAACCACAGTTTGAGATCCGTTTCCTTTGTTCTCTATTACATAAATTAGATATATTTTTATTCATGATGATGAACCATGTTCTAACATAACATTTTATGTTTGTATTTCGTGTATAGAACAACACTGATAATGGGTCAACAAGACTTGATCCCAGTGTAACAAGGCTCAAATGACAAAAAAACATATTTGATAATCTTTTTATTTGGGACATTGGTGTTATGGTTTTTCCATTCAACAATGGTGCCCGTGTTCCACTTTTGTAGTGCTCCCAGAAACTTAAGTAGGTTTCTTAAGGAGCTCTCCCAGGTCCTATAAGTGTTCTCAATTGCCCATCTAATGCCATGCCATACCTTTTTATATGAAATCGAGTATCGAGTTGAGTTTTTAACATCTGCGTGTTCCTCAGAAACACAGATCGCAGGAATGACACGAACATTTTTCTTAATCAAGAAAGATACAAAAATTTTATCCATATTTCGATGATCAGAATGTATTTCATTCATATAGCATCTATGATCTCCACCATATTTGGTTATTTTGAACATCCCCAAACTTGGCTTAAATGTTGCTCTAACAAACCAAGGACACTCTTGTGAAGGTGTATTGTGTTCACATTTGACAACCCAAAGGAATGGTTTACTTTCTATAACTTGAAACTAACGTCTTGCATGTCATATCGAGAAATCCTTAATTGCTAAAATCAAAGCCTTCTTATCCATGAATACCATGTCCTTCTCAATTATACCCATGCTAGGATTGTAAAACTTTCCTAGAAAGATGAAGGATTATGCATCGCGTCAGCAACAACTTTGAGGACATTTGTTATGTAAAATAGGATGTTTGAGTCAGAATCGATATGGCTTATTGATTCCATAGCATTGGGGTATAGATTGTTTGCACCAACATCTTCTTCGTCTCCTATTGCTTTTATGTCACCCAAAATTTCATTTTTCGTTTCACATGGGAAAATTGGACCTAATGAATCTGCACAAGGGTCACTGTCTTCTGTAAACTCATCAAACTACCCTATATCTTCAAGTTGATTCATAGTATTACTAGGACCACTTATATTGGATACTACATAACCTGGAATGACTCAAAATAGTGTTTGTTAAACCAAGGTTCTCCAAGCCCTGAGTGATTTCTGGCACATAATCACTAGGATTGCTGAAATCTTGGACTGATGTGATGGACACATCTTGTTGGGACAACAACGACATATAATATCCCCAGTCTTGGCTCATAAACATCAGTTCATGCTCGCTAGGATTTTGATATGGTTTTTTCTCAACAAAAATGTCCATAGAATTTAATCCATCATTAGGATCTAGGAAGAACCTAAGATTATCGTCATTCTCAATCTGGACTATATGCTCTATAACATTATTGTGTCCGTAAACTTCTCTCTATTTTGTGAAGATTTTCAGGTGAAACTGGTCTTTAGGCACACCAATAAATTGGTAAGTTTGATTATTCAATGCAGATAAGTTTGTATTTCGATCAATTCATATGTAACCATTGGGCGCACAACTATACAAAACTTTTCCTTTTCGTGTATAATTTTACCTCCGGTATATACTCTAATTGCAAGTCGTATGTGACTCATCATTGCTTCAAAGTGATATTTATAATTTCTTTCACTGTGAAATATAAAAATTTCATAAAAGCATGCAGAAAAAATAAATTAGTACATTACTGTGGACCATATAGAACACATGAAAAAAATTATAAATAATGGATTACATTTTACAGAAAAAGATACAATTACAGGGAATATACATCACTCTGTAAATGATCATTAGCAGGTAAATTTTCTACAACATTATTATCATCCACGACTTCTATATCAACATTTTCGTTCTCAACTGGATCTTCCCAAATATTTAAGCTAGGGGTGACATCTATAAGACCTAGTATGCGTGATCGCATCATATTCACGTGCTGTAAGTTAATCTTACTCTCTTGTTGGATAATTTCATTTTGGTGTCTTTCATTATGTAATTGAGCATGTAAGTCATGAACCTCGTTTTCAAGGGTGTTTATATGTCTGTCTCTAACCCCAAACTGTACAATTATATTATTGTTTTTCGTTGTCATGGTACTTATAATACAACGTAGAAAATTTATTTCCTACCCTAAGACATCTTCTTGTTGCCGAACACAACCTTCTAAAATAGAAACACGGTGAGATGACCAATCCAATTCAACTTGGCACATCTTTACACGCCGCCGTAATTTTTGTATTTCTTGTTCCTGCATGTTGGATATGACATTTGCGGCAATATTCTTTCTCCTCAATCCCTTTATTTCTTCTTTTAGATATTGATTATATATTCTTAATTGTACAAAACTTGTAGACTTTTTTACGATAGACCGATAAACTTTGTATGTGAATTTTTTATCGGGTCGTGTGGAAGTTGATGCTGATGATTTTGATGATGAAGTCATACCTATCAAATATAATTTATAAGGGTGATTACAATTATTAAATACATAAAATTTCTCTAAGTATCATATAATAATATGTTAATTATACTAAGCTAGTTTTAATTAGTCAACAAATTGTAAAGAAAACAAGTTAAACACATATAATACATGCAACATTAAAAAAATATACATCATAATAAATAAATAAAATTGAAATAACATCACTTTAATAAATACAAAAACAAAATTAAATAACACATAAAACAATATGCTCATATACTAATAATTCCCGAACATTCCATGTTCATGCAAATATATTTATGAAATAACACAAACATCCAAAGAAATAAATGATGTGAAATAAACGCTGTGTATATACTATACTTACCTTTTCGGTTACGGAGTTGTCTTTGCAAAATGATGTTTTCCTTGTTGAAGACGATCTGCATGATATAGCATGCAAAAAAAATAAAATCGATGATTAGTACTTGAGAAAAAATATGTGATATTATGCAAAGAATGACAAGATATAAAATTATTTTGATAGGTGCTAATTTAAAATAAAATTTGTAAGAATATTCAACCAAAAATTAAATCAAATCATGTGAAACAAAAAATAAAAGATATAATGATATGTAATATATATTATAAAATAAATTAACTTTTAAATAAATAATATATACCTTTGAAATGGTTGGAACAGAATGTAGAAATGGTTGGAACAGAATGGAGAAGGAAGTGGGGGAATCAATATAAAGTGATTGAAGAGAAGAAGAGAAAAAGAGAACAAGTCTTCCACTAGTTTAAGAAGAAGAAGAAGAAGAAGAAGAAGAAGAAGAAGGTGGAGGAGAAAGGCAGCAGCAGCACTTATGTGTTTCAAAAAAAAAAAAAAAAAAAAAAACAAAGTTTCACGTGAGAGTGTAAGTGAGGAGAGAGAATGATGAAATGAATTTCACAGCAGTCAAGATGCAATAATGCTTCAGTCAATGTGCAGTAATAATGTAGTGAAATGTCATTTCCTGTGATATGATGTGATATTATCGTGTTGTAAAAATATATGATGTGGTAAAAATATATGATTGATATTATTCTGTTGTAAAAATATGTGATATTATCGTTTTGTAAAAATATATGATATAATATTATCATATTGTAAAAATATATGATGTGATATTATTCTATTGTAAAAATATGTGATATTATCATGTTGTAAAAATATGTAATGTGATAGTATCTTACTGTAAGATATGAAATTATCATATTATAAAAATATATATGATAATGTTTATTTGTATACAAAATGAAATTATTTTTATTTAATAAATTGTCATGTATAATTTTTGTAATGTTTCTTCAAAAATAATTTAATAGCTTTTATAATAAAATATAAAATTAATAATTCAAATTTTTTTTTATTTATTAATCATAAAATTTTATATATTTTTAGATTATTTCATTGTTTCATTTTTATATGTAATTTATATATATAATCATATAATACTTAAAATAAAGTTAGTTAATTACTAATAAAATATTCTTTAACTTTTATTAAATTTATTTATAATAGAATTTGAATAAATTTAAATAAAATATATAAGTTCTAGTGGTTTATAATTAAATAATATATATTTATATAGGAACAAACATAAACGTACATATATATATATAATATAAATTTAAAGAAAATATATAAAATTAAAATATAATAATTATTAATAAATATTCTTTAAATTTTAGAAATTTATTTATAATATGATTTAATTATCTTAAATAAAAATATAAAATTTTATTATTTACAATTATATAATTTATATTTATATAGAAGAAATATATACATATTTCTAAATAAATATTTATATAAGAAAATAAATAAATATAAACGATAATTATATATATTTTCAACAGAATAAATAAGAAATAATATATATATTAAATGTAAATAATATATAAATATTATATAAAGATTATATATATATATAAATCAAAAAATTTAAATAAAAGAAACATCAGTGGGTCTCACGTTATATTTTTTTAATTTTTTTATATTTATATAAATATGTATATTTTATATTTATATATTTTATTTAAAATATTGAAATTATACTTAAAATAAAAATATAATAATTATTAATAAATCTTCTATAATTTTTAGAAATTTATTTTTAATATCATTTAAGTATCTTAAACAAAAAATATAAATTTTAAATATTTACATTTATATAATATATATTTATATAGAAAAAACGATTACATATTTCTAAATAAATATTTATATAAGAAAAATATAAAATAAACGATAATCATATATATTTTAATCATAATAAGTAAGAAATAATATATATATAATATAAATAATATATATAATATAAAACTTAAAAATATATATATATATAAATATATATATCAAAAATTAAAAAATAAAAAAATAAAAGAAACATGAGGCCCACTGACATTTCTTTTAAAACGTCAATGGGCCTGACGTTATATTGTTTTTAATATATTTATGCATATATATATATATATATATATTTTAAAATATTATAATAATACTTAAAATAAAAATATTATAATTACTAATAAATATTTTTTAATTTTTAAAAATTTATTTACAATATGATTTAATTATCTTAAATAAAAATATAAAATATTATTATTTACAATTATATAATATATATTTATATAGAAAAAAATATATTTCTAAATAAATATATATAAGAAAACAAATAAATATAAACTATAATTATATATATTTTAAACAGAATAAATAAGAAATAATATATATATATTTAATATAAAATTAAAAAAAATATATATAAATCCAAAAATATAAAATAAAATGCTATATTTTTTATATATATTTATGAAATAATATGTATATATTTATTTTTTATTTAAAATATTCAAATAATAGTTAAAATAAAAATATAATAATTATTAATAAATATTCTTTAATTTTTAGAAAATTATTTATAATATGATTTAGTTATCTTAAATAACAATATAAAATATTATTATTTACAATTATATAGTATATATATATATATATAGAAAAAATAAATATATATTTCTAAATAAATATTTATATAAGAAAAAAAATTAAATATATACGATAATTATATATATTTTAAACAGAATAAATAACATATAATTTATATATATTTAATATAAATAATATATAATATAAAATTAAAGATTTTATAAAAATAAAAAAAAGTTAAAAGAACGTCAAGCCCACTGACATTTCTTTAAAACGTTAGTGTGACTGATGTTATATTCTATTTTCTATTTTTTTTAATTATTAATATACTTATATATATTTATTTAAATTATTCAAATAATTAGTAATATAAATATTTAAAATACTAATAAATATTCCTTAATTTCTATTTTTTATAATATGATTTTTTTAAATTTATAATTTTTATTGGTTTATAATTATATTATTAATTTATATATTTTTGAAATAAATATATATTTATATAATAAAAACTGTTTAAATATATATAATTTTGTATTTTATTTAGTTTAAGTAAATATAAAAAAAAATAATTCCAATAATATAAATATCATTTATTAAATAATATAAAAAAATTAATAAATACCAATTATAAATATATATCTACGTGTATATAAATATGAAAATATAATATATATATATATAATTATATATCTTTATATATATATATATACTTGCACATCTATATATATATACACGGCCATATATAAATATATATGTATCATATGTATGACTTGCAAATATATATATATATATATGAGATATCATATAGCATATATATATATATTTGGAAAATGAAAATGTCAGTGGGCCTGACGTTTTTATTTTCTAAATTAAAATGTCAAGCCCGGTGACGTTTTTACCAAACATTGTCAGGCCAGGTGACGTTTTACCCTTTTTGGGAACGATTTTCAAATCCACCCTATTTTACAAATTGTTTTTTTCACATTATTTTGGTAAATAACCCGACAATGGGATAATTTAGGCAAATCCTGAGATGGACATGAAAAAAACGAAAAAGATATGTGTTAATCATTAGGCAGGTACTGAGTGATCATTAGGCTGCTCTTCCACAAACCATCTTTTGAATCTTTTCGAGCAATGGAATCGTACAATGAAAGAAAATTTAAATACGTTTTTGAAATAAGAAAGAAGAGGAACATGGACTAGGATGAAAGGGAGATAGATACATGTTATCCTAATATGTTCTTACAGTTATTATCAGAAGAATGATACTTTGAACTAACGTGTCGGCTATCATTCCAGTCCAGGCACCCTTTAGAACTACTTGGTAAGCTAGTTGATGCAAAATAACATAAAAGAAGAATATATAAGTGCGAACGTTGATAATAATATTAGAAAATTGGTTTATTAAATAGGTTTCAAACCTATTTTGATCGATTTTCTAAGTGGTTAAATATTTAATTTTGGATGAATTAAATTGTGTAACTAATCTACATTCCGAGTAGATAACTGTAGTGGGTTGAATTTTAAAAATCGATTTTTGGTGAGTGAGAAAATTAGTTCTCATAGCTTATGATGTAATTAAATGACTTTCACCGGTGAGTGACCAAATGGGGCCACACATATGCGCACATTGGGCTCGATCTTGGACTCAGCCTCGGCCGTGGTCTGTGGTCCAGGGCTTTAGGCTTTTTCAGCTCGATTCATAATGTGAGTAACCTCCGGGAGTTACTTCTCCTACACGTACCTAGATAAGTAGATGTCCAGGTTCATGAGGAGTTAATCTCTTGAAGTTATGATAAACATCATAATTGGGGAGTAACCTCCGGGAGTTACTTCTCTCACACACACCTGGACAAGTGGATGCACGAACATACCTAGACAAGTGGATGTCCAGATTTATTGCAACCTCTAGGAGTTACTTCTCGGGGGTTTGAATGCCCACTAACTCCATAATTGGAGACTTTAATCCCCAACTGCATTTGATGCCTATATATAGCACCATATCTGCATGCAAAAACAACACTTGAAAATCATGCATCCATATTTTCGAAGATTATATCATATTAGTGAGCTCTTGATTCTCACATAGTTCTAGTTCGTTGGAGCTTCTGATCTAGTGGTGCTACTATCTAGAAGAC
The DNA here is from genome assembly GCA_028749325.2 of Caryopteris x clandonensis. Taxonomy (NCBI): domain Eukaryota; kingdom Viridiplantae; phylum Streptophyta; class Magnoliopsida; order Lamiales; family Lamiaceae; genus Caryopteris; species Caryopteris x clandonensis. Next base: position 2,549,229 of record JAPYKT020000037.1, on the reverse strand, counting down.
AAATTTTTTTTAATCTTTTGGAACGATACATCAAACACTGAGCACTAGCCGGGACGTATTCATTTTGTAGAGAGAGGTCTTCCTCAACTTGATTTCAAACCATCCATTTTCGATCATGTTTTGGTATCCTGAAGTCATTCCTAGAGTTAAGAAGTTAAAGAACATCAATTCTTCATTGCCTTCACAATCCGAGAAATAGAAGAGCAAATATGGTTATGTATTTTTCTTTTTCCTTACTTCTGTAAGCCATTGTTGGGTGTTATAACCAACAATCAAAGAATAGATTTACTTTCGTTCAACCTTCTTTTCCACATCCTCAATGACGAGTACTTCAAGAGTCATTGCTCCTGCTTAGGGTGAAAACCCCTAGAAGTTCATGGGCACTGATTTCAAAAGATGGATGATAGAATATATTTTATCTATATTTCTTTATCTTATTTCCCTAGGTTTTGGTTTATAATCATGCTTAGTTCTTGTGTTTTGATTAAAGATTGTGTTTTGCAAGACAATTAGATGGATTGATGCATTTTGGATATAAAATGGTGGATTTGAAGATGTGCAAGGACCAGCCAAAATTTTTGCATAAGGCGTGGGCACGCCTTACCGTCGGATTTGAAGATATGCAAGGACCAGCCAGAGTTTTTATATAAGGGGTGGGCACGCCTTAGCTCGAAACGCCCACTAACGGAAATTAACATAACTGCCCTTTCCTATTTCTCCACTAAGTGATGGCAGTTACTTTTGATTTATAATGATAATTATTGTTAGAATTAGTGGAGGGGAGGAGAGACTTTATATATTGGAGAGTTATGGAGAGAAGAGGGGGCTAGAAATTTGATACACTCTTTTGATTTTTTATTTTTGGCTGCAATTCTCCATGAAAGGCAAAACTTCATATTTTCATCCAAGGGAATTACAGAAGACTATGGTCGTCCGAATTGAGAGATCTAATTAGTTTTATTTGTTCTTTCATTCTTGATTATTCATATATCTTCTGTGAGCGATAAATCTTATTGTTTTGATGATTGAATGAGGTGTTCAATCTTTCGACTATTGAAATAATATGTTGCCAATTAGATTGTTAAATCCGTAATTGTTTAACCATTCTAATATTTATGGTACAATAACATGATTATTTGAACCAATCTATTATGAAGATATATGATCTAGCTTAAATAAACCTACATGTGCGTTTGTTGGCTAGAATTGGTGGTCTCTCTTTACCTAATGCTATTGGTAAGTTAAATTATCTGATCGTATCTAGAATTGTTTATTGATAAGGGGAATAATTAGAGGTCGTACCATGATTATCGAACAACTAAGGAGAGATAGGTTGTTTTGGTCGTACCAGCAACTATAACCAATTTAATGGTTGAATAGAAGAACCATTTTTGTATACATGATTGATTATACGAACATATTCTAAGATTAACCCTTGGTTGAATTTACTTAAACTGAATTGTACTCACATTACACATCGTTCTTGTTTAATTGAATATTGTCATTCACCAAATCTCAAACACCCCTGATTTTAGTTACAACAAAAGAATAAAAACTACCAATCTCTGTGGATACGATCCTTGTTCATCACTATCACAAATATTTAAGAACAAGTGTTTTATAATTTGTTGGTCTTGACAGCCAACAAATTTTTGGCGCCGTTGCCAGGGATTGGTGTCATGTTGATTTATTCTTTTGTTTTATTTTTATTTTATTATTTTTTCCTTTTTATGCCCCGTTCTTCTCGTACAGGTGAACTCCACTTTGATCCTGAAATTGAAAAGACTGCTAGAAGATTGAGAAGAGAAACAAAATTGAGAAAGAAATAAAGCCAAATTATCATCATCCTCTCCCAGATTGAATTTAGCAGTATCGTTGGCTGACTCTTCAAGTGATTCTGAAACAGAAATAGAGCCAACCATGGCTAATGCAGAAAGAACGTTGAGGGAATTGGTTGTACCACCAAATGTAAATCAACAACCACTTTGCATTCAATTCCCAGCTGTGGAGGGTGACTATGAGTTCAAGTCCGGATTAATCTATCTTCTTCCAAGATTCCATGGATTAGAAAATGAAGACCCCTACAAACATTTAAAAGAGTTCCAAGTAGTTTACTCTAGCATGAAACCACAGGGTGTCATGGAGGAACAAATCAAGCTACGTGCTTTCCCATTTTCCTAAGTCGATAAAGCAAATGATTAGCTATTTTATTTGCCATCTGGTTCTATGACTACATGGACGGGAATGGTTTTGTTGTTCCTCAACAAATTTTTCCCCACTTCAAAAGCTGGAAGTATGAGAAGGGAAATTTGTGGAATTAAGCAAAAAGATTTAGAATGGCTTCACGAGTATTGGGAGAGGTTTCAACAACTTAGTGCAAGTTGCCCTCAACATGGAATATCAGAGCAACTTCTCATACAATATTTTTATGAATGATTGCTTCCCATAGAGAGAAGGATGATGGATGCCGCCATTGGAGGTGCGATAGTGAACAAAATGCCTACCGAGGCTAGAGACTTAATTAACACCATGGCTGCTAATTCTCAACAGTTTGTAGTTAGGCATGATATGTCTTACAGAAAAGTGAACGAGGTAAGTTCTTCTTCTATTGAAAGTCAAATTGATAATCTAACTACACTTGTTCAGAAAATGGTTGCAGTAAATGTCCAACAAGTTAAGGCATGTGGGATTTGTACTTCTATGGAACATCCAACTAACATGTGCCCGACGCTTCAATATGAGCCCCATGAGCAAGCTAATACTATTGGAGGATTTTCAGGACTGACACAAAGAAAGTATGATCAGTACTCCAACACATATAATCCCGGTTGGAGAGATCATCCAAACTTCAATTATGGTTCAAGGCCCCAATTCCAAAACTTTTAGCCTAAGCAACTTTTTCCTCATCAACAACAGTCTTCCTCGAATTCAAGTATATCTCTTGAAGAAATTGTTAAAAATCTTGAACTCAACACACAACAATTTCAACAGGAAATGAGGACAAGTATGAAGAAGCTAGAAGACCAAATGGGCCAACTGGCTTCATTTGAGAGCTAAATTGAGTCTCAAGGTAAATTACCATCTCAAACGATTGTGAATCCAAAGCAAAATGCAAATGAAATCACTTTGAGAAGTGGAAAAAGAGTAGAGGATGGTCCCGAGTCATCTTGTGGAAGAAACTTGGTGGAAGAAGTGGAAAAAGAAGTTGAAATTCCTCGAACTCAAAGCGATTAACCCAAAGAACTTCATTCGGAGCCACTACCAAAGGTTGTCACACCAAGACCTCCTTTCCCTGCTAGATTCTCCAAATCCAAGAAGGAGGAAGAGGAAAAATAAATCTTGGATACCTTTTGTAAGGTCGAGGTAAACATCCCTTTACTCGATGCAATAAAACAGGTACCACGGTATGCCAAATTTCTGAAGGAATTATGCACAAACAAGAGAAAGCTAAAAGGTGATGAGCTTGTAAGTATGGGTGAAAATGTTTCAACTATTCTCCAAAAAAAGTTACCTCCTAAATGCAAGGATCCGGGTATGTATTCCATTCCTTGTAAAGTTGGTAACGTGAGAGTTGAAAGAGGAATGTTAGATCTCGGAGCTTTAATTAATGTCATGTTGTTATCTATTTATTTATCTTTGAATATTGGTCCTTTAAAAGAAACTGGTGTGATTATTCAATTGGCTGATAGGTCTAATTTTTATCGTGAAGGCGTATTAGAGGATGTGTTAGTTCAAGTAAATGAATTAATATTTCCTGCTAATTTTTATGTGCTAAATATGGAAGAGGATGAATCATCTCATTCTTTGATTTTGTTAGGGAGACCTTTTTTGAAAACATCTAGAACAAAAAATGATGTGTTTAATGGTTCACTTACTATGAAATTTGATGGTGAGATTATTAAGTTTAATATCTATGAGGCCATGAGATATCTAAGTGATGTTTCTTCTGTTTTTTGTTGTGGATGTCATTGATTCTCTAGCACATGGCCACATAACATCTTTGATATGAGTGATGATGATAAGTTGAAAGTTGTACTTAGTAGGAACTTAACTCTTGAAAGTTCACACGAGTACATGAAGAAGTTTGATGTTGACTCTAATTTGTATGATGCAATTTGTGAGCTAGAATCATTAACACCTTGGAGGTTTAATGTTTCTTATGTTGAATTACCTATTTCTCACACTAAACTTCTTTCTTCTCTTGTTCAGGCACCTAAGTTGGAGTTAAAACTTCTTCCCGAACATTTAAAGTATATTTTCTTAGGAGAAGGAGAAACTCTACCGGCGATCATTTCTAGCAAGCTCTCCACTTTGGAAGAGGAGAAGTTAATTCGAGTGCTCAAGGAGTTTAAAGAAGCCATTGGATGGACAATTACGGACATAAAGGGATCGAGTCCTCATATATGTATGCACCATATATTGTTGGAAGATGGATACAAACCTTCTAGAGAAGCTCAACGTAGATTGAATCCACCTATGATGGAAGTAGTGAAGAAAGAAATCTTGAAACTCCTTGATGTAGGTATGATCTATCCGATTTTCGATAGCAAATGGGTAAGTCCGGTCCAAGTCGTTTCAAAGAAAACAGGTATTACTGTAGTAGAAAATCGTGAAGGTGAGTTGGTGGCTACTAGAGTTCATAATGGATGGAGAGTATGTATCGATTATAGGAAGTTGAATGCTTTAACTAGAAGAGATTATTTTCCACTTCCTTTTATTGATCAAATGCTTGAACGTTTAGCTGGTTGAACTCATTATTGTTGTCTTGATGGTTATTCAGGTTTCCAAGATTACCCATTCTCTAACTACACTGTGACAGAAGGATGCAAATTTTGAATTCAATGATGCATGCAAGGATGCATTCGATTGTTTGAAGGAAAAGTTAACATCAACACCGATTATCTAACCACCAAATTGGAAATTCCCTTTTGAAATCATGTGTGATGCAAGTAATTATGCAGTTGGAGCTGTTCTGGGACAAAGAATTGATCAATCTCCACATGTCATTTATTACGCATCAAGAACATTTGATAGTACACAGAGCAATTACTCTACAATGAAAAAAGAACTTCTAGCCATTGTATTTGATTTAGAGAAATTTTGTTCGTATTTACTTGGAGTTAAAGTAATTATTTTTTTTGATCATGCAGATTTGAAGTACTTGCTCAAGAAAAAGGAATCCAAGCCGAGACTTATTTGTTGTATACTTTTGTTGCAAGAGTTTGATTTGGAGATACGTGATAAGAACGGCACATAAAATTTGGTTGCAGATCATCTCAGCAGATTGATCACGAGTGAAAGTGCATCGCCACTGAAAGATGAATTTCCAGATAAGTATCTCGTTTCTATTCAAAATAGTAGTCCTTGGTATGCTGACATTGCTAATTATTTAGTAACTAGGACTTTACGAAGTAATTTGTCTAGAGCTCAAAGAAATAAAATCAAAAGTGATGCCAAATATCATGCTTAGGGTGATCCTTATCTGTGGAAATATTGCTCGGATCAAATTATTCGAAGATGTGTGCCCGAGCATGAAACTCATTCCATTTTACAATTTTGCCATTCCTATGCATGTGGAGGACATTTTGGTCCAAAAAGAACAGCTCGTAAGGTGCTAGAAAGTGGATTATTTTGGCCTACTTTGTTTCGTGATTCATATTTGTTTTGTAAGAGTTGTGAGCAATGCCAAAAAACTGGAAGCTTGGGACATAGAGATCAAATGCCGCTTAACCCCATTCTTATTTGTGAAATATTTGATGTATGGGGGATTGACTTTATGGGTCATTTTCCTTCTTCTTTCGGTAATGTTTACATTCTTCTTATTGTGGATTATATGTCAAAATGGGTGGACGCTAAGGCTACTCGTACTGACGATGCTAAGATTGTTGAGGATTTTGTCAAATCTTATATTTTGCTAGGTATGGGACTCCCAGGGCAATAGTGAGTGATCGTGGCACTCATTTCTGTAACAAAGTGTTTGAAGCCTTATTGAAAAAGTATAATGTTACCCATCGAGTTTCAACTGCATATCATCTGCAAACTAGTGGGCAAGCTGACATATCCAATAGAGAAGTCAAGTTTACTTGAGAAGACTATTAATCCAAACCAAAAATATTGGAGTATAAGACTTGATGATGCGCTTTGGCTTACCGAACGGCATATAAGACTCCTATTGGTATGTCCCCTTACCGTTTGGTATATGGTAAACCTTGTGACTTGCCGGTAGAGCTAGAACATCGAGCATATTGGACTATCAAACAATGCAATATGAAAATGGATAAAGTGGGTAAAGAGAGAAAATTACAGTTGCAAGAGATAGAGGAAATTCGTCATGAAGCTTACGAGAGCTCAAGGATTTACAAAGAAAAAATAAAAGCATTCCATTATCATATGATTTCAGGAAAGAATTTTCTGTTGGTAAAAAATTCTTACTTTTTCATTCTATATTGAAATTGTTTCCTTGTAAATTGCGTTCCAAATGGATTGGGCCTTTTATTGTAACTAACGTATTTCCTTATGGCACAGTTGAGATACAGAATCCAGATTCTGATCGAATTTTCAAGGTCAATGGCCATCATTTAAAGATCTTTCAGGAAATTTTTTTATTTCAAAATGTTGACGACATTGACTTGGAAATTCCAGATTATCACGGTTGATGAATAGTGATGTCTAACCAAAGGCTGTAAAAAAAGGTGTTTTTGGGAGGCTGCCCAAATTTTTTGTTTTCTAGTGTAGCTTAAAAAAAAAAAGAAGTTTTAGTTCGTTCATTGATGCAGCGAAAAATTTCACGTAAAGTGTGGGCACGCTCTAAATTGAGATACTCAATTTTGAGCATACCAGAAATTACATAAGGCGTGCCCACTCCTTATTGAAATTGTTCTACTAATCCACATTCCTTGGATTCTTCCTTAGTTGACGATTTTGGGTAAGGTATGGGCACGCCTTATTTGCAATCGGCTGCTAGAGATATTTTGACTCTTCTGAACATTTTCATTTTCTTCATTATTTTTTTATTTTATTTATTTTTTTTTTTTAATTTTTTTTAATTTTAGGAAACCTAGCATTTTGTTTTCTTTTCCAGCGGCAAGCTTCAAAAACAAAGAGCCTCACCGTCGCTAAGCTGTCCGCTTCGCCGTTGCCCAGCCGCTGCCATCGTACCTGTTCCACCGTCGTCATTGCCCAGCCACTGCTATCGCCCATGTTCCACATTCGCCGTTGCCCAGTCGCTGTTCCACCATCGATACGACACAGGCGCAGCGTGACCGTCGCCCAGCCGCTGCCATCGCACCTGTTCCACCATCGCTGTCCCCCAGCCGCTGCTATTGCCCCTTTTCCACCTTCATTGTCGCCCATTCGCAGTTCAACCGTTCCGTGGCCCTGTCATCCGCATTCGCCGTCGCCTAGCCGCAGCTTCATCGTCACGATGCCTATAGCCACAATACCATCAATAATTGGCTGCAATTAGTCGAGCATCCCGAGCCTAGAAGGGTAAAGGTATAGCTAGCGGTCCTCCCAGTCCAATCCCAAACTCTAATTAATCCAACACTGATTCAGATACAACCCCCATTCAAAAGAGAGCACGAGTAGGGAAGAAATTACACATTATTCCACCTTCGGAGTCTGATTTGAATGGCAGACTAACATTCACAAAGAAAAAAAATAAAGAACGATATCGGGACATTTGCAAACGAAATATCATTCCTTGTAAATGTCTTGATTTCCCTACTATGGAGCTCTTTCATATAAAAGATGAAGTGATGCAGTTAATTGAAATATAGGTGGCAATCTTATTTTTCGATTAATTATCCTGCCTTTATTGAGCTTGTTCGGGAATATTACACTACTTTTGAATTTAAAAAGTCTGTTGATTTAAGTTTGAATCGTTCGAAGGTGATTATCTTTAAGTTAATGGGGAAAGAGTTCAAGTTTTTGCTTACTCAATTTAATATTTCATTTGGTTTTGTAACAGAAGAGTATGCGAATACTGATGAGTATCTACAAAATGTCTATGATTATGCTACACAATTTGGTCCAATTAGTCTTTATGAGTCCATGTCTAATAATCCTATTTCTTATGATCCAAAGAAATCTACCGATACATATCTTCACAAGCCTGCACTTACGTACATCCATAGATTTCTTGCATTTTCCTTTTCGAGACATAAGGATAATTCTGCATTGTTGAATAAGGCCGAGATTTACTTTCAATTTTGCATGTAGAACAAATTTAAGGTGAACATTGGGTTTTGGCTTGCTTCACAATTTGTTCATGTCTTATCTAACAAAAGGAATTTGATTTTGGGCTCTTTGGTAACTCAATTGGTTGTGAACTTGCAATTGATTGATTTTGATAACAATGATCTCCATGTTGCATGTGAAATGTTTCTTTTAGACTTAACTTGTTTGGAGAATATGTTGTTAGTGGAAAAAGTAGGTGGTTTGTATCGCTTTCATGCACCAGGACCTACTGAAATGCTGAAACAGCGAAGGGTCTCTCATCTGAGATGACATACTTCACGTGACCTTCCTGAGGATGAGGAGACTACCACACCTAACCCCTTCTTTTCAGGAGGCACAATTGGCTAGAATGGAGTTGAATCAAATGACTTACTTCAAGCATCATGGCTTTGATTTGTCATTTCCCCCTCCACAATAGAGGACATGATGTTTGCACGACCTAAACTGTCCAGAGAAGTCCTTCACCTTGCCTTTATACTTACTTTACATTGAGAACAATGTTAGTCTAAGTGTGAGGGAGGGGAATTGATTGTTATGTTTGTTGATTTGCTATTTGGTTCTGGCCTATTCTGATATCTAGTTCATTTTTGTGATACTTGTTATCTGAGTTCCAATCCTTCTACAGCTATCCATGTTCTGATGTGTTTTGAAAAAAAATATCACTTTTGATGCACTTTGTATAATCATTGTTGGCGATTGATTGAAAACAATAATGCATGGATTTTACACAATACAACCTTATGTTGTGAGCTTTTGAGCTGATGAGCATTCCTATAGTATGCTCCATTTATTTCTTGGTGTGATTGTCATATATAGTTAATTTTTCTAAAACTTGCATTGTTATTCGTGCCTCTATTAAACCATTGATGAATTAGATGTTCTGAATCGAAATATGGGTATTTAGGTTTAAGCCACTTTCTTTGTCATGATTAATCTTTTGCTTCAAGCCTAACCTGTATATTTTACCCTTAGTGAGCCATCTTTGTGCCTTGGCCTTTTCATTGAAAATTTTTGCCACACTACAAGCCATGCTCGTTGATATACTCCATTGAATTTTCAGTCAAAGATCATGTAAACTTGTCCCACTTAGCTCTTATTCATGTCATTGGAATAGATTGTCTAAATTTGAACTTTTGTAAAACTTGTGTGTTGTATTCCTCCTCTTCCATAAAAAAAAAAAAATAATAAAAAAAAATTCAAAATCAAAATCAAAATAAAAAAAGGGTGAGGAATACAAGCTGTTGTATATATTCATGAAATAAGTATTTGACGCAATCTTGAGTTATTAGTTGATTGAGCTAAGTGTGAAGAAAGTATGATTTCTTTAACTCTGATAAGCAATATATCCTTTTTGTCATACCTTACCTCAGTCGGCTACATATTCTCCATTACACACCCTCCGATGATCTTTACATTCAATTTCATTCATTGGTAATAGAGATATGATATATTTGCAAGCCTATGGTAAGAGTTTTCTTTGCATTGACACGAGAGTTCACTTATATATGTTTATAGCTTATACACTTTTGAGTGACATAAGTGAACCATTTGTGAGGGTGTATGATCTTATACATTTTAGATTCAATTCAATTGTTGATGTGATTAACTATGTGTTGCTAAGAGTGATTTTACTTTAAAAAAAAAAAAAAAAGGGAGAGACACTTTTAATGTGGATGAGCAAATGAGGGAGTGGATGTTTGATTACATGGGATCATGAACATGAGCTTAGATATATGCTTGAGGACAAACATTGTTTAGGTGTGGGGGAATTTGATAGGATATATTTTATCTATATTTCTTTATCTTATTTCCCTAGGTTTTGGTTTATAATCATGCTTAGTTCTTGAGTTTTGATTAAAGATTGGGTTCTGTAGGGCGACTGGATGGATTGATGCACTTTGGATATAAAATTGTGGATTTGAAGATGTGCAAGGACTAGCCAAAGTTTTTACATAAGATGTGAGCACGCCTTACCGTTAGATTGTTAAATCCGTAATTGTTTAACCATTCTAATATTTGTGGTACAATAACATGATGATTTGAACCAATCTGTTATGGAGATATATGATCTACCTTAAATAAACCTACATGTGTGTTTGTTGGCTAGAATTGGTGGTCTCTCTCTACCTAATGTTGTTGGTAAGTTAGATTCTATGATCGTAACTAGAATAGTTTATTGATAAGGGAAATAATAAGAGGTCGTACCCTGATTATCGAACAACTAAGGAAAGATAGGTTGTTTTGGTCATACCAACAACTATAATCAATGTAATGATTGAATGGAAGAACCATTTTTGTATCCATGATCGATTCTATAAACATATTCTGAAGTTAACCCTTTGTTGAATTTACTTAAACTGAACTGCACTCACATTACACATCGTTCTTGTTCAATTGAATATTGTCATTCACCAAATCTCAAACCCCCCCTGATTTTAGTTACAACAAAAGAATAACAACTACCAATCTCTGTAGATACGATCCTTATTCATCACTATCACAAATCTTTAAGAACAAGTGTTTTATTATTTGTTGGTTTCGACAGCCAACAATGGCAGTAGAAGATGTTATTCTACCTCACAACTCCCAGCCTAGCGAAAAGAGGACCCGCTTGTGGTGGCTAAAACTGAAAGTGAAAATGAAAAATGTACGATGTTTGATGCATGGCATCAATGAAACTTCTCGTGCTATAACTATGTCCTAAACAGACTTGGTGATGCATATACAATACGTATAGTGATGTGGCATGGCACCAATGAAACTTCTCGTGCTATAACTATGTCCTACATAGACTTGGTGATGCGTATACAATACGTATAGTGATGTGAAATCCTCCAAGAGTTGTAGGAATCCTTGGAGAAGAAGTACAAAGCTGAAGATGCCGGCATCAAGAAATTTGTTGTGGGCAAGTTTTTGGAGTTCCACATGGTGGATTCCAAAAGGCTAATGGAACAAGTTGAAGAGTTCCAAATGATCCTAAATGACATAACTACTTAGGAATATCTCTTCCTGAAGCTTTCCAAGCTGCAACTATGATTAAGAGGTTGCCTCCAAGCTCGAAGGACCTCAATAATTATCTCAAGCACAAACGAAAGGAGATGAATTTGGAGGATCTTATTGTGAAGCTTAGAATTGAGGAAGACAATCAAAGAATCAAATCCAAGCCGGCATGGGTCTTGGTTGAGGCCAAAGCTAATTTGATGGAACAAGGCTCCTCGGGTAAGAGAAAGAGGCTAAATGATAAAAACAAAAGACCTATGAATCAACCCCAATCGAAGTTCTAAGGTTTTTGCTACAGCTGTGGTGAACCGAACAATATGGCCAAAGATTGTCGTCAGCCCAAGAAGAAGGCGAAGCAGCATGGACGTGCCAACGTGGTAGAGAACATAGAGCTCACTGACATAGATATGTCAGCGGTGGTGTTTGAAGCCAACATGGTGGATAACCCGAAGGAATGGTTTGTGGATATCGGTGCCACTTGCCATGTTTGTTCTGAGAAGGAGGCGTTCTCCTCCTACATCCCTTCTACCGGAAGAAAGGTCCACATGGGGAACCTTGCTACCTCTAAAGTCACCAGCATTGGAAGCATGGTGCCAAAGCTGATTTCTAGAAAGGAGTTGCAACTGAAGGATGTGCTGCATCTCCCAGACATCCGCAAGAATCTAGAAAAGTTCAAAGCACTGCGTCCACTAAGCCACCAGTATATCCAATTGTATTAACTATGGAGGGTTCAAAGCCACAAGCTATCTTTCCTTATGAATTAATGTCTCTCGAGGGCTGGGTTGCGTGTCTGCAGACATTTATGCATTAATTTCCACTCGTGTGGGGATTGTTAGCAAATTGGTTTATTAAATAGCTTTCAAACCTAAATTGACCAAGTTTTTAAGTGGTTAAATATTTAATTTTGAAGAAATTAAATAGTGTAACTAATCTATATTTCAAGTAAATAACTGTAATGGGTTGAATTTCTAAAAATTAATTTTCGTTGAGTGAGAAAATTAATGTTCAAAGCTTATGATGTAATTAAATCACTTTCACCGATGAGTGACCAAATGGGGCTACACATGTACGCGCGCTCGGCTCAATCTCAAACTTGGCCTTGGCCGTAGTCCGTGGTCTTGGGCTTTAGGCTTTGTTAGTTTAGTTCACTGGAGTCGAATTTTGTCCACACGCACCTGGACAAGTGGATACCCACATGAACATGGACAAGTGGACGTCCAAGTTTATATAACTGTCAAGAGTTAATCTCCTGAAGTTAGGAATGTCATAATGAGGGTTACCTCTGGAGGTTACTTCTCCTGCACTCACCTAGATAAGTGGATGTCCAAGTTCATGTAACTGTCAAGAGTTAATCTCTTGAAGTTATCAACATCGTAAATGGGAAGTAACCTCCGGGAGTTACTTCTTCCGCACGTACCTGGACAATTGGGTGTTCAGGTTCATTGTGATATTTGGGAGTTACTTCTCAAGGGTTTGGATGCCCACTAACTCCATAATTAGAGACTTTAATCCCCGACTACATTTGATGCATATATATAGCACCATATTTGCATGAAAAAACAACACATGAAAATCATGTATCCATAATTTTGAAGATCATAGCATACTAGTGAGCTCCTGATTCTCACATAGTTCTAGTTCGTTGGAGCTTCTGGTTTAGTGGTGCTACTACCCAGAAGACAAAAATTGTTTCAGCTTTGGGAATGATACGTCAAACTGTGAGCACTAGCCGGGATGTATTCATTTTGTGGAGAGAGGTCTTTCTTGACTCGATTTCAAACCATCCATTTCTGATCCTATTTTTGTGTCCCGAAGTAATTCTTGGAGTTAAGAAGTTAAAGAACATCCGTTCTTCATTGCCTTCACTTTTAATAGAGAAACAAATCTAGTTATTTATTTTTCTTTTTTCTTACTCTTGTAAGCCATTGTTTGGAATTATAACCAACAATTAAGTCAACATGTTAAGCTTGCAACAGCATGAAGAATTTATCCATTCCTACATTTTAAAATTAAATTTTACTGACAGACTACAAATGTTCAGGACTAGAGAAATTATACTACATGTATAATGCAATGCTGTAATGTGTAGGCTCACCTAAACTTGTAGTTTGAAGACATAACCAAGAACAACCCCGAGAGGAATTCTTATCAAGTATTAGCATCCTAGGTTGACATATACTACAATACACTACCATCCAGCCCCGTTGCCACTCCTGTTTATAGTGCAACTTACTTTGGTGAATGTTTTGTCACTTAACCACCAATTTTTTTGCTATTCTGGGTATAAAGGCATACCAGAAAGAACTGGTTGAACATTGTCCATAAGAATGGAAAATGCCAGCAGATGTCATAAACGAGCAACTTCCGCAACCACGTGAGGATCCTTTATGAATATATAAGCTACACGTCCCCGAAAGAATAGGAAAATGTAAATAACACAAGGCCTATGGACAATGAAATTAGCACTATACACAAGGTGGGGCTTTTCATACCCCCAAAATCTCTAAGCATACCTCATAATAATTATCACAAAATTAGACATAAATAAGTTGACTAAAATATCACTATATATTTATATATTTAAGTTGTTTAATTTTATTCTTTTTTTTAATTCTCCTCTTCTTCTCAATGGCAGAAACTCCAATCTTCTATCACACTTGCAAGTATAAGACTCATTTTCATGTTTCTTACTTATTTTACTTTTATTGTCTTCTTTTTTTCTATGTTTCTTGAATATAGAGATACAGAGGTGGAATTATAGATTCATGCTTGGTGGTCATATCGTAACTCCCTAGAGTCCGTCACATTGAAATCCAAATCCTCCACATACAACGAGGTCGTCTGCAACTGAGCTGTCGTTGCTCCGCCAGGCGCACCGCCACATTCTAGTGTTGAACCCAATTATGTGTCATTTTTTAATTTTAGCAAGAATCTCCTCGTAAATAGTGATATGAGAAACATAACAGAGATATAAATAATAAGGAAAGTGAAAGAAACCGATATTTTTGCAGGTTAAAAGGGGATAAATTTATAGTAGATTAAAGAATAGAGAAATTGTAGGGAAAAAATTTTTTGGGGTTTTTCTCTGGAGAATGGGAACTTTTCTACTTTGATTTGTGAATATTAATTATTTTTTTGCTTTTATATTTTTGTTTTATATTTATTTTTAATAAAAAATGGTATAATGGATATAAATGGAGTATATTTTGTAAAAAATAAGAAAATTATTAATTTTACATAGGGTACATTTAGACTTTGGGGTATGTTTAGAGGTTGGGGAGGTATGAATAACTAAACCCTATTCCATTTCAGCTTTAAAGTCCCCTCTTCCAAGCTTGTTTGAGACCCGAACGCCACAAGGAAGAGTTACAAGATCAGTTAAGCTGTAGCAACTTATATGTTATGCAACCAATTAGAAAAGTACACTTAAAGTACCTCGCTACAGACAAGAACCCAAGCGATATCATCATTTCCAAACCACTTATGTTAAGACTGCAAGACAATTTAGATTTCCAGTGTTAAATATCAGTGAGGATATGGAAATAATTAGTAAGACGATATGGTTAGGGATGAGTAATACCATACTGAAAGAGCATCAACTTGAACCTCAATATTTTTTCATTTTCCTATCAAGAGTATTAGTATGCCAGTGTACCAGAGTTCAAGACTGCCATCAAAGAAAATGTGAACAAAAATTGCATATTAAAGACATGTAGAGTAAAAAACAAATATCAAAAAGTTGTACTGGATATAAAGTTCAATTGATTAGTTGAGATTAATCAGAGATAAACTGACATACATGAATCTATAAGCAATTAGTTTCAAAATTAGGTTTAGTTTCTAGCATTTTTTATCATCATCTTCTTGTGTACAAGAGCTAATTAAAGGAAACATATATAGATGTTAGAAGCTAGCAACGAATTTATACATTGATTATGATTGCAATGAAGTAAACTTTACCATAGCATTGCACCCGATGACAAAGAAAGCTTTATTACTGCCCAAAGATCTTTAAAGGCCAATGTTGAAAAATCTTTCCATGTTTCTGGGCATCCTCCAGAGAAGATAAATATTAGTTATCGCAGATTTGGAATCCAGTACGTGAGGATAATGGACACCATTGCACCAGTCATACCAAACTTATATTTCACTTTCAAAAGCCATGTGAGGATGATGTTTATTGATAAAGAGAAGTATGAGATGATCATGTTCTTGCTTTGTGCTTGTAAGTACATTTGGCAGCTGAATGATACGACAACGGAGTATATAACGGCAATGGAAAAGTGAGCAATTTTTCCAGCCTCTTGTGCGATGGTTTCATCTTGGCCTAAAGCTTACAAGATGGGCGCTCCAAAAATATAAACTGGCAATAGTAATGTGTAGGTTACAACCAAAACAATCCAAGATCTGTAAAGATATATCCCGAGCATGTGATACTGCTTTGCGCCATAGGCTTGCCCACATAGAGTTTCCAATCCACTTGTTACTCCTAGCTTTGAATTTTGAATTCAAAATTCATAAAACACCAAATTTAATACAGTGGCGAGTGGTGCCTATCCGAAATAGGAGATAAAACACCAAATTTAAGAGATGATCACATTTATATAAAGAGAAGCAACAACATACCAATAATCCATTGGAAAATTTTGTAAGGAGAGTGATAAGCAGAGCATAGGGTGCAAGCTCAGTTGCACCAATGTGACCTACAAAAGCTTGGCTGATAATGGTGATTCCAAACGTCAAGAATCGAGTTAAAATGACTGGAACAGCTAGCACCCACATTTTCTTGTTCTCTATCCATATCTTCTTCTTCAGTTCCTCTTCATTTCCTTGAGCATCACCTTCCATTTTATTATTATTTTCTTTATTTCTTTCTTCTTGAAGACTCTTTGTGAAAATATCCGCAATCTGTAGGTGAGAAGGAACGAACTTAGTACAAAGACGCTTGGCAGTGACGAGCTCACGAACAAAATGATAGTCAATGTCGATGTGTTTAGCACGCTTGTGAGCCACCAGATTTTGACTGAGAAATAATGCGCTTTTATTATCGCAAAGCAAGGTAGGTGGATCAGGGGTAAGGCATGAAGCTCCCGTAACAGGAGTGTGACCCAAATCACCTCAGAGGCAGCATTGGCCATAGCACGATACTCGGACTCACAACTGGACCGAGAGACCGTAGGCTGTTTCTTGGCACTCCAAGAGACAAGGTTGGAGCCCAAGAAAATCGAATAACCATAAGTGGAATGCCGAGTGTCCAAACAGCGTGCCCAATCAGCATCGGAGTAAGCGACAAGAGCAGACGAACCCCGAGAAAAATCTAGACCAAAATCGAGAGTGCCTTTGACATAGCGCAAAATACGCTTAACAGCCTGAAAATGATCTGTGGTAGGAGATGCTTGAAATTGACTGACAGTGTTGACCGCAAAAGATAGATCAGGCCGGGTGATTGTCAAATATTGAAGAGCACCCACAAGAGAACGATAAAAGGTGGGGTCTGAATATGGCTTGCCATCACGACGAAGAAGCACATCAGCAGTAAGAGGAGTTGAGATGGGCTTGGACTCAAGTAGGGCAGCCCGTTTAACAATATCATAAGCGTATTTTGATTGGATAAGAAAGAGACCATGATCTGAATAAGTAACTTCAAGGCCAAGGAAATAATGAAGCCGACCAAGATCTTTGATAGCAAACTCCTTGCGAATGCGAGAAATAAGACGAGAGATAAAGGCTGAGTCACTGCCAGTAATGATTATGCCATCTACATACACCAGGAGATAAAGGATGAGAGACCCACGAGAGTAGATGAAGAGAGAAGTATCCGACTTACTCTCTACAAACTCCAAACTGAGCAAAAAGGTGCAAAAGCACTGGAACCAAGTACGAGGAGCCTGTTTGAGCCCGTAAATCGCCATGTTGAGGCAACACACAAAAGAGGGACGAAGAGGGTCAGAATAGCCAGGCGGTTGCTCCATATAAACAGGCTTGGTAAGAACCCCATGTAAGAAGGCATTATTGACATCGAGCTGATGAAGAGACCAGTTTCGCATGACTGCCAGGGCAAGAATGATGCGAACAGTGGAGGCTTTAACAACAGGACTGAATGTGTGATCATAGTCAAACCCAGGAAGTTGTGAAAACCCTTGAGCCACTAAGCGGGCTTTAAAATGATCGATTGAGCCATCAGCCAAGAACTTGGTTCGAAACACCCATTTGGAACCAATCACATTTTCATCAGGAGGTCGAGGAACCAAGTACCAAGTGTGATTTGTACGAAGTGCCCGAAGTTCATCATCCATTGCCGCAACCCAATGTGGAGATTTAGATGCAGACTTAAACCCTTTAGGCTCTGAGTGAGAATGAATAGTCAACAACAAAGCATTGTGAGCAATGTAAGCAATGGAAGGAGGATACTTCAGCCTAAAGATACCATCTTGTGAACGAGTCCGCATGGAATGAGTTGGGCGAAGAACCAGCTGATGCGGCGGAGCAGGAGGTAGAGGATCCACATGAGCAGGGGACAGTGGAGCCGGCGGAGTAACATCCTGTCTGGGCAAGACGGACTGAGCAGGATCCAGACAAAGAAGGCACGGGTCAGGTGTGTGAGAGCGTGACTGGCTAGGCTGAGCTGGAGAAGAAACAACCGGATGGACCTGAGGATAAAGCTCCACAAAAGCAGCATAATCCAGCGAGCTAACAGGAGTGGAGAGTGTGTTGGCTGAGTATGGAAGAAAATTCTCGTCAAATTGAGCATGACGAGTGATATAAAAATGAGAGGTGGCAGGATCAAGACAACAGAAATCCTTGTGCTTGGAGCTATAACCCAAAAATACGCAAGGCAAAGACCTGGGCGACAGTTTGTGCTCAACATAGTCCCTAAGATAGAGATAGACTCGACATCCAAAAACATGAAAATTGTCATAACCAGGAGGAGCGGAGAACAACAACTCATAGGGTGACTTATTTTTCAAGACCGAAGATGGCAGTCTGTTAATAGTATAAATTGCAGTAGCAAATGCCTCTACCCAAAAAGTTAAAGGAATAGAAGCATGAAACAACATTGATAAACCAATTTCAGTGATATGTCGGTGTTTGCGTTCCGCCCTACCATTCTAGCAGGAGTGTTGGGACAGGACATAGAGTGCAAAATACCACAAGACTGAAATAGAGACTGCAGTTTATTGTTTCCAAACTCAGTACCTCCATCTGACTGAAAACGTTTAATAGTACACCCAAATTGATTTTCCACCAAGGTCTTAAACAGCACAAAAGTATCATAAAAATCAGATTTCAAACGCAGCGGATAAAACCAAGAATAGCAAGAAAAATCATCGATAAAGACCACGTAATAACGAAAACCATCAGAAGATGTAACAGGAGACGGCCCCCATAAATCACAGTGAATAAGATCCAAAACATGATCAGCACGCTTAATACTAGAATTAAAAGGCAATCTCTTACTTTTAGCCAACTGACAAGAAGAACAACTAGTAGGGTTCGGTAAAACGGATGTAACCGACAAACAACCCAAAATACTAAGCAATTTGATAGTATCAAAACTAACATGCCCTAAGCGGCGATGCCATAAATCAAAAGAACCACGTACGCCATGAGTCTTTAAAGCAGCAACAAGACCTGCATGTCCTCTTTCCAAAATGTAAAGCCCATTTTCTCTTCTACCCCGAGCCAAAGGAAGACCTGTTTCCCAATTCTGAATTTCGAACATCCGATCAGTAAATACAACATTAACAGGATAGTCGGCAGTCAATTTACTAACGGATAATAAGTTCTTCGTAATATGAGGAACGAGCAACACATCCAAAAGAGATAAATCAACAGAAAGAGCATGCGAACCAGTATGTGAAATGGAAATAGAATTACCATTACCGACAATGACATTGTCGGAGCCCGTATAAGCTGAAACAGAGTCTAAGTTGGATGAAGAATTCATCATGTGGGCAGAAGCGCCCGTATCTACGTACCAATCGGAAGAGGGCGATGTGAGGGAGCAACTGGTGCGAAAGGACTCCGCAAGATTGGCCTGAGACGGAGGCTGCTTGTACCGATCAGGACAAGATGGAGCATAGTGTCCATCTGTTCGACATATCTGACAGTGGGGAGGACGACGTCCACGACCACGACCACCCAAATTAGGGTTTCGAGCATTACCACGGCCACTGGAAGAAAACTTGTTCTGGGACGATCCGCGAGAACCTGTATTGGTATTGGAGCGGGACTGCTGCTGTTTCTGGGTATGAGCAGCAAAGGCAGCGGTAACCTGGGACGAGGGAGAGCCTGCGGTAGCGTCCAATGACCGAGTAAAGAGGTCATATGCCTCTGCCTTCGACAGAAGGTCCGGAAACGAGGGCAGCGGCGTGAGATTAATTTGAGACGTAGCAAAAGACAGAAACTCGGAACCGAGTCCCCTGAGAAACCAATGGGATTTGTCAATAGGATCAAGGATGCATCCCATGGAGGCCAACTGATCACAGAGAGATTTGAAACGAGCGCCGAACTCGAAAACTGAACGCGACCCCGTCTTGAGCAGTTGCAACTCATCCTTCAAACGCAATTCGCGGGCTTTGGAGGAAGTGTTAAACGCCATGGAGAGTGTAGACCAGAGATCGGCCGACGTGGAGCAACCAACCACGATGGCCATTGTGTCTTCCGTGAGACTGGACATGAGAAAAACACGGACGATTTGATCTCGAGCGAGCCAATCCGCGTATGCTGGATTAGGCTGAGGGACACCGCCTTCAGTGATGGTCTGGGAAGGAGGAGGAGTGGATCTATCCACGTAGGGCAGAAACTTCTGCGTCGCCAACAACGGGAATACTTGCGCATGCCATAGAAGATAATTGGTTGCCGTCAGTTTAACAGGAACCATATGTGTCATGGCCTGTAGGGTGAGTGTGGCATCAAAGACGGATGAGAAAGAGGCAGTGTTGCCAACCATGGTCGAACATAGCCGAGGAGCGTGAGGCTTTGAGAGGAAAGGGAAGAATTGAGGAAAATTTGGGTTTTCAGGATTAGGCTGATACCATGTAAACAATACTTGTTTACCTCAATTGAGGATTTGAGATCGTGTATTACGAAATAAATAGGACAATACAATGTACAACAAAAAAGCGAAATACAAGGAAAATAAAATCAAAAAGATATTTACAATTAATGATTAAATCAAATCATATCCTTGACTGATTCAAATTGTATCAGGATCTTCGGAAATATCTCTAACACCCTCCCTTAACAATTTTCACAATCTTTAAGTTCTCATATTTGTCCAAACAATCTAAGCAATGAAATTAAGATACTTATTCAGAAGAAAAACAAAAACATTCTTATATTTCGAAAGCTACAGCAGAAATACACAAACTCACATAGTAATGAAAAGATTCCAAAAAGTGGTTGGAATACGAAACCTATAAAATAAGATATCCATGCATTTGACAGTGAAAAAAGTGCTTCTTTTCATCAGCATATATATGGAAGCATAAGGTCCCAAAAAGTAATCCATGAAAATCATTTTAAGTAGTGATAATTATGAAGAATCAATCTTCATGTAGTTGAAGGAAGGCCTATTTATTTGCAGAGTTTAACAAGTATTTTATATAGAAATCTTTCCTAACATGGCAGATATTGGGTTGGTAAATGTCTTTATAGCATTTTGACACCATATTTTGTTAAACATATTTTATTCATAATTCATTATTTTTATTCCTCACCACAATATATTATTGACACCATGTGATTTCAAAAATGTGTTAGATAATAGCAGGAAAATGTTATTATGAACAATAGGTAAGACTTTATCGGTGTCGCATTTGTACGTGCTACTTAAAGTTTAAAGTAACATTTTTAATCATTTTTTATATTTTTTTTATAAGTGTTACTATAAATCTTTGAATGTAACATTTTAAAATAACACTTATAAAATATTAGATAAAAGAAATCTATAAATTGAAATTGAAGCTGCTTATAAGGGGTATTGTAAACATCCAATTTTAGTGTCAATAGATGGTGATAGTGTTTTTTCCAGTAAAAAAATAAAAATAAAAACAAACAGAACAAAACAAAAAGAAAAAGTGATGTAGGTGAAAAAGTACTTTCTTTTCATCTGAAAATTAGTTTTGTTTCAATAACAACTTTTGTCCAAAAACAAGAGTCATAATTTGAAAGTCAAGATACCATTTAATTAGTTAAAGTATAATAAATTAAAAAATTATTTAAAAAACAAGTTGTATATAATTGAACAAGTTAAATCAACAAATAATAGAACCTTTTTTTTTTTAAAGAAAGGAGCGGGTATATTATATACCAATTTATTTTTCCTATTAGTAGTTATAATAGTCATAATAAATATTTGTGATCAATTAAGTGGGTATGTTTGGTAATGAAGTACCGCAAACCTGCACATATGGATATATTGTACATGGATAATCTTTTCATATATATATATATGTATGTATATATATATATGTATGTATATATATAAGTAAAATTATATTTTTTAATTTTGTTTTTCTGCCTAAACGTTGTTTTCTAATAAAAATTAATTTCTTATTTATTATTTAGAATATGTTGTGCGCAAATTACTATTTTTAGTAAATCTTAATCACTAAAATATTTGATTTGATTAATTCTTCCATAAATTATGGATATTACTTTTATCCCTATTTTCATTCTTATGAGTTATAAACAGATTGATAAATCGTTCATTTTCTATCCAATTCTTTCACGTACAATCGTTTGATTCTTGAATAGTAGGTACATTTTCATTTGTCTATTTCATTTGATATTATGTAAATTGTGTCTCACTTTTTTGTTTTTTTGTTTTTTTTTTTTTATCCATCAACATTAATATTGGATTCTTCAACATATTGTTTGTGAATCTAATATTATTGTTGAATTTATATGCTTGAATGATTTTGTTCACTATATGTGTTTGTGTGTGTGTGTGGAAAATTTGGTTTAGTTTGGATTGGAAATTTTAAAAAATAACTCAACAATTCATTCTTTAATTTGGAAAAATTATTGATGTTATGTATATGATTTCTTTTATATATATATATATATATTATTTTTTTAACGAACAATATTAGTTTTAGTTTCTTAAAAATAATTTTCTTTAATCCAACATTATTGTTTAATTTTATTTGTTTGAGAGATTTCTATTACTTATACAAAAAACGTAATCATTGAATCACAAATCCACACATTCTACAATACATTATATAACTTGAGTATATACTCATTTATATAATATATTGAAAAAATATCTTCTGTGCATTGCACAGGTCTCGCACTAGTACAATATGATGTACAAAACAATATGTCCTACAATAATTCGGACTAAAAAAATTTGAAAGATTCAATTCAATAATTTAATGGTTGTTTATGGAAAAATACTTGGGTATCCGATCAAGGGCAACATAATTTAATTTAGTGTGTTTTCTCAGAAGTATTCAATCAGGGGCAACTTAGGTATTTTTTCTACTTGATGTAGTCATGGAACGCTATATTTGATACCGTCTATAAAGAGAATCTTTAATTAATGAGAGAACTCTAATTCATTATCTCTTAATGTCTTCTCTTAAACTTCTAATGTTTTACATTATTAGCAGGAGCTTCTAATCAACTGGGCTTTGAAGATTATCATAAGAAAGATTGTGTCTTTTTTATAAGTTAATTTGATTTTCACCCTCATAAATAAATCTTAAGTCATGCAAGTTTATTATTTAAATACGAAAGCCAAGTTCAAAAATATGATTATGCTTTGCGATTCATAGGTAGGTTCTATAAAATTGGCAAATGTTTTTTCAATAAAGTAGTTTGTGATTTTCAATAGACTGTTCTTCATACATGAATTGATCAGGCAATGTATTGGTTATGGAAAAAACTACATATAGCATGATTAAATATCTGTCTATTTATGTAAACGAAGATAGATTCGTCGAAACCATATGGGTTAATATTCGTTTCCTGTAAGATGGCTGAAGTAACTTGACCTTGAAGTTGAAATACTGGACTCAGTCACTCAAATGGAATTCAGTACCATCATTGGATTTATGATGAGGAAAATTCTTTTATGAGAAAGGATTATATTTCCACAATAAAAAACATCCACCAACCCAAATGACAAGGAACCGTCTGATAAGGTTAAAGTAAATGCCTTAATGATTTTGAGGCAACATATTGATCCTATTTACACTGGAAGTACCTTCAGTTGACAACGAAAGAACCATGGGATGCCCTAAAGGTACATTTTGGAAACATACATGATTCTTTGCTTCTAGAGCTAAATGTTTATTGGAATGAATTCACTTATTTTATTCCAAAAGGGTTTAGCTACTTCAATAAAGATATGTTGCGTCTAAAAGCGCTTCTCACCTTATGTGTGAATATGATACAGAAAACTTTTTCCACTTTTCCTACTTTATCACTTACACTAGCCAATCAGTATAGGATAGAGTACGACAACAAAATAATAACAAGATTCAATAAGGTAATCAACATACTACAAGTAGCTATTACAAGATTCAATAAGGTAATCAAAATACTACAAGTAGCTAAGAGGCATGATCAAGTTCTCATGATCAATAATGATTGAGTCTAACAATAACAAAATGAATAGTGGAGAGAACCCCAAAGCAAAGGGACGGGGGCAGGGGAAGGAAATGTTAATCCCAATCAATGTGGAAATAATGCACCACAAGGTAGCTGTTGTAGCGCTCCGTGTTCGAACAATCAAGACTCGGGGACAAAAAAACATGCAATAGATTATACTCGACTAAAAATCATATAATAAAACACATTTAAAAGCTAGCGGAAGACTTAAAGGAAATACAAGTTTGAAAAAGTTTTAATACAAAAGATTTCATGCGATACAAAAAGGTTTCTAGTAAATTTTGGTTTTAAAAATGAAGGTTATACAAAAGACCGCATTTTGGAAAGGAAGTTACATGACAGAAAGAGTTTTTAAAAGACTCAATTAGTATTCACCCACAATTTCTGAGTCAGACAACCACCATATAATATAATATAGCCCAAACAGAACTTAGTACAAAATGTAGCAACCAAAACGCTAACATTTTTAACCTAAACACACTACAAGTTCATAAATCTACTTAAATATCACAAAACGATAAAACATCGGAAAGGAGTCATGCCAGCAGCTACTCATCTCAGTCGACCGTCGGACCTGAAATTTTAAAAATAACATCATGAGACAACTCCTGGAGGAGTAACCCAGTGGGATAACTAATAAACACATTGTACTAATTAACAAGTCGAAGTTGTTCACCCATCCAGACCCGTACGTATTGGTATAGTGTTAGATGTGAGTCTGTAATCTCAATAGCAGACGCGGTGGGCCTGTATTCCCACTACCCAATCTAATGGCCAAATGAAACACCAGATTCAAAATATCAACCAATCTAACTGGTGCAAGATATATAAAGTTACCCACTTAATCAGGTTGGTGTGCGGGGATAGCTCTGGGACAACACGGACTTGCTTGTATTGCACTCGACACGGTTCACACTTAGACGATTCTCATAATTTTAACTTATCAACCAAAATTATTCTAACTAAGGTCATAGGATTCATCTACCCAACACATTGCACAAATAACACATAACACATTTAAGAACAATTTATACAAATCCACACTAAATCAAAGATTTCAAATAACTAGTATGTCACATATCATTTAGTCACATTGCCACATTATAGCAAATAATCTATTAAAAATTCTACAAAGCTTATTTAATCATGAAATTAAACATGCATGTTAATAATCCATCACATAACAACATGCTAAATAGTTTTTAAAAATATAAATCATACAATTTTATAACAATACATTTCTAGCTTAAGTTTTACGAAATCGATCGCCCAGTTGGTGTAACTTGTAAAATTCACCATAAATCGTACACATTTCCAAAAATTTAAAAATTTTTAATATAAGTCCTGATGTACTCAATAATAATATAGTAAAACAGTTCTAAAAAATCATCAATATATAATTTTATAAAAATCAAACCCAAGGCGATGTCTAGTAGGTGTTAACACTGGACAGGTTTACTTTCAAACATCATTAAAAATTATATAATGCTCCAAAAATTCTCACATTTTAAACATAGACTCCTAACATCATATATTAAAACATCAAAAAATAGTTTAAAAAAATGATAACCACATAATGTTGTAAAAATAAAATAAAAAATAAAAAAACATAGGGGCTGTCCAGTGTGTGCTCATCCTGGATAGGTTTCCTTCCAAAAAATCACTAAAACTTCCACAGTGTTCTAAAAATTCTCAAATTGTAAACATAGAATCCTAAAATCATATCTTAAAACATAGTAAAAGTTAATCATCAAATTCCAAGCATAAGATTTTATACAAAGTTTTAAAATTGACATGCAATGAGTGATTTCAAATTTTCAGGAAGTCACAAAGATGAACTTTGTAAAAATAGTAAATATATTCCAAAAATTATGAAATTTGAAGCACAACATCCTAATCTAGTGTAGAGTCAATAATAAAATTAAATTAGAGAAAATCACCATACAAATATCAAATTAAATCACATAATAAATTAGGGCAGATTTGACGATTAAAGGACGATTAACCACATAATTCATATAAATGGTATCCTAAGCATGATTTCTACAGAAACTATTAATACCCAACCTAGACCTATGAGGAACATCCTCAATCATACATGCAATGAAAATTTACAACATAAATATGCTCCTAATTTAAAGAAAAATTAGGTTTTAGCTATTATACCTTCAATTTTCAAAGTAGAAAACCCTAAATTGTGTTTCTTGATAACTTGTAAGAACTTGAAGACCACAATTGCTACTCCTTCTTTTCTTCTAAACTTCTTGAAAAGGTGATGAAATGGAGCTCCAAAATTGTTTCTTCTTTTTCCAAAAGTGTAGAGAAAGTATAGACAAAGTGTAGAGAAAATTTAGAGATAATTTGAGAGTTTTTCCTTTGATTTTTGATAGAATGATAATTTTGAGGGCTGAGGTGTAGTCTATTTATAGAGGGATTTGGGTGTTGAAATGCAATAAATAAAAATAATTGAACCTAACTAATGGGGCATACAATAAAATCAACACAAACTTGTGCATGTGGGGTGTGTGTGTGTTGGCTGAATTTTGTGGAGTCTTGGGGTGGTGGATTTGATCTCCAGAACCTCATTCTAGTGCCATAACATGATTATGTTATATAAAGTATTTTGGTACATCATTTATAAAATCATGTATTATAAATTATGTAATAAAAATATCATATATGTAAATAATATAATTATGATACACACATGATATAAATAATATAAATATGATACATATAAAATTATAATGTCATAATAATACAAGTTTCGAATTTTAGGGGATTGAAGAAGTCGGGTTTTGAATTTCGATCGAAAAAGTGCGCACGTAAAATCCTACTTAAAAACGATAAAAGAAATTTTTATATTCCCTACACATATATTTCTATCAAACTCAAGTACTATATTCTCATGCATCAATATAAAGTATTTGCTAACTTATTTCATTTATTATTCACCGTCAAGTGAGTTAAATCACCTGCCGGTTTCCTTGAAAGCCTATCCTGCAAAACTCAACACTTCTTTGTATAAAATTTATTATTATATTTTCAATCGATGATCTCCATTATAAAGCGAGTATTTTCCTAAAATATTCATTAACAAATTGATATATAATATTTAAAGAGATTTTAAATATAAAATAATATGTTATGCAGTTTTGGAAAAACGGAGTGTTACAGGAGTCGTAGTAGAACTCGCGGCAGGAAGCGTGGAAGCCCTCCCAATGTATGTCACAAATATGATGATACTGAATCTAGTGGTCATGAAACTAAGGTGCATAAGATATGAGAACCCTCCAAACAAAAGAGAAATAGTTGGCAAAGAAATTTGTTATGGGAGTGGCGATACTGAGCATTGGTACATGGACTGATAAGCCGGTAACAAAGTAGCTAAAGAACAAGATGCTCATTATATGAAAGACGACCCGATTTTGACTAATCTACTTTATATATCTCTTTTATTTCAAAAATGGTGTGAAACTGTATTGTGTCACTTGTAGACTATTGTTTTGGTCTTAAAGTTTAGTTATTGAATTAATTCATTATAATTTATCTTTAACTACAATGATTGGTTCATAAGAATTAATAAATGTGTTAAGAGTCACAAAAGTTTTATGTGTAACAAGAGCTAATTGAACCTTGTTAAGTTGTAAAAGAAATTTGTGCCCACACTTATCATTTGAAAAATCACTATGAGAGTGAAAATTAATACATATAGTGGACTGAATCTCACAACTATTCGGATTCTTGAGAAATGCATGCAAGAAAACGTATTTTAGAGATAATAATGAGTTAATGTAGTGATCATTGCAATTTACTGCTATTCAAATACTTGAATCCTATATCGTTACCTATAATGAACTTTGGGACACTGACTCATACAGACGGACATTTTGGTCATGATATATATATATATATATATAAATTCAATACACACAGTAATGTCTTGGTCCTAATGTTGCTCTATTGCGACTAGTGTCTTCTATAGCATTAGATACACTATGTATTTTCCACTTTCAAGGACCTATTACATTTTTTACAAGACTAGTTCTTTAGCAAAATAGGATTGAGAACTTCCTCGATATAAGTTATATATGTAACATAATATATATATATATATGAGTAGATTGTTAATCTCAGAATAAATTAAGTAATATGCACGTTTCACGAAATAAATTATAACATTTGGTAAATTAATTAGGTAATAAATTGTAATCATTGGTAAAGTAATTAGTTTGTGTAAAAAAATTATGTCGGTATCAACAAGGTTTGGTGGACATGTTATCGAATGTAATGCACTACATAAAGTACTCTAGGTGATATGGTATTGATTCTCAGATTTACGTTGATGTGACCCAAGATTGTATTTCAAATTCCAAAAAAGATAATATCCAATAATTATCTTATATGTTATCAAGCAACAAAAGTTGGAAGCATCTCTATCTCAGGTTGTTTTATTCATGAGAATGCATATTTAGTCATGGACAACTTTCTGTCGTTGTATCTAGAGTCCTCAATCAAAATGATTGACAATTTCGGTATGTTCCAATAATAAGACTAAGAGTTATATAACAAAAAATGTTGTATTTTAAGATGTATTTCATAGTGTTAATTTATTTTTGTTCGTATGAATATTATTTTTCATTAATTTTATGGAACAATTTTTGTTTTTATAATATGATTTATTTATGAAGTGTTTTTTTTTTTTTTGAAATATATGGACATTTATGTACATTTCACAGTTATATTATCAAAATTAATATAAAAGATATATCACTTTAAGAAAAGTAGAATTTGTTGTGAAAAATATGTTTACTTCACAACATTTTCAATATTAGTTATTTTTTAAGTTAATAAAATATTACATCTATTAAATATGTTGTTTTTGTTTTCATTATAAATTTTTATTGAAACTTAAAGTATTGTGAGAAATCTATTTAATAATTTATCACAAAATGAAATAAAACATATTACCTTTATAAATTATAAGAATAATAATTAATGTTTTTATATATTTTAATTTATATAAATTTCAATACATTTAATAATCTCAACATTAGATGATCTGGGATTGAATTCAGTTCAATTTAGTATTACCTTAAACTTTAGTTAACATGTGCAAATGCGACATAAAGAAAGTATTATATATTGCCTATGGTAACTATTTATTGTTATTTATGTAATATTTTTTCGATGTTACATAAGGTCTATTATGTAGTAATTTTATAACTTTTTTATTATACATATGTAGAATACAAAAATAATAATAATTAATGAACGAATGAATTATATAATTTTAATATAGTTTTAAGAATTTGTTTAAACTCGAAGATTAGAGTTAAGTGATGAATAAATTCAATAAAATTGGGGTCCACTCAATAATAAATGAGTCAAACTCAAACTCGACTTAACTCTAGAATTTGGTGTAGACTATGGGACAGCAGAAAATGATGAAATTTAGCAAGGATGAGAAAGACAATTAGGCGTGGTTCTGAATTCAAAGAGGTGACCTATAACTTAAAGGGTGCTGAGAATTTACGCCCCATGTGGATGGGCTGTCTCGACCAAACCCATTGCGTACAGATAAACATGCCCTAGTCTTACAACAATTATTAACATAGTTGTTAGCAAAAATAGTTGCAAGAAAGATTACATCAAATCTTTCGATTTATCGACAACCCGTTCTTCTTAATTTTAATATTCCGTGGTTACAGATAATCCCACATGGTTTGCTTCTTCTAATCGACTTTACTCACCCCTTAATGAATCAACATTTATAATTAATTGTGGTCCACACTCCACACAATAATTTCTATGTACCCTCATATAATAACTCATTCTATTGCTCAACTACAGCCTTCTTCAATGGCGGGTGAGAGGCCAAAGAGAGAAGGTGTGTTTGTGTACAATATAGTCCCTGATGTTCCACGAACATCAATGAGAGATGCGATCTCTAAGGGATGGGGATCGCTTATGAAGTCGAAAACTTACAGAGAGAGGAGCGAGAGAGAGAAAGTGGGAGCGGGAAGGGGCGGAGCTGTGGTGGCACCCGAATCGAGAAAGTCGGTTTCCGCAGGGGAAGGTAACGTTGGATCGGTGGCTGCGTTCCTTCAAGTTAAGGTTTTGGTGAGTGACATGCCAGGGTTCATGCAGATGCATGCCTTCCGCTGTGCCAGAAAGACTTATGACAGCTTAGATAAGTTTAGCTCAAAGTACATGGCCTATAACATCAAGAAGGTAAATATTTCTTTTTTCTTTCTTTATTTAAGGATGATTAGGTTACCTGATTTTTTGCTTCTTACTAATTTGGAATCTTTTATTACAATTCAGTATTTCCTAAAGAATAACTAAAAAATGATAAACTGTTATCTGCATCACCGAGGCTTATTTCCTTAAACACAGAGTCAAATTTCAAAACACATTTATTATTTAATTTTTTTTTTTTAAATATTACGTTTTTTTTGAAAAAAATAAAGTCCACAACAGACATAGTAGAAATAAATGTGCATGCACAACATATGTTAAATATATGCATTTTTGGGTGGAGTTGAATTAGTCGGTTGGCTATCATCCATACATTTTGTTTATATTTTTTTAGATGAACTACGATCTATTATATGTATAAAACTTTATGCATTTAGTGTATATAAATATATATATATATATATATATTTAGTTAGTTAGTTAGTTAGACAGGATAGAATGAATATGAAGACCAAGAAGCAAATGAAAAACATAATGCAAAGACTTGTTTACATAAAATAAACCATGTAACCCGATTTACAATATTTCTTGTTTAAATAAAAATTATTACTTATTTACTTGAAAAATATTACTCTTGATTTGTTACCTTAAAAAAACAGTAATATTTTTTATGTAAATAAATAATATTTTTTAGTTAAACAAATAATAATATAGATCAGACACACGGTACACTAATCCACGAGAAACTTATCCTTGAAAGTATACTACAATTAATAAACAAGAAATGAATGTTATGTTTTAGTATACACACACACACATACGTAGAGACTTGATGAAGTCCAAATAAAGAAATGAAGAACAACTTGTTATATCTCAAGAAACTGACATATTAAAGCATTAGTGATTAATAATAGTGAAATATTCTTAACAAAATCATGTGCCAACGTACTATGCTCCATCTAATATGTATATATATATATATATATATATATTATCTAAAAACGAAATACCTTATTTATTTATAGACTAGTTACTTTATGTCATTCAATTAGGAGCATCACCATAAATAAATAAAAAAATATAAAAAGAAATCAAAAAAAGTTAGACACAATGATTGATATGTGTGTGTGTATATATATATGTGCGGGCATATTCAATTACTTTATACTTCTTTGTTGTCAAGTTTGTCCATTCGTCTATTTTTTCATTTATCTTCTTTGTACACAAAGATTTATAATAATACGAAAATAGAGCAGTGGACCAAAATGTACATAAACTATACATATAAGGGGACAAGGCATGTTCCTAATCTATACAAGATCCTTAAATTTAGGGTTTTGAGTGCTGGTGACAAAGCACTACCTTCTACATAAATAGTAAGCCATGCGCATTTGCCTTGCCAAGAAATCGACCTATTTAATTTCTTAAAATATTGCTAAATTATTTTATTATTATTTATTTATTTAGGGTTTTTTTAGGGGACAAATTTATTTGAAGTCAAATCATGTATTAATGATGCAGGAATTTGATAAGGTATATGGACCAGCGTGGCATTGCATTGTGGGCTCCAGTTTTGGATCCTTTGTAACTCACTCAACTGGCTGCTTTCTCTATTTCTCAATGGAGAAGCTATACATTTTGGTATTTAAGACCAAAGTTGAAAGGGCAATCCTACATCAACTTTAATCTCCTCATAAACTTTAAGTTTATCCCAATAAACAATATATATATATATATATATATATCACAGAAAATATGAAAAAGATGTGATTTTTACAAAATTTGTGGAGTGTATTGTACTTAATTAATAAAAAAAAAAAAAAAAAAAAAGGGAAAAAATCTGAATTATCTATATATCAATATAAACCTTATGTTGTACTTTAATTTCATCTCTTCAAATTGAGAGTACCAAAATACAAAATCATAATTTGATATCCCAATTTTACATTAAATTTGTATCCTATAATATTTTTCCTACACCCTTTTATACCAAGTGCAAATTAAAGTCTACTTTGATGAGTTGTGTGTGGGCTTTGTCTTACTAAACAAGAACTCCAAACTTTTGTTTAGTTACTATACCCCACTCTACACCAAGAAAATAGAGTTGTTTCTAAAACTTTTTTTTATCTAAAAAAAAATGATTTGGTTTCCAGAAAAAAACAAAGTTAATTTTAACTGAATTTTTATAATTCCGTTTTGTGGGAAAAATGACCAGAACCATGAAATAAATAAATCAGCGGCAAATATGCCACTGCTCAAGTGCGGGCCTTGCACATAATAGCCTCATCTGATGGCCTCAAATTATTTTTTCATGCTCAAAATGAGTTATAACTTATCAGCTAGGGTGATCCTACTGCGATTTGGGACACTACTAATAAATGTTTAAATTGAATTCTCAAGTACGATTCGGTTAAAAACTAGTTTTAAACTATTATCAACTATGGAGTTTTCTACAATTTATGTGATTTGTGGCGATTTCAAAATTGTTTAATTTTGTTATATAATATGTAAATATTTTTAACATTAGCAATAAACATTATACTATAAAATTATTAATATTTTTATTTATTTTTGTAACTGAAATAAAAATCGCATATTCTTATCATAGATTCAATTGGTAAAAATAAAAAAGTATTTATATATAGGAAAAAAAAGCCATATGCTAGAGATAACTATCACAATTAACCTTGGTTGAACTCTTGATTTCAAAAGATGGATTGACTTACTGCTCATAGTGTAGATAAGTCAAAATAAGTTAAAGCCGAAGTGCTCAACTTCATGTGCAAAAGCGGATGTCTTAGCATTCTTTTATGTCAGTGTAGACGCTATTTCAACCACCGGATTCAGCTGGCAACCGATGCTACTTCAACTTATGTTTAGATGATTCTTTCATCGAGATTCTTGCTTTCTCAGGGGATAGATACCCAAATGAGATGGAGGCTGTCAATCCATACTTTTTGAATGAGGCCTTAGATGAATTAGACTTTTTGGATATAAATATTCCTCTTTGACAAATCTTCAAGTTTCTCTTAGAATCGAATATCCGATAGTGCAGTTTGAATCTAAAATTATAATCAACTCTTAAAGTGATGTAGTTTTAATAAAATACTTAAACCACGGTTAGTACAATAATTTAATGAAAATAATTTGATTTGGTGTGGTGCAGTCGATTTTATAGGTATTTTTAATTTAATGATCACCTCTACTTAATGAGTGAGCACTAATCTGTATCAATATAGTAGGGTTTGGAAGCATTGTACATTGATTTTAAAAGTGTATAAATGGTGGTGTGATTTACTAAACATAGCTCGTTGCCCGCACCAATTTGGTTTGCTTTTCATACTATTTGTGGTGCAGAATGAGTTTTGTACCCTACATAGAGTACTACGCCAAACCTAACTTCATTGTCTTACCTTAATTGGCATCAAAATAAAAACATAAATATCTATTTGCTCAACAAAATCTTAAATCATATTTATTATTACATTATAGAATAATCTTTAATTCATTACTATATTTTAATTTTCAAATTATTAAAATTACTTGATAATTCATTATTTATTTTCTATAAATTTGAAAAGTATTAATTAAATTATAAATAAATTGTGAAAAATACAAATAAACATTGGAAATTAAAATACATATGGGAAGTTATAGATAAAACTTAGAATTACATATAAATTTGTGAAATTGTATATCTGATTTTTCATAATTAATTTTAATTTTAGTAATTTGTTTTAAAATTTTCATTTTTTTTTTATTTTTAAGATTTATTTGTAATTTGAATAAGTTATTTGTATCTTTCATAAGTATTTTTATCTTTCATAATTTAATTTTCATTAGGGAACTTTTAGAATTTCATTGTAATTTTTTGAATGTATATTTAATTTTCTAAATTTACTTGTAACTATTTTAAATTTATTTTAAGTTAATTTCCGTAATATATTAGTCTATCTAATATAAATATATTCCTATTTGTATTTAATTGCATTGTCACAGTGAATTTTTTTCATTACCAATGCTTATAGATAATAAATAAAAAATTATGATACAATTTGGGCATTTGTTTAGTGGTCTTATTCTTTGATGTAGGAATTTGTACCCATTGGTCGCGGGTTTCGTTTCCCGTTGCCACACCAATTCTGTCATTTTATTTCTTTCTGAACTCGGGAGAAATTCACACGAAATTGAATCTCTCGCAAAATGTGCGTGAAGTTCCCTACAATTAATTTTAATATAAAAATGGAGAAATTTTTTTTTTTTTTTTTTTTTTTTTTTTTTTTTTTACACTTTTGAACCAAAGTAGAAAATTTTGTTAAACTCAGATTAAGAATGGATACATATAATTCAACAAAATCAATAGGTGAACGAAAATTGAAAGCAACATGGGCTAAGGGTGTGAGACACTTTATGTGCAATTCGTTTAGGGTGTGTTTACTTGGAGGCAGTGTGATTAGGTTAAATAGGATAAAGTTGTATTATATGAGGAATTGTTTATTCGAAACTACAATTTATCTAATGATATTATAGGGGATTGAGATTAAAAAGGTTGAATAAGTTATCCTTATTCATCATTTGCTTTGCTTGATATATCTGAGAATTAAATAATTTTACCAAAATATCCTTAGGTAAAAAGAAGTCAAACACACACTACAAGAAAAATGCTAATAGACAACGCTATAATGACAACGGTTTTTAGTAATTTGTGTTGTCGTTTAATGTTTTACAACACTTTCATAAAAGCGTTGTCTTTTTGCTTAAGTATATGCACAACGACAATGGTTTATCCCTTAAAGACAACACTTGTATTTGCCTGTTGTCTTTATGCATTTTTCGCACAACGACAACACTTTTGTTATAATAGTTATGTTTTATGTGTTGTCTATCAGCGTGAGAAGCGCTAAAAGACTACACTTTTGGACAACACTTTTTGGTAGTGTTGCCTTTCACTTTTTATGTAATGAAAAGACAACGATTTTTACAACATTTTTGTAAACCGTTGTTGTTTTTTAATAATTTTTTTATTTTATAAATTTATATAATTTATTAAATATTATACATTTAGTAATATTTTAATTTTAGTTAATTTTAGTATTTTATAACTTCAATTTCACCTCTTCATTGCAATCTCCTCCCTCTCAGCTCTCCTTCCTAGCGTACGCCAATACTCTGTTCTTCCAGTCCAGGTACAATGTTTAGGTGATCGTCGCCGACAATGAATCGGAGGAGAAGCTGCTCAGTCGATTCCAGAGGGAGGTCATGCGAGCCGGTGTCATCCAGGAGTGCAGGCGCCGCCGCTACTTCGAGAACAAACAGGAGGAGAAGAAGCGCAAAATGCTTGAAGCCGCGAAGCGTAATCGTCGCAGGTTGTGCTTCCCCCCTTTCAATTTTAGCACAATTAATCGTGAGTACAAATGCAATGTCCAATTAGGATGCCATTGAATGTCTGCCTCTCGAGGTTTGCAGCATATGCATTGAATTGTCTAGTGAATTTGATATTTTTCCCTCTTTCGAACTGTTGTAAATTATATTAGGCAGTTAGGGTTTTAGTATTCATACTTCTATTTCTGCATATATGAGATTTTAAATTGTATTGTGGTGCAATCTCATGTTCCTTTTATTTGTGCTGTGCATTTTACATATATAGAGATGAAGTCATAATTTAGATGTGGTTCTACTTAATAAATGAACAAAGAATCCAACACGATACTTAATATAATTTATAGCTATTTTTATTTCCATCCTGCTGCAGTGCCGACCGACTATTTTTTTTCCTATGAATCTTTGTGTTTTGATTTGAACAATTACTTTTATAACAATCAAGAAATAAATTCACTCAGTGCTCATAGAAATCATTTCATCCACAAGAATCTGCTGGAATACATGAATTCTGATATTATATTTAAGAAAATCAGAGTGCAATATAAACCTGTCAAGCAAGCATCCACTTAAAACCATTATCCAAACCAAACTAATAGATAAGTTCTACTCCACCAACAATAGTATTATTCATTAACTAATTTTGCCACAGCTCTGGAAACGGCTTCCCTTTATGGCATGTCTACACACATTCCATTACGGCTTGTTGCAGTTGTTTCTCAACATCTTCAACTGGAAGGGTTGCATCTACTATCTACAACAAGATAAAATACGACAAATTAATCATTAGATGTGTTACTGTGATGTTTATCCTCTGCTGCAGGCACTGCCAAAACATTGATCTTTTGTTTCAGATCATCATTGTAATTAATCGCGCCCACATAAAATTGATCTTTTGTTTAAGTTGGTTGAAGAATTGAGGCATGAAATAGGTGATTTGGAGTTTGTAGTCCCAATTATCTGACAATGAGTATCCCAATTATTTTTTGTACATTTGTGTTTCATTTAATATTTTATACATATTATATGTCCTATAATTATTTATTAAGTTTTTTTCCACCACCTTTATGGATCATATGCTGACAGTCCGACTGCTTCTACAATGTTGGATGGACGGATGATGTACGGAAAGTGATTGACCATCTTCACTGCCAATACCCTGAGGCTCCTCTATATGATGTTGGCACTAGCATTGGTGCTAATATTCTGGAACAGAGATTTGTCCCATGTTTAGTACATTCTTCATAAGAATAAACATGCACAATATGAATTTGTTAGTTGTACTTATAGTTTACTGGGGTTTTGTATATTGTAAAACTGCATTTGAATTTCTATTAGAAGAAGATTATCAAGGATTTATAAGACCACTACTCTTGTAGTGGGAGCTGCAATAATCTGTTCCCCACGCGACCTTTTGGTTGGTATTTATATATTTTTGTCTTCCTGTATCTCCTTCACTTGAATACTGGAATTTTTTCAATTTCTTTAATCTTTTCCCTAGTTCTTCCATTCTATTTAATTTGGAGTATATTCATTCCCATGTTTCTACATTTTGTCTGTCTTATTCCAAGTTGGATTCTCAATTTTTTTTCAAACTTGTGACAGATTCATGAACTGCAGGCTTGTACAGAAGCTTTACAACAAAGCTCTGGCCATTGGCTTGAAGGACTATGCCGAGTTGTATGTCTCACTGTGTAATTCCTCCTACATTTCCTTAAGTTAGCAGTCTTAACTTATTTAATATGAAATTCTTGCAGGCATGAGGATGTACTTTCTCATCTTTCAAATTGGGAAGGCGTTAAAATGGTACTTTTTTCTGGTTTTATATATCACTTAGACAAATTACTAAATATATTCCTTTTTTATTGTCATTCTCAAATTCCACTATTGGATTGTCCAAAAAAAAAGAAAAAAGAAAAAAGATCCTGGAACATTTAACAATGACCCTCATATCCATAGTCACGTTCAATTCGGGACTTTGATGATTCTGCAACTCGTGTTCTCGATAATTATGAGGTAATTATAATTCACAAATAAATTGTCCCCTTCTGCTTTGGCTAATGTTCTTTAACTGAATTATTTCCATATTTCTAGCCAGACTGTGGATACATACTATAGGCATTGTAGCAGTTCTAATTTTGTGGGAAGTGTAATGGTACCCCTTCTTTGCGGTAGTGCTTTAGATGATCCAGTATGTACAAGTGAAGCAATTTCATGGGATGAATGTAGGTATTTATTCAGGGTTATCAACTTTTAATGAACGTTGGAAATGTATTTCTATTGATTTGAGACTATAACAATGATTCATTTACCATGATAATCAATTGAAATATGGTTATTTTTTCAGGCTAAATACTAATGTTGTCTTGGCTACTACACAACATGGAGGGCATTTACCATTTTTTGAAGGATTAACTGTAAATAGTGTTTGGTAAGTTATAATCTGATGTCTGATGGTGTATAGTACTTGGAGATTAGACTAGAGACATAGTGAACTTTCTTTATTTGATCAACTACCTTCCCACGTCTTCAAAGACTGACACTCTAATGGCGCTTAAACAAGAACCGCAACACTTTTGTTTTAAATGTAGAAACAGGCACACTCTTTGGTTTCCATTAGTATCTCTTTCCATACAGTCGTATATTCTGGTGCTATCAGCAATGAAAATATATTGTAATGATCAGCTAAAAAGACTAAATGAATCTAGTTTTCCTGGGCTGACTTGAAGTAATTCTCTCTAGCAGGTGGGTAAGGACTGTGGGTAAGGACTGTCGATGAATTTTTTGGTGTTCTGCAGTCCAGCCCCTTGAGTCACCGGAAACAAGAGGTGAAGAAAAAGAAACACTTGCTGATTTATATTTACCTAATTTTGTTTTGCCTAGCCTTAGATATTAAATTTGAAATCTTCTTAATCCTCTTGTCATTTCATTCAATTAGCTAAGCAGTACTTTCATGTTGTATTCAGATACCCTCATTAAACCCCACATACTCGCAAGATTCACATCATCATTCATATTTTACGGTTTTTCACTTGCAGGTATCAGTCCCCTCACTCAACCCTCTAGAGTCAACCATCGATCAGGCCCCATATGTACATGTTTTGGAAGAAGGTATGGTCAATGCAGATATGATTTTGCTCCGGCCAATTGTAATAATTTTCTTTCGATTTACAAATTTGGATATTTCAGAATTAGTTATCAGTTTACTTATAATTAATATCTTTTGTCTCACAGTTCGCACAAACGAAGTGGTACTCTATAATTGATATTGATGAAGTCCGTACGAAATGGGTAGAATGTGTTCAAGAACATATATATGAGTAGTTAAAGGTATCACTTTACATGGTTCATTTGTTGTTATTTAGCAGTTTACTATAATTAATATATGATTTGTTTTATACATTTGAAAGGTTGTGATGTGGTGGCAGCTATATGGAGTAGTACATCATAATTTGCGATGACATTTATCTTTAATTAGTTTGTGACTTTTAGAAATGACTATTGTAGCCATTAATTGGATACTTTGTTTTTATTTTTTAGGATTATGTTGATATTTTTTGTGGACTAAGTACATTTTGTAGCGATGTTTATTAGTTTATAAATTTGGATATATGCATTTTATTTTTAAAAGTTTGGATATATAATAATTATAATAAAAAGATCCAAAATAAAAAAAATTGTAAAAAAAAAAAAACCAAACAACAGTTCTGAAAGACAACAGTAAAAAAATTGTTGTTGTAACATTTTTGCATAAATCTGTAAAAGACAACAGTTACAAACCGTTGTGTTTTAAGTATTATCTTTATGGGCATAAATTGTAAAAGACAATGGTTATAAACCTTGTCTTTATAGCGTTGTCTTTTTTTTTAAAAAAAGACAACGCTATAAAGACAACGGTTTATAACCGTTGTCTTTTATATAAAAAGACAACGAAATAAATCCATTGTCTTTTAGCACCACCTTTAACAACGGTGGATTTAACTGTTAAGTGTGTAAATTGTTTAATGTCCCACATTGGTTGTGGATGAGAAAATCTTGTAATCTAAGCCTTATATAAAGGGCTTATGTTTAATGTCCCACATTGGTTGTGGATGAGAAAATCTTGTAATCTAAGCCTTATATAAAGGGCTTATGTTTTGTTGTTTTAGACATAAGTACCATCACAACTACTTAGTAAAATCTCCTGGCTTGGTAGTGCCCCCAGACGTAGCCATTATTGGTGAACTGGGTAACCAAATATTGTGTTATTTGGTATTGCTATTGTTTTTTTATTTCCTAACAACTGGTATCAGAGCCCGGTTGGAGGTGCAAAGACAATGGCGGAAGGAAAAATGCCGGTGGAGAAGTTCGATGGCTCAGATTACGGTTTCTGGCGGATTCAGATCGAGGATTACCTCTACGGCAAAGATCTCTACCAGCCGCTGGGCGAGAAATCGGTGGAGATGAAGGATGGCGAGTGGAAACTGCTGGACAGAAAGGCGATGAGCGTGGTTCGTTTGTCGTTGTCCAAAAATGTTGCTTACCACACCACCGATGCAAAGACCACGAAGGAGATGCTGGATATCCTGTCAGAGATGTACGAAAAGCCGTCTGCAGCAAATAAGGTTTACCTTATGAGGCGTCTATTCAATCTGAAGATGTCAGAAGGGACGCTGGTTGCTGAACACCTGAATGAGTTCAACTTAATTACGGCTCAATTACGTTCAGTTGGGATTGATTTTGACGATGAAGTTCGAGCCTTAATTCTTTTATCCTCTTTGCCGTAGAGTTGGAGCGGAACAGTCACTGCTGTTAGTGCCTCGGCGGGTAAAGATAAGATGAAGTTTGATGAAGTAAGAGATCTGATTATCAGCGAGGAGATTCGCAGAAGGGAATCAGGCATTACTTCTGGATCGGCTTTAAATATAGAGAATAGAGGGCGAACGAAAGGGAAGTCAAAGTCGAGATCTGATAGATCTATGTCGAGAGGAAAGAGTCGTGGAAGGACGAATGGGTCTTCAGTAAAGTGCTGGAACTGTGATGAGTATGGCCATGTAAAGAGAGAGTGCAAGGCACCGAAGAAGGATCAGACCAATAAAAGATCAGCGAATGCATCTACAGACGAGGTTGCTGATGCTTTGATCCTTAGCGTGAGTAGTCCACTGGATTCATGGGTGTTGGATTCTGGAGCTTCGTTTCATTCATATAGCAGTTCTGAGATGATGGAGAGCTATAGTTTTGGAGATTTTGGAGAGGTGTATCTAGCAGATGACGAGCCTCTCAAAATTGTAGGAAAGGGAAACGTGAGAATTGCTGCTCCGAATGGTTCTACTCTGAGAATGCACGGTGTTAGGCATATTCCTGGATTGAAGAGAAATCTTCTTTCAATTGGTCAGTTGGATGATGAAGGCTACGTGACGACATTTGGAGATAGTAGCTGGAAGATCACAAAGGGAGCTATGGTAATAGCTCGAGGCAGAAAAGATGGAACTCTATACATGACTACGAATTCTAAGAATTGTGTCGCTGCCATAGAAGAGAAGAATGACGCAAAGTTATGGCATTGTCGGTTAGGCCACATGAGTGAGAAGGGGATGCGAGAGTTCTGCACCAAAGAAAGACTGCCCGGACTCAAATCAGTTGAGATCGGTCTTTGTGAAGATTGTATATTCGGGGAACAGAAAAGAGTAAGCTTCTCGAAAGGTGGCAGATCATTGAAGAAGGAGAAGTTGGAGCTAGTACACAGCGACTTATGGGGTCCAGCACCCGTGACTTCTCTTGGTGGAGCATCCTACTATATGACCTTCATTAACGATTCCACAAGAAAGGTATGGGTTTATTTTCTCAAAAATAAATCTGATGCGTTTGCTGCATTTCGACAGTGGAAAGCGTTGGTTGAGAATGAGACAGGTTTGAGGGTCAAGAGCCTACGATCCGACAACGGTGGTGAGTACGATCACCACGAGTTCAAGAAGTTTTGTAAAGACAATGGAATTTGCATGGAGAGGACGGTGAGAGGAACACCACAGCAAAATGGAGTTGCTGAGCGAATGAACAGAACATTGAACGAGCGTGCGAGATGCATGAGACTCAAGTGCGGGTTACCAAAGATGCACTGGGCTGATGCAGTCAACACTGCTGCATTCCTGATTAACAGAGGTCCATCAACGCCCTTGGAGAACGGCATACCGGAGGAGGCTTGGAGTGGAAAAAAGGTAAACTTATCATTCCTTCGTATCTTTTGTTGTATTGCTTACGTTTTAGTTGACTCTGCTGCTAGAGGTAAGCTTGATGCAAAGTCTGTCAAATGCACGTTCATCGGCTATGGAGGTGATGAGTTTGGGTATAGATTCTGGGATGAGCAGAATCGGAAGATCATCCGAAGTCGAGATGTAGTGTTCAATGAACAAGTGTTATACAAGGATAGACAGACAGTTGATTCACCAAATTGTAACAGTCAGATTATGGAGTTGGATATTACCAACTCGGGTGGGAGTAGGGGAGCTCAAGTCGAGGAGATGATTGATGTTGAGCCAAGTACTCCACAACGGATTCCGCTGCAAAGATCAATTAGAGAACGAAGGGCACCAGATAGGTATTCGCCGTCTAATTATTATCTTTTATTGACTGACAATGGAGAACCGGAATCTTATGCAGAGGCTAAGAATGTTCCAGATGTGAACAAATGGATACTTGCTGAGAATGACGAGTTGAGCTCGTGTTTGGCTAATGAAACATGGGAAGATGTCAAACTTCCTAAGGGCAAGAGAGCTCTTGACAGCAAATGGGTGTACCGAATTAAGACCGAGGCCGATGGAAGTAAGCGGTATAAGGCACGGTTGGTAGTAAAGGGTTTTCAACAAAAATATGGTATTGACTATACAGACATATTTACTCCTGTTGTGAAATTAACTACCATTCGACTTGTGCTGAGTATGGTTGCTGTAGAAAATTTTCTTTTGGAGCAAATGGATGTGAAGACAGCATTCCTTCATGGGGACTTGAAGGATGAGATCTACATGAAGCAACCAGAAGGATACGTGTCAAAAGGAGGCTCCGGACTTGTGTGTAAATTGAAGAAGAGCTTATATGGGTTGAAACAAGCTCCAAAACAATGGTACAAGAAGTTCGACGATTTTATGCTTGAGATCGGATTCATCAGATGCAATGCCGATCACTGTTGCTACTTCAAGAGATTTGAGAGTAGTTATATCATTTTGTTGCTTTATGTTGATGATATGTTGATTGCAGGCTCCAGTGCTAGAGAAATAAGCAAGTTGAAGAAGCAATTATCCGAACGGTTTGCAATGAAAGATCTTGGTGAAGCAAAACAGATCTTGGGGATGCAAATCAGAAGAGATAGAGCTGCTAGAAAAGTCTATCTGTCGCAAGCACAATACATCGAGAAGGTGCTCGAGAGATTTAGCATGCAAGATGCTAAGCCGGTAAGTGTTCCGTTGGGCAGCCAATTCAAGTTGTCTAAGAAGGAATGTCCGAGCACTAAAGAGGAGCGTGCTGAGATGCAGAAAATACTGTATGCTTCGGCTGTTGGAAGTATTATGTATGCAATGGTGTGTACGAGACCAGACATTGGACATGCGGTGGGAGTTGTGAGCAGATTCATGAGCAACCCCGGTAAACAACATTGGGAAGCAGTGAAGTGGATTCTGAGATATCTACGAGGTACGACTGACATGACACTGTGTTTTGGTGGGAGTGATCTTATTCTAAAAGGATATGTCGATGCTAACTTGGCATCAAATGATTTTGATGGAAGAAGGAGTACTACGGGATATGTGAATACATTTGGTGGTACGGCGATTTCTTGGGCATCGAAACTGCAGAAGGTAGTAGCATTATCTACTGCGGAGGCTGAGTATGTGGCAATTACTGAAGCAAGCAAAGAGATGGTGTGGCTTCAGAATTTCTTG
This sequence comes from Caryopteris x clandonensis, assembly GCA_028749325.2. Taxonomy (NCBI): domain Eukaryota; kingdom Viridiplantae; phylum Streptophyta; class Magnoliopsida; order Lamiales; family Lamiaceae; genus Caryopteris; species Caryopteris x clandonensis. The sequence goes on along the minus strand of JAPYKT020000037.1, from coordinate 2,505,877 downwards.
TGTGAACTCGGGATGGAGAAGAGTACGAGTACTCTCCATAGTGACAGCCAGAGTGCAATATTCTTGGCAAAGAATCCGGCTTTTCACTCCAAAACAAAACATATTCAGTTGAAGTATCATTACATTCGTCACTTGTTGGAGACGATGGTGTTGCAGTTGGAGAAAATTGAAGGAAGTAAGAATCCCGCTGATATGTTGACAAAGGTTGTTACCTTTGATAAGTTGAAGTTGTGCATGACTTCAACTTGCCTCGAAGCTTGAAGACGAGGACGTGGCACTACCATGAGTTGAGATGACTGAAGAAAACAAGTCACACTTTGTGAACAATTTCCAGGTGGGAGATTGTTAAGTGTGTAAATTGTTTAATGTCCCACATTGGTTGTGGATGAGAAAATCTTGTAATCTAAGCCTTATATAAAGGGCTTATGTTTAATGTCCTACATTGGTTGTGGATGAGAAAATCTTGTAATCTAAGCCTTATATAAAGGGCTTATGTTTTGTTGTTTTAGACATAAGTACCATCACAACTACTTAGTAAAATCTCCTGGCTTGGTAGTGCCCCCAGACGTAGCCATTATTGGTGAACTGGGTAACCAAATATTGTGTTATTTGGTATTGCTATTGTTTTTTTATTTCCTAACATTAACAACACTCATAAGTTTTAAAAGACAATGGAAAAAATTCGTTGTTTATTAGCATTTTTGTTGTAGTGTGGACCAAGAGAATTTTGAATCTTGAAAGTGGTTTTTTGGAATTGATTTGCAAGTACGTCATATGCGGGAGGGATCAAATGTGCATAGTTTTTGGTAGAAATGCAAGTCTTCTAAGTGCAATGCAGTCTATAGAAGCCTTTAATCCCCCACATGGAGTAAGTCATTTTTGTTTGAGACATGTTTGTTCAAACTTCAATTCACATTTTAAAGATGTGCAATTGAAAGATCTGTGTTGGCGGGCTAGATCTGAACACCAAATCATTAAACATAACAGTGTTTTGAATGAAATCCAAAGTCTAAATCTGGTAGCGTACGTGTATTTGAATTAAATCAATAAAGAACAAATGGGCATTTACGCATGATGGTAGCTGGCAACATGATATTCTAACCACCAATGTTTCATAATTGTTTAACGGTGTCTTAAAGGGTGGTTGATGTCTACCTTTAACAGCTATAGTGGAGATCAGGTTCAACCAATGTGTTGCATATTTCAAAAGCGGAAGAAAGTCATTAGAAGAATGCAGAATAATGCACAATCATATACTGACTATGCTCATTCCAAATATCAGTATTGGTCTCAACTCTACATGACCCAAATTGATTACCCTGAGCAATCTGCTATGGTGTTCACCAAACCACGCCCGGGAAAAGGGGGTCACATACATGCTGTTAGACTTACCACAATAGAATGTTCTTGTAGCAAGTGGGCTTTATATGGTATTCCATGTTCGCATGTGATGTCTGTATGTGCTGCTCTAAGGATTAATGCTACTGCATTTGTGCAACCGTACTATCATTTGATAAACTTCAAGCAAACATATGCTGCTACATTCCAGCCATATTTAGGTGAGGAATACTGGGATGAACCTGATTTCTAGTTATATTATGACACCACTTTACGAACTATGCATCGTTCAGGAAGAAATCAATCATCACAAATTCCAAATGAAATGGATTGGCCCGTAGCATGAGCTAGGTAACATGCTAGAAGAAGAGAGGCTCGTGGACAATGAGAAGGAACCACTCAAGATCGTCATACAAATTCTCAAAGCTTACAAACACATGCAATAGAACATACAAGTTCACAATCTAAAGATTTCTGAGATCATCTCGAAACCTTTTTTAATTTGTGGGATGTAAGTACTTCTGTGATACGAAAAATGAGTAGAAAATGTTTAATGCGTCAATAATTATTCTAACTTCATACACACGCATTTATATATATATATATGTATTTATAATTGGCTAAAATGTAATTTTATACTTTTTAATGACCATATATATTTTCAATTTAATAATCATATATTAAATAATATCATTGTTCATTTGCAGTGCTTGATGGATATCAATTCATGGAACCACCATGGCCCTCAGAACCCGACAATTCTTACACATCAATCTCAACACATTTCTGAGGGCCTACGAAAGCCAAACATGGACTTGAATTTCTTCTTTCGCTTTAGGCGGTGCGATAATGATTTCTGGGAATTATTTGAAGATGGACTGTCTCATCCCCACACACGCATATTGGACTTGTTATTAGAAATGGGATTTTATGGTTTATATAGGTGTGGGAGGTTTTACCCAGATAATCACTTAATCACTGCATTGGTGGAGAGGTGGCATCAAGAAACCCACACATTTCACTTGCCTGTAGATAAAGCTACTGTCACTTTGTTGGATGTTGCCTTGATTTGGGGTTTTCCGATTGAAGGTCAACCGGTATGCGGAGTCAATCCTACGATGTCTGCCAATGAGTGGGTTGATTACTGTCAGGTACTCTTGGGTTACATGCCACATCAGAAGTGGAAAAATCAGAGCAAGCTCTTTAGCAGCTCATATGTGATCACATCCGGTGACGAATGATAGCATGGTCGAACATGTTGAGCAATTTGCGCAGGCTTTCATGTTATTCCTATTATGCGGTGTGATGTGCCCTGATGCTAGTGGAAATTTAATACCACTAGTATATCTACAATGCTTACAAAATGTGAAATCAGTTAATGATTACAATTGGGGTAGTGTCATCCTATCTTCCCTGTACCGTCACTTGTGCGATGGAAGCTTGAATGCAAAGGAAAATCTCGGTGGACTAGTTCAACTGAGTGTAACAGTAGTACATACAAATTTATTAATGAATCTTCTATTAATAACCTTTTTAATTAAAGATTGTTTATTACTTATTAATATAACATAGATTTGGGCTTGGTCGCGAATATCGTCTATTGTGCCTTTATCTAAGGCACGAAGATTGAATACGTTCGAAATTGAAAGACCTCAACATTTGGGTGGTGGTACACTTCTTGTGGCCCTTTTCGGTGCATGGTAATGTTTGCAATTCATTTAAATTTTGTTCCTTTTAGGTTTATGGTTATCTCTAGAGGCATTTACTAATGAATTCATATATTATATGTAACAGTTGGAATAATGATAGCAGTTTCGCGCATACTACTAGACGCTAGGTGAAGGTTTTCAGAGAAATCTTAGACAAATTGAGCCATGAACAGGTCTGATTTCTTAGTTCATTTTACAAATTCATATATGTAATCATTCAAACAAAAATGTTTTTTTTTCAATTTGTTTTATTTGTTTTTTTTATAATTTTGACCAGTTTACTTGGGATCCACATGATTGGTCGCAATTGGAAATACTACAATTGTCTTCCCAATGTTTCTCAGATAGTGTGTGATCACAATGTCCTATCTTTTTTTTATTTGTGCAGTTTTATCATCCAGAGAGGGTCTTACGTCAGTTTCGAATGTGGCAAAAGACATTTTAACTCGATTTGACCCTCTTGATGACTGGAAAATGAATGTGCATAAAATTGGTCGTAAGGGGCACAAAAATACTTACTAGATGGACATACATCAGAAATATGTTCATCAATGGATGTGAAGAAATGAATATATCAGAGGCACCCAAATTGTTATGAATCCAACGACCACTTCTGCTTATTATGGTTGGTATAACTGAATTACACGTCGCTTTATATCCCCTATTGATAGCCATGAAGAAATGGGAATCAAAACTGGAGATGCCTCATTGATGCAATACATGGTATGCAACATACATCTATAGATATTTAATCTTTTCTATATATTCAATATGTTTTAATGAGTATATATTTATCTTATGTATCTGTAGATTGAACAGTTGGAACCCATGAAGAGGAGCATAAAGAATAGAAATAGGTTAGATATTGATCAACTTAATTCTTTTTTGGATGAACAACTCTCATTGTACGAAAATTTAGAGCAAAGAATTAAAAGGTTGTCACCGAAGCCTACATATATGACGTATGCCCAACCTGCACATCAACATGAGTCCCAAACTCAAGTAGATGCAATTTTGAGAACTAGAAGAAGTTATAGGGCTGATAATGAAGTTAGTCCTGAACATTGGATGTCACCACCTGCAAATTTTGCATCAACCTCTTTACGACCAGGATATCCACCTGAAGGAAATGTGGAGGATGTATATAGGCCTTTAATGAGTACACGTACATATACTCCGACACCATATTATCCATCTTTGTCCACTCCCTCACAATTTCACCATTTTAACTTTAGCCTTGAAGCTGAACCAACTACAAATGTGACAAACTCCGAGTACTTCTGTCATACTCCTATTCCATTCCTATACTCCGATATGGCTAATTTCCAGGATGTAGCCGAACAGTCAATATCATCTTCTAGCAGATTGACAATTCCTTCGATGACAGTTTCAGAGGGAGATAAAGTAGAAGAAAATTTAGAGCCAGAAGTAAATGTGATTGACACAAGAGTTAGAAGGGATGGAAATAGAAGAAGACAATAAGAAAACTTAGGAAATGAAGTGCAAGGTCAAGGAAGAGCTCGTCGAATGAGAAGAAATAGAGGTTGTGGCAGAGGAGGGCATTTCTAATTATGGTGTATTCTGCATCAATATATTGTAACGTGAGAAACCTTAACAATTCGTATGGTTTAAACATTTACCATATCGTTGTATTTTTTTCCTTTGTTTATTTCACTTGCAATATTGGTAAAAAGAATATCATCGAAAAGATATAATTATGCCATTAAAACATAAAAAAAAATGAAAATTAACTCGGCCGCCAGAGTAAAATGGTTGACTGAGTAATGAATCGATGTTGACCGAGTAACAAGCATCCAGAGAGTTTTTCTGACTCGACCACCCAAGTCACGTACCCAATTGAGTTCAAACGGTTCCTCTCAAGTACAATTTCGGCCAAACCTGAACTGGGGGTTGTTACATTGGACGAGTTGTTCATACTATGGTGTTTGATGAATGGGAAAAAAATTCAATGTAGCGTCGATGCTTTTAAGGTAGTTTGTGCGAACAAAACAACAAGTAGCAAACCATATCAGAGGGTTGATTACTCCAATCGGTCGATATTTTGGGATGAATTTGGAAGGGTTGGAAGAAACTCCAAGCAAAACAACCATGAACCTAGAACTTCTATGCAACATGAAGATGTGTATATTGCACCCCGGCATGAGAAAATTGTATCTCATTTTATCTAATAAAAAAAGGCTTGCTCTGCCCAACTCTCGTCTGACAAATGTCTCCGGTGGAAAAGTCTCAAATATTCTGCTTAATGGCTTAATCCACATTGAAGCCATCGAGAAGAGCGAAAGAGAACTGAAGAATGAAGAGAAAAGAAGGAAGAGGAGGAGAAGAAGTACATATACAATAACATAAATGATGGATGTCGATATCGAAGAACAAAATAAGGATGAGATGATGGGGGAAGCAGAACTACTTGCATACAAACATGGAAGAAGAAGGGAAAATCTCCCACAGTATGAGGCCGAGACTTTCCAGCAACCACACCCTTCACATCAAGTTCATACGGGTTGGAACGATTGGTTAGAATGGAGAAATGCGTTGGATACACGGGTTGCCAACCTTGAAGAATATATGCATCGCCAAGCATATAATTCTCAAATTGCACTTGACATGCAGAGACAACAATATGAGTGGCACGTGCAGCAAGGCCATATTGAGAAGCATGAATATTCGGCATATCAACCTTTCAACCCATCAAATACTCCGTATCGACCATAAATTTATTCTATCTAGAAGTAGGTGGTCCAAAGTGTAACTGTTCTTCTTTTTTTGCCTCTAAACTTATATTCATTAGTATTGTTAAAATGATAGCAACTCTTGACTATGTTTATTTATTATAATAATTAACCAGATATTTCATTTGTTGTATTAACACAAAAATATGGGTTGTATTTATTTATTTTAATATATTAATAACATATCAAATCAAACGTCCCATCAATTACACACCAAAGAATTAATGAAATTAGAAAACAATAGTGACCCAGCAAAATGTTACCATTATAAATACGTGTGTGGAGACATTTATTTTACTTACATACCTAGATAGATCACCCATTGAAATTCTCTCCGCTTCCTCAAGATAAAAAATGTATAACTTGCAAGAAGCTCAGTTCTACTTAGACACTGACTAGACCAAGGAGATGGAGACAATGCTTGTGAATACTCTTGTGAAGGACGTCGAAGTAGGTGATTGGGAAATTGGTAACCATACTAGCAACTGCATACTAAATATAAGAAATATTTTGAAGAACCAATTCAAGAAGATTAAATTTAGTTACGCTGACGTGAAAAGTAGCGTTGATATGCTACAATCCCAACATTACACGTTTAAAAAAATAGCAATCATGGCTGAAGTTCGTATGGTATGGTTGGTCAACGACAGCTTATACAAGCTAAACCAGATCGTTGGCGTTTATGGGTAATGTTCTCAAAAATTTAACCAACCATTCATTTACAGTTATATTAACTATTAAGTATTTATTGGATCGCGATACTAAAATGATAAATACAATTGCATACTTATTTGATGGCGAGCCATTCTTCGACCAACTAGATAAGCTTTTCAAGTTTGAAGATAATGATGTCTTGCTCGAGAGTGGATCGTCTTCCTCAGCTATGGAGAGATCCAAGGCGAAGAAAAAATAATTTGGTGTAGCTACGATTGCCATTTCAGATGTTGAATTTTTATGACTATCGTAATAATATTAGGGTATTATTTATTATGTGTTATAGTATATGTATAGGTTAATGTGCTAGGTGTTGTAATCGTCGTTTTTAATCTATATATTTGTTTTTAACATCGTCAATTGACCTTAGCTAATCTTTATATCTTTTTTATTTCATCGTCTTACTAAACACCAAGTAATACATTTAAATACCAATATTATAGAAAATTATAATAACCTCATTTTATTATTACACAATAACATAAACATAAAATAATAATAAACTATTACACCAAAGAAGTTGTCCTAAAAAAACACAAACAAACTAAAACCCTTATTAGCAATTTTTCACATAGATACAATTAACCACATGAACCACTTGTATCCGATATGTGTGGAGGCAATAATGAAGCGTTCATTCAGACCAAACCAATTTAAAAAGTGACTTTTGTTCGTGTATTTTCAACCAATGAGAAATACATAAATCACCCAAATTCAATTCGGTGTCCTCCACAAAGTGGCCCCAACTTGCATTATCAAATTTTGATTTTATGTGGTTTCCATGGTATCGTATTGTCCATGACTTTCCTCCAAAATATAAAACAACTGATACTTCAATGTTAGATAAGAGTTTGATCATCTCCTTAGGCATTTGACTACAAGAAAATTAAAAAAAAAAACTTTAAATAAATAATATACACATCTTGCTATGGTTTTTCTAAAAAAATAAATAATACCAACATATAGTGCGGGAAAATATGTGATTTAGACAAAGTAATATCGAATAAGGCTTCTTTTCATCAAGAAATGGCGAGCCATCGATGTATCCTTTATCACTCGTGCTAGCACGCCTTTTTCCCTTACTCATTCTCTTTACGCATTTATGTATACTGCTAAGACATTCCTCTAAATAGAGTTATAGTAGTTCATTCACTGAATATAAATTATTACGACTTGACTGCACGCTGCACTGCAGACTTCACTGTCACGACTTAAGAAGACGTGCACGCTATAAAACGTGACATCACTGCACTCTGTAAAAGAAAATATGTAGAGTTTTACTATTCCTCTGAAAAGATTAAAGAAAAATTGAAAACGATTGACAATTCATAATATGAAAATTTATACATATATATATATAAAACATAAGTTAAATAAAATTACATAATTTATATAAGAAGAATATAAATATATACGTAACTATATATTTTTTATAAAATAAAACACATAATATATATTTTATTTAACAATTAAATAAAAAATTTAAATCTTCAAATTAAAATATTACATATACTTTAATATATATAAATATATATAGATATATATAAAACTAAAAAAATTATACTTAATTAATTATAACAAAATTATACAAAATTATATAATAATATTAATTTATATAAGAAAGAATATAAATATTTTTTATGATATATTTATATAATAAATACCATAAATATTTACTTAAATAAATACTTTATAAAAAGATAATATAAATAAAAAAAGAATAAATCTTCAAATTTAAATATTACATTTTTTTTCAAATATATACAATAGAAATAAGAGAAAACAAAAATTAAAACAAGAAACGTCAGGGGCTTGACGTTATATCCCTTTTTTATTTTTTTATATATTTATGTAAATATGTATATTTATATATTTTTTTAACTTAAAATATTGAAATAATACTTAAAATAAAAATATAATAATTATTAATAAATATTCTTTAGTTTATATAAAATTATTTATAATATGATTTAATTATCTTAAATAAAAATTTAAATTTTTATTATTTACAATTATATAATATATATTTATATAGAAAAAAATATATTAAATATAAATAATATATATTATATAATATAAAATCGAAGAATATATATATATAAATCAAAAAGAAATTTAAAAGAAACGTGAGGCACACTTTCAAAATATATATATATATATATATATTTATTTAGAATTTTCAAATAATACTTAAAATAAAAATATAATAATTATTAATAAATATTCTTTAGTTTTTAGAAATTTATTTATAATATGATTTAATTATCATAAATAAAAATATATATTTTAATTATTTACTACTGTATAATATATATTTATATAGAAAAAATAAATATACATATATTTGTAAATAAATATTTATATATGAAAAACAATATATATACGATAATTATATATATTTTAAACATAATTAATAACATATAATTTATAAATATATATTAAATATAAATCATATATATAATATAAAATTAAAGATTATAAATATAAATAAAAAAATTTAAAAGAAACGTCAGGTCCACTGATGTTTCTTTTAAAACGTCAGTGGGCCTAACGTTAATTATTTTTATATATTTATTTAAATATGTATATATATATATATTTGTTTTTAAATATTCAAATAATACTTAAAATAAAAATATAATAAATATTAATAAATATTCCTTAATTTTTAGAAATTTATCTATAATATGATATAATTATCTTAAATAAAAATATAAAATTTATTACTTTACAATTATATAATATATATAGACAAAATATATACATATATATTTCTAAATAAATATTTATATAAGAAAAAATAAATATATACCATATTTGTATATTTTAAACGAATAAATTACAAAAAATATATATAAATATATATATATATATATATTAAATATAAATAATATATAATATAAAATTAAATAATATATTAATCAAAAAAATTCAAAAAGAAATTTCAGACCCACTAACGTTTCTTTTAAAATGCCAGTGGGCCTGACGATATATATATATATATATATGTATATAGTTTTTTGTATATTTAGGTAAATTTGTATATTTATATATATTTTTATTTAAAATATTGAAATAATACTTGAAAAAAAATTATAATAATTATTAATAAATATTCTTTGTTTTTTATAAATTTATTTATAATACGATTTAATTATCTTAAATAAAATATAGAATTTTATCACTTTACAATTATATAATATATATTTATATAAAAAATATACATATTTCTAAATAAATATTTATATAAGAAAAATAATAAATATATACGATAATTATATATATTTTAAACAGAATATATATATTTAAATATAAATAATATATAATATAAAATTAAAGAATATATATATAAATCAAAAATAAATTAAAAGATACGTTAAGCCCACTGACGTTTCTTTTAAAACGTCAGTGGGCCTGACATTATATTCGATTTTTTATTTAAATATAATTAATATATTTATATATATATATATTTATTTTTTTGAAATATAATGCTATATATATATTTAAATTATTCAAATAAGAAGTAATATAAAATTTTAAAATATTAATAAATATTCCTTAGTTTCTTTAAATTTATTTATAATATGATTTTTTAAATTTTATAATTTTGTGTGTTTATGATTATATTATTAAATTATATTGTATTGAAATAAATATATATTTATATAATAAAAATTATTCAAATATATTTAATATTTTATTTTATTACTTTAATTAAAAATACAAAATTTTATTGATTTATATAATATAAATATCATTTATTAAAAAATATAAAAAAATCATAACTACAAATTATAAATATATATATATACACCTGTGTATATACATACAAAAATATATAATATATATAATTATATATCATTATATGTATATATACTTGCATATATATACATATATATATATACACGGCCATATATTACATATTCATATACTTGCATATATACACATATATATATATTTAGAAATAAAAAACGTAAGTGGGCCTGAAGTTTTTATTTTCCAAATTAAAACATAAGGCCTGGTGACGTTTTTACCAAACATCATTAGACCCGGTGATGTTTTACCCTATTTCGAGAATGATTTTCAAATCCATCCCATTTTACAAATTATATTTTTTTTTACATTATTTCGATAAATAATCCTTCCATTGTCATGTTCATGTTTTGTGCACTTATATCAGTGCTTTAAACATGCCAAATTTAGTTTCATAGGTGTTCTACTAATATATTACATCAGTACTAGTCCATAATATTCATTTGTAGTATCTCAAACTGTTGATATGTCTTGAATCACACACTTCGCAGAGCTATATATATCAAGGAAGAAAAGGCATGGCTAAAAATAAGGAGAATCAAGAGTAAAT
>JAPYKT020000037.1:1737500-1892500 GCA_028749325.2 Caryopteris x clandonensis | reverse complement strand
TTGCAGCAATAGATAGAAGAACTCTAACTGTGTTCATCTTTGCCACTGGTGAGAATGTCTTAGCATAATCTATCCCGTATGTCTGTGTGTATCCTTTTACAACAAGTCGAGCTTTGTATCTTTTGATAGACCCATCTGGACGTCTTTTAATTGTAAAGACCCATCTGCATCCAACAGGCCTTTTTCCCTCTGGCAACTGACATTTCTCCCAGGTATGATTCCGGGCTAGTGCATCCATCTCCTTCTGCATGTCTTTTATCCAATGTTCTAACTTGAGGGCCCCTTCTACTAATTGCAGAATCTCTTAGCTATATAAAGCTGCTTCATAAGTTGTAGCCACTTTAGATAGATTTCCTTGAGCAAAATACCTGACAGAGTATCGAGATTTTCGTGTAGCTTTTTCCGAGGTATATCGTTTGGGAGGTATTCCCCGATTACTTCTAGGAGGCAACACATATCTCCCAGTATCACCATCTACAATATTATCCTCATGTTCTCTGTCCTGGAAAACTGTATCCTCCTACTTTCTTTCATTATCTGTAGCCTCTTGTTCTCCTTCATTCTCCCGTGCAATATCATTAGAAGAATCAGAAACAACAGTAGTAGGTTCAGACTCCCTTACCTCAGATATCAGTGGTAGAGGAGACACTGGGTCGGGTAGCGGAGCATCAGCAGATTGTTCATGTGTGTTTGAAACTGGCTCAGCGGTAAGGTTAACTATCTCTGTTGGAACCATTTTCGGGCCTGGCATTAACAACCAACTTAGCGGATCAAAGTGACTCTCAGTCGCACTCTCCCCCTGACTGCTAAGGTGGTTGGTATAAAAGTACTCAGTTTCAAGGAAATCACAGTGGATGGTGGTGAGGATTTGACGTGTTTTTGGATTGTAGCACTGATATCCCTTTTGGTTAATCCCATAACCAACAAACACACACTTAACTGCACACGGAGAAAGTTTAGTACATTCATGTTTGGGAATATGAACAAATAATCAGCAACCAAAAACCCGAGGCTGGAGGGTAAGGGCAAGAGGTATTTTGGCAAGGGTGGATGATTTGTGGAGAGGGGTCTTAAGATGGAGTGTTTTTGTGGGAAGACGATTCAAGAGGTAAACGGAGGTGGCAATGGCTTTAGTCCAAAAAAGGTGGGTACACGAGAGTCAAACATCATGGCACGCATCATCTCCAGAAGAATTCGATTCTTCCGTTCAGCGACACCATTTTGTTCTATAGTATACGGACAAGTTGTTTGGAGTATGATCCCTTTTTGTTGGCACATGGTTTTCATAGAATTATTGACAAATTCCTCCCCATTATTGGATCTAAGGATCTGAATCTGTGTCTGAAATTGAGTTTCAATCATGGCATAAAAATGGGTGAATTTTTCAAAAACTTCAGAATTATCTTGTAAAAATACACCCATGTCATCCTAGTGCAATCATCGATAAAGAGCAAAAAATATTTAACCCCGTGACCGTCCACAATAGGGGAAGGACCCCAAACATCAGAGTGTAACAAAGAAAAAATAGAGTTCATTTGTATATTATTGGGCTTAAAAGATTGTCTGTGGCTTTTAGCCAAAACACAAATGTCACAAGGTAATGTCTCAGTTTTGACTAAGTTAGGAAATAAGAGTTTAAGATATCGAGTGGAAGGATGTCCCAAACGTCGATGACAAAGCCAGGCTTCCCGGTCTGTAGTTCCATGAGCGAGCATCACCTTGCCTTGTTGAGCAATCTCATCCACATAGTAGAGTCCGTTCCGCTCAGGGCCACGCCCAATAATCTCCCCCATCATGATATCCTGCAGAAAACAAAAGTGTGGGTGCATCAGAATTGTACAATTAAGCTCTTTTGTAACATGGCTAATAGACATGAGTTTATAGGAAAGAGACGGAACATATAGGTAGTTTTGAAGCCGTAAAGTGGGAGAAATTTCTATAGTTCCAGCTCCCTCTACACGAGTCAAGGCACTACTGGCGGTTTGGATGTGTGTTCGTAATGGTTTTGAAGACTCCAAGATATCATTTTTGTCAAAAGTCATAGTATCGGTAGCCCCACAATAAAAAATCCACCCCCTATCTCTATCTGTTTTCTCATGTTGAATTTGACAAGCAGTAGAAATATTCTCCATTTTTTTATAAGGGATGGGGCCAAATTCAATATAAGGTTTGGTTCTGGACTTGGTTTGCAGTATGTGGGGCTGAATCTGTAAGTCAGCATATAAAGGGGAACTAAAAGGCAATTCATGTAAATGGAAAGGGTTTAGTGGTAAACCACCAAACCCTATACCTGGAGTCTCGCCATCTTCACAAACATTCGCCGCCTGTCTCCGTGTGTCCACCTTTGGACTGCTCACCGCCACTGCCGCCCCGGCCACATCGTGCCCATCAATTTCGATGGCCGACTTTTCTTTTGCCTGCGGAACCTTTTGATTATCCTCCCACCAGTGGGGATAGCCGACAAGTTGGAAGCATGTCTTCTTGGTGTGTTTCTGCATCCCAGAATCTGTACAGTGGAGCTTTGACTTTTCCACTTTCCCTCTCGATGAAGGGCTGTCGGAGCGAGTTTGGCCTCCTTTCTACGCCGGCTGTTGGCTTCCCTCCGGGCGTGGTGCAGTGTTGTGAGCTTTGAATTCAGAGCCGATTCCTCCCGATGATGTGGTGACCGAGCTAGTAGGGTGAATTTTCGGTTGTAGAATCTGTAGCCGGGCGGCCTCTCGTCGCACTTTTGAAAATGCCGACTCAGCAGAGGGAATTGGAGTTTTCTTGAGAATATCTCGCCGGATCCCATCATATTTGGTGTCTAGGCCGGAGAGAAACTGGTAAAGTCGCTGATTGGCGATTAATTTTTGGTATTTATTGATTCATTCCTCACAACAGCCGAGAGGATTTGGCTCTCTTCAGTCGATGTTTATCCATATAGTTTGTAATTCATTCCAATAATCCTCCAGAGTAAGTTGTCCTTGGCTAACCTTGCTGCCTTTGACCTCCAAATCATAAATTTGGAATGGGTCGGCTCCAATTCCGTATGTGACTGCAAGGCTGTCCCACACGGCCTTGGCAGTCTGATGTTGTGCAAAGCTTGTGACGACCTTTCCTTCCATATTCTGTATAAGCCATGAAAAAAATGAGAGGTCGGCTTTCTCCCATTGATAATAATTTGGGTATGTTTCTGTTGGTGGTGGTGGTTGTCCAGTGATATGCCTGGATTAACCCCTGCTTTCGATTGCTACCCTCATGAGTCAAGCCCACAGTGGGTAGTTATTTCCATCTAGTTTGAACCCGAGTGTGACATTCTCGGAGTTCGCACCAAATTTTCTATTTGAAGAGTTACTTCATTCTGTGTGTTCGGATTTTAATTGGTTGTTGGGTTTGAATTTGTTGGATTTGGATTTGTTGGATTTGGGTTGGTTGCTGGTAACTCGTTTGACATCTTGTATTATGTCTTTCAGGACTCAAACACAGATTATGCCTTGATCAATTGCGAATTGGACCGAGAATGGTATAGGAACGATGATGATCTAATTCTGAGTTCCTCGGATCATCGCCTGCTCTGATACCATGTTGAAACATGGTTCAGCATAATTATTGGTGTATTTTGATGTTTATGTTTGTAAAAGAGAGAGAGAGAGAGAGATCGATTCAAGTTTGAAAGAGAAGTTTTTTTCCTATGTATACAAAGATTGTACAGACCTTTTGTTTATCGGTTATAAGATAGATTCTACAAGGAAATAAATCAAATACATCTTGACTGATACTAAATCCTTAATTTTGGTGATTTGATCTTCTTTCCTTTCCAACAACAACATGGCAAAAATCGACTTCCACGATATCCCAACTCTGCCTTTTGCCTCTCCTCCTCTATAACCCGACTCTACAGTCAAATTCCTGGCCCGACTCCAGCCTGCATGGGATGCAACTTTGAACCTACACCTACCTGTGGCTGCCTACTTACGCGATATGGCTGGAAAGTTTAATAGAGTTGTCGTCGTCCATGATCCTATGACGGCTCTGGTGGTTCAGAATGTTGCTTCAATCCTTAATGCAGAATCCTATGCATTCAACTGTTTATCTGCATTTTCTAGAGCCTCTTCTGCCTGGAAACGCATAGGTCAATCTTTGCCGGTGGAACACCCGAAAAAGTTGCCCTCTTTAGAAGGATTAATATCATATGAGGTCAGATATCTGTTAAGCATGCTGATATATTGCCAACACAGCTTCAAATTAGCAAAAGAAAAAGAGTCCAATGTCAAGTCATCAAATATCTCCAGCTCAGCAAAAGGAATTGAAGATTGCAACCAAAAGAATTTCCAGAAGGATCAATGATAAGATAATGAAACCATTACATCAGTTCTGCTGCTTATCAGATTCCTCAGCTCAAGATGACAAGTGTAGCCCTATGATTAAAGGATAGTACAGTTTGTTAGATGATTTTCTGTATAAATTTTTTATTGGTCCATGAGGAATATTAGCTGATGTAGCAGACTTATAAATAGAATGTGTTATATCTTTTCTTTCATGCTATCAGAGCCGGTTTTGATCCCGCCTGTGTATCTTTTATTTCCTTTCCTTTCATAACACACACTTATTACTTAAATAGCACCTGAAAACCAAAAAAAAAAAAAGAAGGGAATGGCTCAAGAGTTTTCTGGCAGTATACCAGTGAATCCTCTTCCACATCAGTATAGCGAAAGAGCTGCCCCCTTTAGAAGGATTAATATCGGATGAGGTCAGATATCTTGCCGCCTTACAGTCTGAGCCGATGAGTTTCAGAGTCGGAGATCTATACAACACCTGCAGATTGATAGAAGCCCCTTACATGGAAGCACTAGAAAGAGAAGAGGTTATTGGGGATAGAAAGAGTTGGGCTGTTGGGCCAATACTCCCTAACAAACTATTATCACCTAGCCAACACAAATGCTTAGAATGGCTTGATAAACAGGAACCAAAATCCGTCATCTATGTTTCTTTCGGCACGACAGTTACTCTGTCCGATGAACAAATTATAGAGCTAGCTTTGGGATTAGAGCAGAGCAAAGTTAAGTTCCTATGGGTGTTGAGAGACGCTAACAAAGGCAACGTCAAAGACGGACAATTCAGACCGGCCGAACTGCTAGAAGGGTTCGAAGAGAGGATGGAAGGAGTGGGAATGGTGGTGAGAGATTGGGCCCCACAGCCACAAATCTTGGCTCATCCATCAACGGGAGGGTTCATGAGCCATTGTGGGTGGAATTCGTGTATAGAGAGTATTACCATGGAAGTGCCTATCGCAGCCTGGCATATGCATTCATATCAACCAAGAAACACTGCATTTATAGCATATATACTGAAGATAGGCCCCGCCAGGGAATGGAAGCAGTGGATGGAACTGGTGAAAGCATCAACTGTAGCGAATGTTGTAAGAAGATTAATGTCATCGGAAGAAGGTGACGAGATACAGAGGAGGGCAGAGGAGTTAGGTGCCACCGTTAGGCAGACCACTCAGCCGGGCGGAGCTTCTCGGCTCAAGTTGGAATCATTCATTGCCCACATCATCACCAGATAGAATGATCTAATTATATAATCAATAAAATCAAGAAGGTTCAAGATGCACCATACTCACCTTTTTGTTTCCCCGCCTGTTTTTGTGTTTCAAGATTCCAGCTTCTTTCTATTTCTCTTTGTTTGCCTGAAGCAGCTACAAGAATGCTCAAACGCAATCCGTTGAAAAGTTATTCTTTAGATTTTCCTATTAACTTGCACTAGATTCCAACAAATGAGTAAGTTATGATCCACTAAATTTCGGCAACACTTTGAGCACTCATGATCTCTTGAGCAATATATCAATCCAATGGTGCTCAATGTTTCAATTTGGAAAGCTAAAGTAGTTATGATACATACTGAGTGCAGAAAGGCCATGACTTGTCTAAAAACAAGTCATGGAACGACAGGCAGCTCCAACTAAAGTGAAAGTATTTGTCTAAATCACTTTAACTCAAATCTAATATTTGGCCTCAATTAGTACACACATTTCAGTTCAAACATAAAAAGTCCTTGGATCTAAATACGTCAAAAGTTTGTATAGATATTAGCTAGCTCGTCAAATTGTTGGTCAATTCATGAGAATTTTATCTAAATTTTTCAATGGTATGGAACTTGAAAAAATCAATAACTTAATAATGAAAATTGCCAACTTTTGATCGTGTGAAAATTGTAAACAGTCTGATACAATATGTATCAAAGATCTTCTAAACTCAAACAATATGATACAATATTTTTGGTTAAGTAAAAACAAAATGAAGAGTCGTAAAAGGATATTGAAGAATGTGGAATTAGGCAACCATGTGAGTTGGCAATTATTAGTAATATTTGTCGTTAGCAAATGAAGACATTGGACAACTCCAAATTGATCTTCTCTTCCATAAAATCTTGACAATCTCTGCTTCTTGTCGGGATGCTAACATGTCCTTTTCTTTGAATAATATTATGTACCAATTTCTTCTCTGTCCAGAATCGGATAATAAAATACTCTCCCACTCCAAAAATATAATCTTATTTTTCAATGATACAATTATTTTTTATTAAACGGATAAATATATAATCTTTTAAAAATTGTAACTTAATATATCCATAATTTCTTTTATCTATTAATTTTAACGTATTTAATCATATAATTTGTTTGTGAAATAAAAAATTTAATTTTAAATGATTAATAGAATAACAGTTGTTTTTATAATTTTAATTAATAAAAGGAGATGACTTTTAAAATATAACTATATTTTTATTGAAAAACTTTAACAAGATAGTTTTTGTAAGAGGTAATTGAGAGGGGCTATCGAGACGTGCATATTAGGAAAACAAAAGAAATAATTCTTGGAGAGCACGTATTAAAGAAGAAGACAACAAGCTCAGGGGACAAGAATTCTAACAAACATATCATCAAACAAAGTACATCCATGGAAAAACCTCACGAAGTTGCTGTCATCACAGTCCCATTTCCAGGCCAGGGCCACCTCAATCAGCTGCTGCAGATCTCCTGTCTAATTTCCTCCTACGGCATCCCAGTCTACTACGTTGGCGCCGCCATCCACATCCGCCAAGCCCGAGCTCGTATCAACGGCTTAAACGCCGGAAAAGTTCATTTTCATGACATCCCTACTCCGCCGTTCGCCTCTCCCCTTCCGGATCCTAACTCACCCATCAAATTCCCCTCACACCTCCACCCGGCGTGGACCGCTTCCTTGAACCTCCGCCTCCCCGTGGCGGCGTACTTGAAAGAAATGGCCGGGAAGTTCAAAAGAGTCGTCGTCGTGCACGACTCTATGATGGCGGCCGTGGTTCAGGACGTTCCCTCAATCCCCAATGTAGAATCGTACGCATTGAACTGCATCTCTGCGTATTCTCTGATTTCTTACATGTCCAAACAAGACGTAGAACAGTCGCCCTCTTTTGAAGAAGACGATGTACCAGAAGAGATCAAATACCTTACTTCTTTACAGTTCGACCCGTTGACTTACAGAGCTGGCGATCTGTACAACACCTGCAGATTGATCGAAGCGCCATATCTGGAAATTCTAGAGAGAGAAAATGAAAATAGGAAGAGTTTTGCAGTAGGTCCAATACTCCCTATCGAATCATCTTCAGATAATCAACAAGACAAATGCTTGAAATGGCTTAATAAACAGGAACCAAAATCCGTAATCTACGTCGCATTCGGAAGCACTGTTTCATTATCAGATGAAGAAATAACAGAGCTAGCTTTGGGATTAGAGCAGAGCAAAGTAAAGTTCCTATGGGTGTTGAGAGACGCCGATAGAGGCGACGTCTTTGACGGACAAGTCCGACGGGCTGAGCTGCCGGAAGGGTTCGAAGAGAGGGTGGAAGGAATGGGAATGGTGGTGAGAGATTGGGCCCCACAGCCGCAAATATTGGGCCATCCGTCGACTGGTGGGTTTATGGGCCATTGTGGGTGGAATTCGTGTATAGAGAGTATTACCATGGGAGTGCCCATGGCGTCGTGGCCCATGCATTCAGACCAACCAAGAAACTCTTTCCTTGTAACGGAAGTGTTGAAGGTAGGTGTTGTTGTTAGGGAATGGAGAGATAGGAAGGGATTGGTGAAGGCATCAAAGATTGAGAATGTTGTGAGGAGATTGATGGCCTCCGGAGAAGGTGATGAGATGCGGAAGAGGGCAGAGGAGTTGGGTGCCGCCGTTCGACGGGCGGCTCAGCCTGGTGGTGCTTCTCGGGTTGAGTTGAATTTATTCATTGCCCATATCACTAGATAGATTGTATCCTCGGTTATTGTTTATTTGTATAATTTTCTTAAATTATAATGTATTTTAGCTATCTCACAAAAATATATTTGAAAGTAATAACATATCTTGAAGCTCATAAAGATACTAATATATTTTAAAACTCATGAGTATCACAAGGATGCTAATATATTTTAAAACTCACGAATTTTGAGATATCTTTGTATATATTTAAAAAATTATGAGCTTTAAAATAAAAGTCTTAAATGGGTAGAATATCTCGAAGCTCATAAGCTTAGAGATGTCCATAAATTAAAAAAGTATCTAAAAATATACATTTATCAAGTGGTTAAAAAACATTTATGTTCAAGCAACATGTCTATTTTCCCTTTTTATCCATTAAACTTTTCTTTAAAATTTAGAAGTTTTATATCTTTGATTAAGTGTTGGTACTCCAAACACATTAAAAGTGGACAAAATAATGGTTTTGTACAAATTTAACACAAGCACACAACCTTCCAATTTTGACAATACAGAAAAAAGGAAAGAAAAGAATAGAAACGATCTTTACATTTTCTCGCAATTCTGAATCACCAATAGCAAAGAGTTTTGAGTTTCAAAGAGTACAGCAGCCCGATGCTACAACGATGTAAATTCTTATTTGCCATTTGTCATCTATACAAGTCTGAATCCTCCGTTGCATAATATATCAGACAAATTGAAAACTGCTCCAAGTCGGAATGCATCTCACAAAAAGAGTTATGGAAGGACAGGCAGCTCGACTTTGGTGAATGACAAGAAACTAACCCGACCATGCTCAACAACACAGAATTTAAGAGGAGTTTGTCTGCAGCGCGTCTCAATATCCTCGATCTCTTGTTTAGAAGGTGGGTAGCCACTACATAAGATTACCATCTCATCATGTGAGTATGCCTAAGGTCTTATGCCAAAGCATTTCACATAAAAAAGAGCAAGGTGGAGCAATGCTAGTATAGATTATACACCAAATTGAACTGTTGATAAACTATCAACCTATAGCAAAATTATTGTTTTCCAACAAAGCAAGCCGAATATATCAGACTAAGATTTTGCAGATGCAGCACAATGACTGATTCGGAAGGGAAACATTCCCATATTTACGAATGTGAGGGGAATTAAAGTATTTAGCTGAAGTTATTTACCTGGCAAGGAAGAGGACAAAAGATGGATTTCCTGGAGAAGACTTTTTAAAGTTGCTATTTGGAGTATAAACATCGAATATTGGCCGGCTTTCACCAAGATGCAATTTACCAAACATCTCTGTGAGGGACACCTTGGCGGCCGATAATGTAACCAAGAAATTTAAGGCGCCGATAGACTTCAAAAGACTCCCAAGAGCATCCATATCTGTCCTTGTCTTCTGCTACCTTTGCATGCATATCCATTAACGGCTCAAGATCTCCAGCATGAGTGTCTTGGATCACATTTTTATCATGGCAAAGTGGCAACCAATCAAATTTTGAAATCAGAGGCAAGAGGGTCAATTTCTTTGATTCTTTCCCAGCATGCATTAAAACTGTCATACTGATGAAGTAAATTTAACATGAAACATAGACAAGGCAAAAAATAAAAACCTGATTTAACTGTAGTATTTGAATGTTTCCAAGATCTCATTTCCAGAGTATATATGCCCAGTAACCCTGCTTTCTCCATCCAGTCGGCCGCGTGATAGAGCAGAAATTGCTTCAGATAAACACTCGTTTATTTTATCCAGTGCAGCAGAAAATGCGCCAATTCTTTTCTGAATTTCTATGGACTGAAACGAGAAGGTAAAGTTATTCCAATAAATCATAGGGTTATAAAGCATTATCACAAAATCACAAAAAAAAAAAAAAAGAAAAAAACAAACAAAAGACACGGGATTACAAAGGCGATATGAATTAATATTCTGAAAAATTAGGGGAATATGAAGCACAACAAAATTGTAAAAGAGCATATATAGCCTTGGTTTACATGTCAAAACAATCGCATTTTGAAAAAGTACAATTTTTTGGCTGGTAGTAGAGCAATATGTTTTGCGAATGTACGCATTGGCAATCTTAATAATTCCACAGAGGACGGGTGAATCACCGGAGATATTAACAGTTACTAGAACAACCTCCCCATGATGGAGAAAAGCATTCAAACTTCAGAATACAAGTTGCTAAATTCCATGTGACAGGCTTTTGAGGCAGAGACGTGGACAAAAGATTATCCAGCAAATTAATTGTGTTTTTATTCTGATAATGTTGACACGGTAAACCAAAACTAAAATGCGTGCAACTTCAGATGAGTATAGCAAAAATCTATGATAATAACAGACAGAATCATCATGAAGCATGAATGAGATAATCAATAAACGAGCACTTTTACTATTCATACCAGAGCAGTGAACTGCTGAGAGACATGAGATGTTCAGGCTACTCCTAGAGCATCATCTTAGTATCCAGTTCTCAGGCAAAAGTATATCTGTAGTTAACCAGGTAGAAATTTGTAAGATAAAACCACTCATTTCAGGAGGAAACAGGTAAAATTGGTGCACTTTAACTAATGCCTATCTTGAAATATTAAACTAGACATGGCATGCCCATTAGATTCTGAAGCGTTTCAAGTAACGGTTGAACATGGAAAGAGGATTTGGGGGGGGTGGGTGGGGGGTTAACAACATTATTCACTAAAATGCACCAGTGGAGATACCAGAAAGCATTGGAAAGTTAGGTTACTTAAGGGGATAAACAGCATGACTAATAGGTGTTTGCCCATTTGTGGACTGGCAAATGTTGAATAAAAATGTTGTAAGCTAAGGTCCACCAAGAGCAGGCTACAATCATATCAGAACTCAAACATCAACTATATTAAACTTCAAATTATAATATGAACCACAGTGGGAAGACAGATGAACAAAAAACATGAACCAAATCAACTATATTAAACTTCAAGTTATGTGTATTCACACATAAGCAACCAAAATTCTGAAAAAGGGATAATTTAAAATTAAAAATAATAACTTTAAGAAAAAAAAAAATATATATATATATACGCTGATATTATTTAATACAATATTTTGATTTTATTCTATCTATTTAATAACATATGTAAAATAATAAATATGAATAATATTTCAATACAATAAAATAGTAAATATAAATGATATTTTAATACAATAAAATATTCAATATAAGCACTTGCAAAATAAAAGTTCTTCTGAGTCAATAAGTAAATAAATAACATTTTGTATTTTATATTGTAGGCTATGCTGAAAAGTAAATGTACTGTCATTTCTGCAAAATAAATATCACTGTTATATTTTTTTCTGTAAAGTAAGGTCAGTGTCTATTTATTTATGTCATATTTCATTAAGTTTCTGCAAAGTAAAGATTGTGTCTTTTTATTTTTTTTCTTTCCTTTTTTCTATATTGTCAATTGGAAGGTTGTGTACTTGTGTTAAATTTGTACAAAACCATTAAAAATTTTTCTTTTTTCCTGCAATTAGACTCACTGTTAAGTGTGCTTAAACTACAAAGATTGATCAAAGAAATAAACTTCAAAATTTTAAAGGAAAGATAGGAAACAGGTGAAAATAATCATTTTGCATGAACAAAAATATTTTTCAACCACTAGAAAAAATAGATGTTTTTATGTTAAAACTTACAGATATCTCTAAATTTATGAGCCATGAGGTAGTCTACCTATTTAAAACGTATAACTTGAAGCTCATGATTTTTTTTATATGTAGTAGACATTCTAGATACATACAAACATACCTCAAAACTCAAGAGTTTTAAGATATGTTTTAAGTTTCGGGATATGTTATTACCTTTGTGATCTTCGATATATGTTATTATCCTTCCGAAAGTTCGGTCCGTCTGACTTGTCCGTCAAGGACGTCGCCTTTATCAGCGTCTCTCAATACCCATAGGAACTTAACTTTGCTTTGCTCTAATCCCAAAGCTGGCTTGTAATTTGTTCATCGGACAGAGAAACTGTCGTGCCGAAAGAGATATAGATGACGGTTTTTGGTTCGTGTTTATCAAGCTATTCTAAGCATTTGTGTTGGCTAGGTGACGATAGTTTGTTAGGGAGTATTTGCCCAACAGCCCAACTCTTTCTATCCCCAATAACCTCTTCTCTTTCTAGTGCTTCCATGTAAGGGGCTTCTATCAATATGTAGGTGTTGTATGGATCTCCGGCTTTGTAACTCATTGGCTCAGATTGTAAGATGGCAAGATATTGAAAGAAAAGATGTAAAATGG
Organism: Caryopteris x clandonensis; assembly: GCA_028749325.2. Classification (NCBI taxonomy): domain Eukaryota; kingdom Viridiplantae; phylum Streptophyta; class Magnoliopsida; order Lamiales; family Lamiaceae; genus Caryopteris; species Caryopteris x clandonensis. Next base: position 1,879,995 of record JAPYKT020000037.1, on the reverse strand, counting down.
TGACATAATGAAGAAAAACATACAACATCAAATATGATGAACTGAGCCATGAATGAGGCTATGAAGCTTTTGTATATATTTCTTGATTGATCATTTGCATGAATGAATTACATTGTGTTGTACACATTCTATTTATAAGCCTGCTACAATGTTGATATGAGGACTTTTCTTGATTTGTATACCATAATCTGGAGTGCCACTCAAGTATCTAAGAATTCGTTTGACAGATTTCCAGTGAGTGTCAAGAGGGTCTGCCATAAATTGACTGACTCTATTGACAAAATAAGCAAGTACATGCCATGTTATTGTGAGGTACTGTAAAGCACCTACTATACTTCTGTAAAAATTGGGATCAGAGATAGGACTTCCATCATGTTTGGATAGAGGCAGTGATGTAATCATTGGTGTGGCGATGTTTTTGGCAGTAGACATATGAGCCTTATGAAGAAGATCCTTTATATACTTTTCTTGACAAAGATGCATGCCATGGTTAGTGTATGTAACTTCTATGCCCAAGAAGTGATGTAATGAACCCAAATCTTTGAGAGAAAATACTTTGCTCAAGCTGTGGATGATGTAGCGAATTTCAGCAGAATCATTGCCTGTGATGAGTATGTCGTCCACATAAATTAGAAGATAGATGATGGTCTGATTATGGTATTGGAAAAATACGGAGGAATCAACTTTGGAATCATGAAATCCAAGATTGAGCAATACACTTTTCACCTTAAGAAACCAACCTCGAAAGCTTACTTCAATCCATAAATCGATTTAGAAAGTTTGCAGACTAAGCCATGGCCCTGCTCAAAACCCAAGAGTTGTCTCATATAGAGATTTTCAACTATATCACCATTCAAAAAGGCATTGTTGACATCGAGTTGTCTAACAGGCCAATTAAAGTGAACAGCAAGAGTGAGGATAATGCAAATTGTGGTAGGCTTCACAACTGACTGAAAGTTTCTTTAAAATCAAAACCTGCAGTTTGAGAGTATCCTTCAACGACTAACCTGGCTTTGTACTTGGAAATGGTGCCATCTGCATAAGTTTTAACTTTAAAGATCCATTTGCATCCTCTGAAATTTTTACCAGGTGGAAGACTAGTAAGTGTCCAACTACGATTGTTGTGAAGGGTAGCTAATTCATCTTCCATTGCTCTCTTCCATGGACCTTGTTGTAAGGCTTCAAGAACACAAGTAGGTGATTGAAGAGGAGATATAGTGGACAAATGGAGTTTAGGTTTGAAGATTCCAGCCTTGGCTCTTGTGATCATAGGATGTTGGCTGTGGTGAGAAGAAGTGGAACATACACCTTTAGGTGAAGCACTAGTGGGTTCTGTGGGATAAAAGAGACCTGTAACAGCATAATCACCACTCAAAATGGAAATATCGTTAGTTAATAAAGCATTATCGTGAGCAAAAATTACTATCATAAAAAGAAAACTTGTTAGATGAATTTATGGATGTGGAAGAGGGAGAGGAAATGGAAGAGGATGGGAAAGAAGTATTGGAAAAAGGTAAGGCAATGGGTTGAGGTGGGTGATGGATGAAAGAAGGAGTGGTCACAGATTTGGAAGGACAAGTGTTGTCACATGGAAAAACAGTTTCATCAAAGACAACATATCTTGAAATTAATAATTTTCCAGAAGATAACAATACTTTGTAACCCTTATATGTATTGTTGTAACCAAGAAATGTTCTCGTAGTGGATCGAAATTGAACTTTATGTTAATTATATGGCTTAAGGTACGCATAGCACAAACAACCAAATATCTTGAATTTACTATAATCTGGTTTGTGCCCATGGAGAAGTTCCAAAGGTGTTTTAAGGTGAATGGGTTTTGCTGGGATTCTATTTATTATGTAACATGCAGTGGAATAAGCATCATCCCAAAAATTCATTGGGAAAGAGGAGTGAGATAAGAGAAAGAGTCCCATTTCTACCAAATGTATGTGTTTCCTCTCTGCCAATATGTTTTGTTGAGGGGTGTAGAGACACGATATTCTGTACACAATACCATTTTCTTGAAAAAAAAATGAGAGCAAGGTATTCTCCACCCCCATCACTTTGAACAGCTTTGAGTGTAGTGTGAAACTAGGTTTGGATGAGTTAATGGAAATGGATCATTACTTGTTTAACATCATATTTTGCTTTGAGTAAGTAGAACCAAGTAAACCTTGTGTGATGGTCAATAAAACTGATGCAGTAGTGATAACCATTTCTGGATTGTATAGGTGCTGGTCCCCAGAGGTCTGTGTGAATGAGGTCAAAAGGCTTGTGGTAAATTGAAGTAGAGTGGGAAAAGGGCAATTTATGAGATTTTGATACAACACATGATGAACATAGAGACTAATCATTATCATTAAAGGAAAAAAAATGTTACAATCTGTCAATGCTCTTTTTGCTACTTCCATAGCACAATGCCCTAGTCCATGATGCCAAACTTTCAGATCTAAGCACTTGTTGACAGAATTAACATTTGGAATAATCTGAAAACTAGAATTGAATCCTACAGATGAAGCTGAACTGGAAGAAAACTGTATTGGAGTGAAGTTTTTGCTAGAATGTCTGGATGGTTGTGTGAGTTGATTGGGCTTGAGATAATGTAGATTGAAGTGGTAAAGTCCTTCTCTAAGGCTCCCCTGGTGTAAGACTTTCTGTGTAGTTAAATCCTTCACAAGGCAGAATGTTGAATGGAATTCAAAAAAGACATGATTATCATGTGCAAACTGGGAAACACTTAATAAATTTTTGGTGACATAAGGAACATGTAACAGGTTTCTAAGTATGAAAGGTCTATCATGATTACTGTTTTTAACTATAGAATTTCCAAAATGAGCAATATTAATACCTGTGCCATTTCCCATATACAGCTTAGTGTTGCCAAGATGTTCAGAGGTTGTGTTCAAGTTGTTGAGTTCATTTGAAACATGATTCATTGCTCCAGTGTCAGGAAACCATGAATTTTCATAACCATTGTCAAAAAAATGATAAGGTGACATTTGAGCTATGTTCAAACTAGAATTGAAATTGCTTGATCGAGGAGCATTCATCGGTGACGTGTTGTTGTTGGTGTACTGAGTACCTGAATAATTAGGATCATACCTATGCCAACACCTGTCTGCAGTGTGTCCATTTCCTTGGCAAATTTGATAGATGAGTCTGTTATAGTTAAATCTGTCAGTACGGTGTCAATGGAAAAAAACAATGGAAAATAAAAATAACACCGAGGGTAAATTTTCACAATTTAAGAATGACTTGTGAAGCTGTCAAGGTGAAAGGTATTCATTGATTTAAGGTGAATTACAAAAAGAATCGAATAAACCTTATACGATCCTTAACGTACTTGAAATTCAAGATGAATTTCAAGCCGACTAAAATAACTAAGAAAGAAAACTTACAAAAAACAATATTCACTCACTAACTCTCTCTCAAATTCGAAGACAGCAAGATTAGAATAATCTGCTGCACATGAGTACAGAATGTTGGAGTAGGAGTGAATGCAACTTTCTTAGTAACACACGTCTCTGTTATACAGACAGATGTAATCTCGTTCAGCATGTTTCTTCTTCTGTTCCTCATTGCATTTATAGACGACTTATAGCTCTCTTTCTCTCCTTCTCCACTAAGGCACGATCGTATAACTGCAGTTCTCCATTTCTCCATTATTCTCTCCAACCATCTTCCCACAAGGATAGAGTTTGACTTGGTCTCCAACTGCTTTCCTTGTTTGGGGAATTTGACCTGGTCTCCAATCTTCTAGACTCCATCTGTATATTTCAAATAGAAGAAACCAGCAAAATAGTTATTCTAACTAAATTTGAAAATTCAAATTTCAACAATCTCCCCCTTTTTGCCTTTCTTCCCAATTTTCGATTCCTGATAAAATAACTAGAGTCTACGACATTATACTACAAGTCAAATTTCACTTGTATCTTCCAAGTGAGTCATGAGCAACTCCCCATTTCTTCAGGACTCTGACTTCCTGCAAGCTCCCCCTCAATGGTACACATTCAATAAGATAGTTCACAGAAAATTCCATATCAGCAGACCAAACTAGAAGTCCAGCAAAGACGATTTATCAGTATAGCAGCAGCAACATAGGAGCACGGCAGCAAATTCAGCACAACAAGAGCAACAGCAAATCAGTAGCTACTCATGTTCGATTCAACAAACAAGACCAGAGGAGCAACAGCCGTAGCACAGCACAGCCTCAGCAAATCAGCAGCTACTCATGTTCTTCGAGAGCATCATGAGCATCATCTCTACCTTCGGCATCATCTTCATCTCCACCTTCATCATCTCCACCTTTTTTTTTTCTTTTTTCTTTTTTACTTTCTTCATAATTTCTCAATACTTGAGAATCAAAATTAGAACACAGGACACAATACACTGAAAGTTTACCCAACAAATATATCAGCATTGCAAATCTTGCAAAACTCCCCCTTAATGCAAACTCCCCCCTACGTACTTGACATTTAATACCATTGCAGCACATACTAATATCCAGAATTATCCAACAAAACTCATAGCCACACTCTGTCAACACCGAGTTAACCAGTACACAACTATCCCAAGATTATCTCCAAAATAAATTTCCAGGACAAATCAAAGTAGTATAGATAATCATGTCCTTCTTCTTCCCCTAAATACAGCACAAAGTTCTCCCCCTAAAAAAATCAAGCACAGAACCAAAACAAATTCTCCACCTAAACAAAAACAATCACAGAACCAAAACAAAGAAATAACAAAGCAATCATTGTTTCCAATCATGCTAACCATGTTAACAAATCTCCCCCTAATTGTGAAGAACAAAAAAAAACATCATGAACAACAGATTTAACATATGTTAGAGCAGAACATAACTTTCGACCATGGAAAAAGTATCAAGGTTAAATCGATGAAAGTTATATAAATCAATTTTATGTTCATAAAAACACACAAGGTTCAAATTATCAACATCCCACTTTTTCAAATATCAGTATTACAAAATCATGAAATAGGTAAATCGAATGATACATGAGATTCTGAATTAAGGGGTGAGAGATGAGAGACAGAACTTGATGTTGGATTGAAAATTTTTGGAACCGTCCGGGGGAACATTTCCTATCAGCAGACTATGTTCCATTATTTTTGCGATTTTGAGCCAGATTCTGAAATGGGATATTCTCCCCCTTAGTTTTTCAGACCCATTGTCCCATAGAATAAAATCTTGATCACTCTCATCGTCATGGAAGTCATCAATGATTTTCTCAATATCGAAATCTTCATCCTCTAAGAGCAATTCGGGTACAAAAGGAACTTACAGATTTTCAACTATGGGGAATAATGATGAAAACGCAGCAACTTTGATGAGCAGAGTTGGGATATGTATTAAGATTCGGTGAAGGTCGTTGACCATGGTAGATGTGAGGAGAGACTTGGCCTAGAGCGGAAGATGTCGTTCCTGGCGGAGAAATTTCGTCTGGTTTTTAGGCACTGACCATCAAATCAATAAGAACGAAAGTAGAAACGCCTGTGGAAGAGGTGGAAGCTGCAAATTTGGTGAGCAACTCAAGAATTTGGACGAGGATACGGCGAGACCCAGCGTCGGCCATGGTTGATGAGAAAATAGAGAAAAACAGTTAGAGATGTGTGATAGATAAAAATGAGTGGGGAATGTGAAAAGTTTGCTAAGACAGCATGAAAGATGAATTGTGATAATTGAATGGTGAATGATTATTTAGAGAGTTTGACAGATGAATGCCCCTGAGTGGAAGATATGCAGTGATATGTGGGTGGCATAAATATCACAATTGTCACCTATTCAACTTACTCCCACAATCCCATAACATACGTATCACAACCAACCAGAGAAAATTTAGAAAAGGGAAAATCTGGTCCTTAAGCCATGTACCAGAATTTTGGGAGTGATAAGAAGAAAGAAGAAGATAATATAATATATAATCAGATGAATTTTCATAAATGACTCTCACGATGGCATCATTTATTTTTTTTAAACATATATTCAGATTCAAGTAAGAATTCCGGTTTCTCATCATACTTTTCAAGGTAGCATCGTCGCAGCAAACACCGTGCCCCCAAGGTACTTTATGATGTGAGGTAGAAAGAATAATTTTGAAACACTTTTTTTAAGTAGAGAACATCGTCGCAGCAAACGTCGTGCCCCTAGTTACTCAAGCATTTCTTAAATTATTCAACTCATAAATATTTTACAAGGTAGCATCATCGTAGCGAGCGTCGTGCCCCCCAAGTTACTTTAGTTGATGAGTATTTTTAACTCAAATCTTAAATTTCTCAGCATGAGCAACGTTTGATAAGGAAGCATCATCGTAGCGAGCGCCGTGCCTCGAGTTACTAGCTGCCCAGCTTCATCGATATTTTCTTTTCCTTTTTTTTTTTTTAATGATAGTTTCTGGTTCTGTGTCAGAATGAAATGTTGATTCAGCATTTGGTTCCGCATTATGATCAACATCTGAAATTCGACCTTGCTCAGCTGGTTCGACATGTTCGTAATTCTGCATATCAATATAGGCTTCAACATTGTCTTCTTCAGTTTTTCCTGCCAGATCAGTGAGATCATCAAATATAACATTTACAGATTCTTGAATACACTTAGTCCTCAGATTAAACTCACGATATGTTTGACTTTTTAAACCATATCCAAGAAATATTCCTTTTTCACTTTTTGAATCAAATGTGCAAGAGCATCTCGATCATTCAGAATATAACAAACACATCCAAACACATGAAAATATTTCAGATTTGGCTTACGTCCATTTAAAATTTCACATGGAGTCATGTGTGTGCCAGGTCTTAAATAAACACGGTTAGAGATGTAACAAGCTGTATTCAAGGCTTCAACCCAAAATCTCTTAGCAAGATTTTTTGAGCTAATCATAACACGAGCCATTTCTTGTAAAGTTTGATTTTTTCATTCAGCTACTCCATTATGTTGTGGAGTTTTGGGTGCTGAAAATTTGTGGAATAGGCCTTGTTTTTCACAAAAATCAGAGAATAATGAATTCTTAAATTCTCTACCATGACCTGATCTTATACGTGATACACATGAACCATTCATCCTTTTGAACTTAGCATGCAATTTCTTAAATACATCAAATGTATCTGATTTTTCTCTAAGAAAATTAATCCATGTGTATCTAGAAAAATCATCTACTAACACATATGAGTATCTTTTCCCACCTAGACTTTCAATCTCAATTTGACCCATAAGATCCATATGGATTAATTCAAAGTTTTGAGTAGTTCCAATGTATTTCACATGTTCATGAGAAGTTTGAGTTTGTTTACCTTTTTGACATTCTCCACACATAATTTGTTTACCTTTATCCAGCTTGAGCAAACATTTTACTACATCCAATCTTATCAGTATGTCTATGTTTCTGAGATTTGCATGTCCCAACTTTTGATGCCACATAATTGTTTCACTTATTTGGGCAGTGTTGCACGATAGGCTTTTTCCAGCAAGATAACAATTATCATTTGATCTTTTACCTATCATTACACATACATTTGAAGAGTCAAATACTTCACATTTATCCTTATTGAATTTTACCTGAAGTTCATCATCACGTAGTTGACTTATACTGATCAAGTTGGCCATTAGTCCATCCACGTGAAGGACATTTCAAAGCTTAGGAAATCCATCAACACAAAGAGTTCATTTTCCTATTATTTTCCCTTGTGCTCCTCCACCATATCTCATTGTACCTCCTTGGAATGATTCATAGTTTGTGAGATAATTTCTTGAACCTGTCATGTGTCTTGAGCACCCAGTATCAAAGTACCAAGATTCTGAATCGTTAGTTTTAAGAGCAGTAAACACAACATTATAGGTAAAATTCGATTTACAGACCCACTTCAGTTTTTAATAGTTTGCTGTGTTTTTCTGATTCACGATGTTGTAACGAATGTTGTGCAACGTTCGTGGCAACATTTGTTTCAGTGACATCAGATTTCATTTTTTGACAGTAAGACTGTATATGTCCTGGTTTGAAGCAGTAATAACACACAAATTTCCTTTTTCTTTTGGTCATTTTTCTGTATCTATTTTTTACAGTTCTTTTCCACTTTCTTTAACAAAAATGATAGGATTTTGATCACAAAATAAATTAGTTGACAAAGTAGCAGCAGTTTTGTGATAACCTATTCCAGAGTTGCCTATATTTCCTACAGTCAAAATTTCATCGAGTTTAGAAGTACCTGTAATCAATTTCTTAAGCTTTTCATTCGTAACTTGAAGTTCGATCTTGAGTTTACTCAATTCAACATCCTTTTTGTAAGAGAAACTTCCAGCTTTGCAATCATCCTCTTGAATTCTTCATTTTCTTTGCTCAGACTTTCTACTTCTTGTTGTCTTAATTCCTGATTTTTTAGAAGTTCATCCTGTACAGCTTGAATTCCTTTGAGTATTCGATCATCTTCTTCTCCCTCAATTAATTATGCATCACTTATGCATCCATTAAAACAATTAAAATCATAATCTGTAAAAAACTTGTACCTATCAGACATGGTGTTTGAACTTGAAGGTGTAAGTATTTCTTCATTATCAGAACATTCCTGAATGGAAGTCAGTAAGGCAGCGGTTTTTTATTCATCTTCTACCGGATGCATTTCATCAATTTCTTCTTCACTCAATGACACCCAAATTAATTTTTCACATCTACGAAGGATATTTGCACATTCATTTGCGTAGTGACCAAATCCTCTACATGCTCGACATTGAACATTGTCAAAATTTTCTTTAGAAAGAATCGGAGAACGTGGAAGACTCATAATTTCCATTGTAGCACCAAAACTCCAGAACCACACTTAGTGTATCAAGTGATGGCTCTAATACCACTTGTTAGTACGGTGTCAATGGAAAATAGCAGCGAAAAATAAAAATAACACCAAGAGTAAATTTTCACAAGTCAAGAATGACTTGTGAAGCCGTCAGGGCGAAAGGTATTCACTGATTTAACATGAATTACAAATAGAATCGAATAAACCTTCTACGATCCTTAAAGTACTTGAAATTCAAGATGAATTTCAAGCCGACTAAAATAACTAAGAAAGAAAACTTACAAAAAACAATATTCACTCACTAACTCTCTCTCAAATTTCGAAGGCAGTAAGATTAGAATAATTTGTTGCACATGAGTACAGAATATTGGAGTAGGAGTGAACGCAACTTTCTTAGTAACACACGTCTTGTTATACAGACAGATGTAATCTCGTTCAACGTGTTTTTTCTTCTGTTCTTCATTGTATTTATAGACGACTTGTAGCTCTCTTTCTCTCCTTCTCCACTAAGACACGTTCGTATAACTACAGTTCCCATTTCTTCATTATTCTCTCCAACCATCTTCCCACAAGAATAGAGTTTGACTTGGTCTCCAACTGGTTTCCTTGTTTGTGGGAATTTGACTTGGTCTCCAATCTTCTAGACTCCATCTGTATATTTCAAATGGAAGAAAGCGGAAAATTAGCTATTCTAACTAAATTTGAAAATTCAAATTTCAAAAAAAAATTCCACCTATGCCTTTAAAGAAACCACCTCGGTTGTTTCCTCTTCCTGGATTGGGCCTGCCTCTTCCTCTTTGATTACCCTGAAAATGGTTGAATCTGGTATGGTTAGATTGTGGCACAGTGGCTATGTTGAGACTTGGTTGGGATCCCTCAGTATTAATAGTGCTTGAAACAGTCGATTCTAGCCTGTTTTCATAGCTTAAGAGTAATGATTGGACTTTCGCAACTGTCCAAGGTTGAACTCTGGAGGTAATAGATATCATGACAGCATCATATTCTGACCCAAGACCAGCTGTGATATGAAGAATTTGATCTTGTTCCTCTAACTTCTGACCAGCTGAAGCCAATAAATCAAAAGACTCTTTTATGTTGTTCAAATATTATATCATGGGAAGTCCTCCTTTCTTCATGGTCTGTAACCTGTATTTGTATTGCATGATTTTTTTCAGTCGATTAGCTAGAAAAGTTACATTCTAGAGTATTCCAAATATCCTTTTTCTGTATATAAACCAACTATTTGAATCAAAAAAATTTCAGAGAGAGATGACAGAAACCAAGATGCAAGTAACTGGTCTTGCCTTTGCCAAACCAAAAATTCTGGATTATTTTTTTGAGCTTGTGTTTCTGCATCTTTCAAAAACTGATCGGGTGGAGCATGATTTTTATCAATGTAGGACTCTTGTCCATAGCCTCGAATTTTGATGAGGACTTGTTTCCAAATTAGATAGTTGTTATTATCTAACTTGGTGGAAATTAACTGATGTGGAAGAGGAATAACTGGTATACTGCTAGAAAACTCTTGAGCCATTCCTTTTTTTTTTTTTTCAGGTGCTATTTAAGTAATAAGTGTGTTATGAAAGGAAAGGAAAGAAAAGATACAAGGCAGGATCAAAACCTGCTCTGATACCATGAAAGAAAATATGTAAAATGGTGATATAATGAAGAAAAACATACAGCAGCAAATATGATGAACTGGGCCATGAATGAGGCCATGAAGCTTTTGTACATATTTCTTGATTGATCATCTGCATGAATGAATTACAATGTGTTGTACACATTCTATTTATAAGCCTTCTACATCAGCTAATATTCCTCATGGATTAATCAAAATTTTATACAGAAAATCATCTAACAAACTGTACTATCGTTTAATCATAGGCCTACACTTGTCATCATCTTGAACTGAGGAATCTGATAAGCAGCAGAACTGATCAAATGGTTTCATTATCTTATCATCGATCCTTCTGAAATTCTTTCGGTTGCAATCTTCAATTCCTTTTGCTGAGCTGGAGATATTTGATGACTTGGCATTGGACTCTTTTATTTTGCTAATTTGAAGCTGTGTTGGCAACATATCAGCATGTTTAACAGATATCTAACCTCATCTGAGATTAATCCTTCTAAAGGGGGCAACTCTTTCGGGTGTTCCACCGGCAAAGGTTGACCTATGTGTTTCCAGGCAGAAGAGGCTCTAGAAAATGCAGATAAACTGTTGAATGCATAGGATTCTACATTAGGGATTGAAGCAACATCCTAAACCACCAGAGCCATCATAGGATCATGGACCACGACAACTCTATTGAACTTTCCAGCCATATCGCGTAAGTAGGCAGCCACGGGTAGGTGTAGGTTCAAAGTTGCATCCCATGCAGGCTAGAGTTGGGCCGGGAATTTGACTGTAGAGTTGCGTTCTGGAGGAGGAGAGGCAAAAGGAGGAGTTGGGGTATCGTGGAAGTCGATTTTCGCCATGTCGTGAGGGTTCAAGCCAATGATGCGGACTTTGGCTTGGCGGTTATGGACCGCGAAGCCAGCATAGTGAACGCGAATGGCATAGAAGGAAATGAGGCAAGAGAGCTGGAGGAGCTGATTGAGGTGGCTTTGTGCTGGAAAGGGGACTGTGATGACTGCAACTTGAGCTGAGGCTTGATCCATGGTGGTGGAATCATGGTTGCTGAAGCTGCTCATTGGAAGGATTTGTAAAGAAGAATTGGATTTTGTTTAGGTTTTTGTTCTCATAACTTTAAATTGAATGAAAAATGACAAAAATAAATGAACATTGACTTTAATTACTTCTGCAGAAACTGAATGAAAAATGAAGGAATGAAAGTAGCAGAAATAATATTTCACTTAATTTTTTATTTTTTTTGTAGAAATGACAGTAACTTTACTTTTCAACACAGTCTGCAATATAAATACAAAATATTATTTATTTCATTTTATTTACTCAAAATAACATTTATTTTGCAAGAGTGTTTATATTGAATTTTTTATTATATCAAAATATCATTTATATTTACTATTTTATTGTATTGAAATATTAATCATATTCATTTTTTACATATTTTAATTAAATAGATAAAATAAAATCAAAATATTGTATTAAATAATATCAGCCTATATATATTTATTTATTTTTTTGTCTTTAAGTTATTATTTTTAATTTTAATATAAAATACTAGAATATGTTTTTTTATGTATTGGTTCCCTTTTCTGTCGTAAAGACAACATTCGAGGATGTGTTTCCGGCTGAGGTGACAACAGGTGAAGAGTATCTTCAAAAGGTGGTGTCATCCTTTCAAATATCTAAGCACAGTTTATGCATTGAATGAAAATATATACATATATATATATATATATATATCTATATTGCAAGACAAAAGATGATGTCGAATTTCCTTGTAAATGGCGGCTATTCTGCGTCTTGTTTGGACATGTACTCAGAGATGCGGTTCAATGCGTATGATGTTCGAAATTATAGGCGGAAAGCATTTGCTTTGACTGAAAACGATGACTGCAATGCAATCCCACATAACATGTAGGTAATGGCGCTGTCCTCACCAACGTACAAACATGTGCACTGTTTCCTTATCAGATGAAGAAATAACAGAGCTAGTTTGGGATTAGAGCAGAGCAAATAAAGTTCCTATGGGTGTTGAGAGAAGCTGATAAAGTTCCTTTGGGACTATTTTCACCTTTGTTGCATTTATCTTACTTTAAAATTTTGAAGTTCTATTTCCTTCATCAAGTATTGCACTTTAAGCACAATAAAAGTGAGTCTAATTGCAGGAAAAAAGAAAAAATAATTAATGGTTTTGTACAAATTTAACACAAGTACACAACCTTCCAATTTTGACAATACAGAAAAAAGGAAAGAAAAAAATAGACACGATCTTTGCATTTTCTTGCAATTCTGAATCACCAATTGCAAAGAGTTTTGAGTTTCAAAGAGTACAGCAGCCCGATGCTACAATGATGTAAATTCTTATTTGCCATTTGTCATCTATACAAGTCTGAATCCTCCGTTGCATAATATATCAGACAAATTGAAAACTGCTCCAAGTCGGAATGCATCTCACAAAAAGAGTTATGGAAGGACAGGCAGCTCGACTTTGGTGAATGACAAGAAACTAACCCGACCATGCTCAACAACACAGAATTTAAGAGGAGTTTGTCTGCAGCGCGTCTCAAGATCCTCGATCTCTTGTTTAGAAGGTGGGTAGCCACTACATAAGATTACCATCTCATCATGTGAGTATGCCTGAGGTCTTATGCCAAAGCATTTCACATAGAAAAGAGCAAGGTCGAGCAATGCTAGTATAGATTATACACCAAATTGAACTGTTGATAAACTATCAACCTATAACAAAATTATTGTTTTCCAACAAAGCAAGCCGAATATATCAGACTAAGATTTTGCAGATGCAGCACAATGATACATTCAGAGGCGAAACATTCCCCTATTTATGAATGTGGAGGAAAATTAATACATGAAATTATAGTATATAGCTGAATTGAGTTACCTGGCAAGGCAGAGGACAAAAGAAGGATTTCCTGGAGAAGACTTTTTAAACTTGCTATTTGGAGGATAAACATTGAATATTGGCTGGGTTTCACCAAGATGCAATCTACCAAACATCTCTGTGATGTAAGTGCTGTCTGCAGAATCACTATATATAATACCGCCACATTCAGTCGTACCTTCTTGAGCATTGGTTATAATTTTCACATTCTTTCTAGACCAAGGGACACCATGGCGGCCAATAATGTAACCAAGAAATTTAAGGTGCCGATAGACTTCAAAAGACTCCCAAGAGCATCCATATCTATCCTTGTCTTCTGCTACCTTTGCATACATATCCATTAAGGGAAGTGGTGCATCATCACTGCTCAAGATTTCTAGCGCACCAATCTCTGCCAAATACCTAAACAGAAAATCTGCAATATCACTCCCAAAATATAGGAACATGCATAATAAAGAATCGCCCATCTCTATGTGAATAGCACCAAGTGTTGCTATGTAGAAATCAATGGCTCTTTTTCATGGAGAAACATAGCTCTTTGCAGCTAAAGAAAAGTTGCAGCCATTGGAAGGGAATAATAGAGATTCTACAAAATCATAATAGTAGATATGGCGAATGACTTGTGAATGGGTGATAGCCATATTACTAGTTATGATGCTCCTGATAAGATTGAGCTAGTTTCTAACAAAATCAGCAGTTGGTAGAATTGTTAGAAAGCTTCAAAATGTGTGCATGATGTATACATATGTAGGTTCCTGGCAAGTTCCAATAACAGTCACATTAATATACAGTCCATGTATATTGCAAACTGATACTTGATTTCACTACATTGCCAAATCCTAGTTAACAACACTACTCACAAATATTCGAAATTCACCTCAGCTATTCTAGATCATCATAAATGGAGGCCTCATGTACAGCTAACATTTTATGACATAAAATTGTGCAATATAATCAGTCAGTCGTTACTTTGGATAGATGATAAGTATATATTAATCAAAGAATAACAGAGTTCAGAGAGAAACTGGATATCACATTGCTGAAAATAATTATAGAGTTTACCACATACAAAGTTTCTTCCATTGAGCAATACGTCTTTCCATCACGAACTATCCCAGTTGTGGTCCACATTTTACCCTTTTTTTCCAGAACCACAGCCATTCCTAGCTCTTCATTCCATTGTGCCTTCGATGTCTCTTTCCTTAGGATCAATAGTAGTTTTTACCATCAGTCTCGTAAATTTGTGTTCGTGGGTTTTCGTCCCAGAACATATGGGAACTTTATATGATTGATTTTCAGGAGGATACCTAAATTGCAACTTAGGTATGTCACCAGAGGCAAAGTCAAGCTCATCATCAACTGAGTCATCAGTAAAACCCTCAGAATCACTATCACAATCATATATTTCTGCATGCAAACGCAACTCTGGCGAGGCATCAGCTGCCATTTTACAGCTTACCTAGAATTTCAAGCCCAATAAAAACGAAACAACACATGATTAAACTTGCAAATGCACAAGAAATATGGAAAATGAAATAGCCCTATCTCATAAAACAAAATTGATTACCTTATCCGCAGTTAATTACTAGAGTCCTGCGTGTTCTTCTTCTGTTCCCTTTTTATTTAACGTGGGAAAGAAGACTAGAGATAATCTATACTTCACTCAAACCCAAATTACATGGGCTGTTGGGGCAACACTTCCTCGAGCATATTCTTCTTTTTGACTTATCAACTATGATACATCATACATACATGTATATCGGACCAATACATAGATAACTGCGGGACTTCTACAGCTGGAAAAAAAAAAAAAAAAAAAAAAAAAAACTCTTTCTTTTCATGGATACTAGCTTGAATAAGATGAATAAGCTACGACCTAGTTGTAAATAAGATGAATAAGCTACGACCTAGTCTGTACCTAACGAAACGACTAAAATGGTGAAACTCCATGCATACTATCTTTTCTTTCAGCATAGTTCTATATTTTCGAAACATAAGTGAATCACACAGAAACATTGAACCCAAATTATCAGCATTTACAGAATCGAAGTCAGAAAAAAACTCACATAGAGAGAGAAAAACGGTGGTCGTTGCGGCGGCGGCGGCAGAGGGCGGCTCCCCTAACTCCTAGCATTCGAAATCGGGGTTAATCTTCTTCTTGATCGAACCCAAACCCGGACCCGTTAAACATCTTCCTCTGGGCTCAAAAATGCTCCCAATAATCCGAAACCTGCACCTCATCAGTTACATCACCTCCCTTCCTTTCTTTCAAAGACCAGGTCTAACACTACGGCCCAAACATGCACCTGAATCTGGGCCAGGCCCCACTGATCGTCGTCTCTTCGGCCCAAATAGCGAAATAGATACTGAAAGCCTATGACCCAAATTACATGGACCGGCCCAAAGGCACCAACATAAAGATCATGTGGTACAACTACAGAGACATCGCCTTCAGCCCATAGATGTGCAAGATCTGCAGCAACGGGCTCTTGGGCCCAAATACGATGCATTCGTTTGGGTCCGTTTGGAGCGATGAGGGTGGTTGAATGAGAATGATACCCCAGTACATATTATATTACTCTATCGTGCCAAAATATATACACCACAAACACTTTATGCTAGTCGTCCTCTGGGGTTTTTATACTTCAATTCTTTTTTTTTTAGATCCATCAAGCTTTTATTTAACTCGAACTAAAATCCTATTCAACAATACAAATATAATTTACCCTTGTTTGTCATACTGTATTTATTAAGGTGAGCTTCAATAAATTATGTTTAAAAAAATTTATGTTATTCATCGAGATAGGCAGGACCGACCCGCCCATATCGGCAGTTATGCAATTTTAGGACCATTTTAGCATTTTCCCTTTTTCTTTTTTTTTTTTTTTTTTTTTGCTAAATCAAAATCTGTTTCAGTCACATTTACACATGCATGCATGTGTAATGCTGTAATTCTACATCTACTTTGACCAAACGTGGCAAGACTTCAAATTGAAATGTTGTTTTTATAGCATTATACAGAAGCAAAGGCAGCCTAATAATAAACAATCGCCACCTTCATTTCATGATATGAAAAGCACCAAAAAAGCTTGCCATTAACCTCGCAAAGTAGTCTATCCAAGCATGGGATAATGCACAATAACCCACACTGATAACATCCCAAAAATATTCTACGATAGCATTCACAAGCTTCTAGCGACCTTTTCATACAGATCACGAGGCCAATTCCGATTCAGGTTGTTGGCAAGAAAGTTGGCGATCTGCAAAATCAAAAGTTCTTGTTGAAATAACAATCATAATGGCAAAAACAATAATCGACAATATTATAAATGCTTGACAGTGAAAATATACTAAAGCTTTATGATATTATCGTCAATTTAGTCATTGATTAGGCTAATTTTAAGCTGGTCAAAATTAGCTTACATGTGCAATGATGAGGAAGACATGAAGATCTAAATTTAAGAATTGCAATTACACATCATCTAAAACCTACCCGCCTTTGATATAGCCTTACAAGTACATTCCAATTATGCAAAGCTTTTTATTTTTATGTTTTGTTGGGAGCTGGGGAAGGTGTCATTAGGCCTATAATAAAGCAGACTCACCTTTGTTCTCAAGGCTCGAAGGGATCCATCTGTATCCACAACATTATCCAAACAATGAAGAGCCTCTTTGAGAAGGCCCGGCACACAGGCTTCAACATGTGGCGATAAACTCAGGAAAATATCAGTAGCAAAATCTGGAGCCCTTGGATCCAGAGGAAGAAACGGAAGTCTTGCAACCTCCCTCAGTGCATCTAAATGGTTTCCGGACCTTGCAAGTTTATGGATAGCTAGGATAGCCTCTAGCTGTCTTAGGACAGTTTGTTGCTCCATTACATTTGCTCTCTCCTGAGGACTACAGAATGGAAACAATTGGGGATTTCAGGCCATGTGATTTTAGAACTTAGAAAATATAAACAAGGACAATTCATCAATCAATTGGCCCATAACCACAATTACTTTAAAATGCAAAATGCAAAAAAAATTCAAGTGTTAAATATGAGATAACAAATCTGCATTTATGTTAGGTAGACTGAAATTCTTCAATAAAATGTACAGCATGAATTCCACATTTAACTTGGCACTTTTGGTTTATTCACGCCCGAACGTTGCTATCGTCTCTACCAGTCGAGAACTCTTCGCCGTCGAAGCATGCCGTCCCAATTTGGCAACTGGAACAGACTTCACAAATATAGAAACTTGAGCTTTATATGAAGTGTTAAATTTGGGTTACAAACTACAGTACAAGCACCTAAAGAGGCTTATAGCATATTTTCTTATTAGGCTTTTCATATAACAAAACAAAACAAAAAAGGAGAGAGATTCCCCATCTTCAAAAAGTTCATGAACACAGAGAAATGTCAACTTTCACAATTCCTAATGAACCTTACAAAAATAATCAGTAGCCTAACCCAGCAGCTCGAGAAAGTTGGCCAGATAAAACACTATAAAATATAGAGTTAATACTACTACATGGTGAACATAAAGAGGTTAACCACCAACAATATGACCATAAGATAACATGTCTTGGATCACATTTTTATCATGGCAAAGAGGCAACCAATCAAATTTTAAAATCAGAGGCAAGGGGTCAATTTCTTTGATTCATTCCGAGCATGCATTAAAAACTGTCATACCGATGAAGTAAATTTAACATGAAACATAGACAAGGCGAAAAATAAAAACCTGATTTCAGGGTAGTATTTGAATGTTTCCAAGATCTCATTTCCAGAGTGTATAAGCCCAGTAATCCTGCTTTCTCCATCCAGTCGGCCACGTGATAGAGCAGAAATTGCTTCAGATAGACACTTGTTTATTGTATCCAGTGCAGCAGAAAACGCGCCAATTCTTTTCTGAATTTCTATGGACTGAAACGAGAAGGTAAAGTTATTCCAATAAATCAAAGGATATGAAGCATTAATCACAAAATCACAAAAAACAAAAAAACAAAAAAAAACGAGATTACGAAGGCGATATCAATCAATATTATGAAAAATTAGGGGAATATGAAGCACAACAAAATTGTTAAAGAGCATATATAGCCTTGCTTTACATGTCAAAACAATCGCATTTTAACAAAGTACAATTTTCTGGATGCTAGTAGAGCAATATGTTTTGCGCATGCATGCATTGGCAAACTTAATAATTCCACCGAGAACGGGTGAATCACCAGAGATATTAAGAGTTCCTAGAACAACCTCTCCATGATGGAGAAAAGCATTCAAACTTCAGAATATAAGTTGCTAAATTCCATGTGACAGGCTTTTGAGGCAGAGACGTGGATAAAAGATTATCCAGCAAATTAAATGGGTTTTTATTCTGATAATATTGACACAATAAACCAAAACTAAAACGCATGCAACTCCAGATGAGCATCAGCAAAAATCTATGATAATGACAGAACCATCATGAAGCGTGATGAAGATCAGGATTTCAATTCAGACAATGATATTCAATTGTAGAAGCCTACAAAGCTTAAAGAGACATTACTTTATCATATAAACCAGCATCCTGACACTGTCGAGCAGCTTCAAGCAGAAACTGATGTCTTGTCTTCCCATCAGTTAAAAACCTTCCTAATTGACCTTCTTCTCCAGCACCTCTTGAGCCGAGCAAAAGGGAAATACCACCATCACGTAACAGAATCTCTGTAAGAAGTTGCTTTAACATCAAGGACCTCTGCCTTTGATGATCCACATTACATCTTCCAATCCATGACAATTGCCCACCACCCACAGCCGCAGCTGCTTGAACATAATACTCCAATGCCATTAACAAGTCTCCATGGCGCAAATAAGCTGCCCCATACTGCCTAATAATGCTAGATGTCTCGGCCAAAGCATCCATCACACCATGCTTTTGTCCTGACCCAGAACCTTCAGGAAGGACTCCATAGTCGGCTAACACAATTGCTATATGCACAGAATCAACACTAAATCCATCATCTCCAATATCTTTTGACAAATGTAAAACAGCTGGAAGTAGCTGGACGCTTAAAAGTAAAACATATGGATACACCAAAGGATCCTTCCCATTTTTTGTATAATATGATGGCTCGAACTTATTCAGATATGCCTGCAGGTCTTCCAAACTATAGGGTGATACTCCACCATTGAGGACAACTGAAGGAGAAGAACCACTAGAGCTATCTCGTACAGCAGACAGCATGAACCACAAGAAATCCTCAATTGTATTAAAGATAGTAGGTAGTTCTCTAAGCAGTCGGTCTATCAACCTCCTGGAACCAGATATAATGGCATACAATAGTAGTTTTTTCTTGTCATATGATGGCCGACCTACTCGGTCAACCATTCGTAATATTTTCTCGCATTCTTCTGAAGCAGAAGCTGCAGTCTCTGCTGTTACCATACCTCCAGTTGTAATCCACTCCGCAAGCTAGCACCACACAAGGCAAGCATGTTTAAAACATGAATGAGATAATCAATATACAAGCACTTTTAATATTCATACCAGAGTAGAGAACTGCTGAGAGACACGAGATGTTCGGGCAACTCCTAGAGCATCATCATAGCATCCAGTTCTCAGGCAAAAGTATATCTGTAGTTAACCAGATAGAATAATTGTAAGATAAAACCACTCATTTCAGGAGGAATCAGGTAAAAATGGTGCACAACAATACCTATAAATAATTATATTTATTGGCCTAACGTTTCAGTACACAGCGAAAACAACAAGACCCTCTCATGCACCCCCTGAAGGGAAATGCAAGTTATTTCTGAACCCATCGAAAATTACTTGGTCTAGAAGCCAAATGAAATCCATCTTTCTCTATCTCCATTTTTTTTCAAGTCTTTAACTAATACCTATCTCGAAATATTAACTAAACATGGCATGCCTAGGTCGTCCTGTACCATTAGATTCTGAAGCATTTCAAGTATCAGTTGAACATGGAAATTGGGGGGGGGGGGGGTTAGGTTAGGTTACTTAGGGGGCTTTCCATTAAGCATGTAAAGGAAATTTGATGCAACTACAGGACTATATTAAACCTGCTGCCAAGTGGTGTCTATAGGAGGCTGTCCACGGGCATCACCTGCATCGAAGTCAAGAACTCCATAATCCCTTAAACGCATCTGCAAATCAAAATGCACCAACAGATAAACGGCATGACTAAAAGGTGTATGCCCATTTGTGGACTGGCAAATGTTGAATGAAAATGTTGGAAGCTAAGCTATGACAAACCCGAAGAAAGGCACGGATTCTTTGCAAATTTCCAACAGCCCCACCAAGAGCAGCCTACAATCATATCAAAAGTCAAACATCAACTATATTAAACGTCAAATTATAATATGAACCACATTCAAACACAGTGGGAAGTCAGATGAACAAAAAAACATGAATCAAAGACTCACACAAAAAATATATAAATAAATAAATATTCATGAAACAAATGCCAAGCCACTAATGAAGGAAACAATCAAGCTATTATCTAATATTTCACTCCCTGAAAAAACCCAAATAAGATTATACAATAATGTACTACCAACTCCAAGCAGATAGCAAAAAATGTTAAAACTTCTGGTAATTTACCTGTGCAGGGTGGCTCTGGATCATATCCATCACATACTTTTCATGTCCCCATTCCAGATGGCGCCGCGCTCCCATTACTAAGGACATTGTTTTGGAAATTTTCCGTTGTACATGTGACTCCTCACCCATTAATGTCTGCCATTAACATTATGTATTAACATAAAACTTCAAAAGCGAAAAATTATGTGTATTCACATAAGAAATCAAAATTCTGAAAATGGAATAAATAAAGAAGAACCTGTTTATATTAACTTGAAGACATACCATAATGAGGTGCCATATTTTCAGCATGCTAACAGATTTTGCACCAGATGAATCAAGTTTCAGACTTTCATAAGCACTTTTGAAAGCTGCAGCAGGCTGAGAAAAGAAATGATTAGTTTTGCTTAATATAAGTTTACATTGTGTTAAAGCAAGTAGGTTGGAAGTATTTGAATTCCATCTGCCCATTTATTTAAAATAAATAACAGGTAGGAACAAATTCATTAATGTAAAAATCATTCAGGCCAAGCCAGTGTACTTTGTGCTGAATGATTATATTAAGTTCATAGCATTTTGTGCATGGAAAAACTACAGCTCAATCCCTTACTTTGAAGGGTAGGCCATGCTGTCTCGCACTGTTCAGATTCTTGACAACTTCAGCATATGCAGCAGCCTTTTTTTCCATCACAGGCTTATTAGCCAAAAGTGCCGGCTCCAATCTAGATGGACCAGATGAAACCTCAAGACTCGAAGTCACTGGCACTAGTTGACCCTGGCGACTAATCCCACTGCCAGACTCATGGATATTTGTTCTAGGTAGTGTTGAAATTCGACTGAGGCTCTGAAGAAAATCCCTTTTTTCCTTCTGCCAGTCCTCCTGTGAAGACAAGTTTCACATAAAAACCAGAATCAAAAGCGAGAGACAGATTAACTCCATGTCTTCAACATGAGAATATTTATTAACAATAGCCTAATCTGAAGCCGGCACTAATCATGATACAGACACTCACCTCCAAAACAGACATCATGTAATCATTGAAACTTCTAAGATTATCCTTCTGAGCTTCTTGAACAGCTGAGATAATTGCCATTTCATGGACCTGCATTTTTAGCAATACCCATTTACAAGGAAATTCAACTACATCTTTTGTCTTGCCTTTTTTTTTTTTTTTTTTATTGTTTATTCAATGCATAAATTGTGCTTAGATATTTGAAAGTATGACATCACCTGTTGAAGATATTCTTCAACTGTTGTCGCCTCAGCCGGAAAGACATCCTCGAATGTTGTCTTTTCGAGGGAGAAGGGAAACAATGCAAGAAAATGAACATGAGGTGATTCAAAAATATATCTGAGTGTAAACATAATAAGTTAAACGACAAAAGGACAATAAGCCTAAGACCTTGATACATATCATGCCATGGTTTTGAGCATGAAATTTACAGAAATTACTCTGGCACTTCCAAGCAACGTAACAGTAAAATGGATATAACACAGGCAAAATTTAAGATACCCTAAGAATTAATGTTTAAACATAACTCTAATATTGCATATGTTTGTTATGATCCAAAAAAAATTTGAAGGAGATGAACATTTTGGAATTTCAGTAGTTGGAAGATAAGTTGGGATAATGGAAGTTCAGTCATTTATATCAATCTGAAAAAATAGCTCAGCGCCTAAGAAACATTTTACCTTTAATTCAAAGGACTTGAGATCATGAGCAAGCTGCTCTGCATTTAATCCCTCTCGAGCTAATAGTCTGCCAATTCAAAACAATTTATGTAAAATTAAGCAAAAAAATGTGACAGCCCATATAAATATCATAAGAAATGTTATTGACACTGCAGCATAATCTGCCTCCAATATTTATTCCATTGCTTATACTACTTTCTCAGATGATTGAATGGCATCGCCCAAAGGGAACTTTCTCCAGTAGCTTACTAGCATTTAAAAGAAAGGAGAACAGATTATTGGCATGGATAATAAATCTAATTACCAAAAAGATATGTTGTTTCTTCTTTTCTGCAAACTCAACTACGTTTCAGAAAGTCTAAAAACCAGGATGCATACTGTTCTCATGAACAATGCACAGGAGTCCTATTTTCATCGCAGTTCCTTTACTTTTCCACTTTTGCGAGAAATCTAGCTTCAATCAAGCATTTAGTACAAATACGAATTTCCTACTAAATAAGCGTGAAAAATGTATATAAGAAGTAAAGAAAGGCAATGCAAAGCAGTACGGTTAGACACTTGAAAATGGGATTCAAGAGAAGAAAAAGATAATTACCTAGTGGCTGCAATAGATTGAGAAGGAGCTTCGGCTCGTAGGGTTTTCGCCTTCAGCTTCTTCGACAAAGCCTCTAACTGATCCAAATTTCTCTGTTTCCCCCCAAACACATAAAAGGCATTTCAATTAACCAAAATTTAAAACAAAAAGACATATTTATAAACAAATCCAAAAATCAAGTTCCACTAAATCAGAACCGAGACCTGAAGCGGCGGAAACTGAGCAGAAGGCGCGGCTTGTTCTATGAGCTTCGAAGAGGAATGCAGAAGGTCGGTCCACCCACTCATATCCGCATCGCCCGCCATAGTAGACGAAAAAACGCGCACTACACACACTCTAACTAGCTTTGTAGTGATTAGCAGTATAATGCTTACAGTATACGTCCGTAGAAAAATGGAGGGGTTTTGGAGCTAAAAAGCCCTAATTTGAAAAGTTTTTGACGTTGTTAAATCGTGTGTGGGGTTGTCCATATTAGTCCTCTGCGCCGTTCTTCTACTTTTATTAAAATAATAAAATAATAATAATAATAATAATAATAATAAAAAAAAAAAAAAATAATAATAATAATAATAATAATAATAATAAATAATAAATAAAAAAAAGTCTCCACCTGTGCGCCTAGGTCGCCAGCTATGTTAAAAACATCTTATACAATATTTTTATAGCTTATAAAATGTAATCTTTATTTTTTAAATATATTATTAAAGTATTTGATTTAAATAAAATAATAATTATAAGATGTTATAAATGGTAATTTTGTAATTAAATAATTAGAAATTGATGAAAGTAAAATCTTATTTTAAAATCGAAAAAGATTTAATACTAAAAACTTTGTAAGTAGAGATGTTAAAAGGGTCGTGGCCCGACGGGCCGGCCCGTTTAGTCCGAAAAGTTATAGAGTTTGGGTTTAGTTTTATTAGCCCGTTTAGCCCGAAGCCCTATAGGTCTAGGGTTAGGGCTATCCCGATAGCCCGCTTATGGTTAGGGCTAGCCCGATAGCCCGAATTTTTCTTCTTATTTGTCTATTTCTTAATATCGAATTAATAATATATATCATTTACAATTATTTTTTATATACCATATTTGATTTTTAGTAGAAGATATTAAAATTTATGTTTAATTACTAGAATATTCTAAATACTTTCATTTAAATTTAGAACTTAAATGTAATATGATTTCAAATTTTATGACGTGAATGCTTTAATAGAATTGAGCATGAAATAGTGTATATCACTTAAATGTTTGAATCTTTAAATTTTGTATAATGATATAAAGGTTATAAAATATATAATTTTTTAATGTTATCTAAAATTGTATTTTAAATAGAGTATAATTTGCATTTAATTAAAATTTTAAATTTAAATATATAATTTGACTATTTCGACTCATAGCCCGATTAGCCCGAAAACCGGTAGGGTTATGGTTAGGTTCACCATAATACAAGCCCGTTTAAAATGACCCGATTAAACCGAGGCCCGATTAACCCAAAACTTGTTGAGGCTGGCCCGTTTAACATCTCTATTTGTAAGAGCTTATAAGCTTAGTATATAAGGTTTATGCAAAAACTTATGTGCATTAGGTGCACGTGCAACACGATTTAATATATTACTTGTTTAACTATAAAGTATCACTAACCTAATATGCAAGAGACTCACTCATATATTTAAAATGTAATTAAGAATAATATATAAATGAGTAGGGCTTAGAAAAAAATATTAAGAGTTGGGTTTATAATTGTCGAAAGAAGTTTATAAAAGTAGTGAATTTTTAACTGTGGTGATTATGTGGAGTGGTGTGAGATATAGGAATTATTTTTTGGGGTACATTAATGCAACCACCCTCAGCTCCGTAACAAAAAGTTGTTTCACTAGTTATAATCATTGATGTAACACTCAGGTTAGACGGCTCTCTCCCAACCCAATTTTTACTAACTCGGAGTGAGTTTTATGTTTTTTTCAGAAGTTGTCGTCTGGATGGGCTAGACGTGGGCACGGTTCCGGTCCAAACTGGAATCGGCGGTTTGAACCGGCGGTCAACGGTCCGGTTCGAACCGTTGACCGGTTCCGGTTTGGAATCGAAACCGGGATACAGCCGGTTCGGTTTCGGTTATGGTATTTTTGGAACCGGAACCGCCGGTTCGGTTCCCGATTCTGCAATTTAAAAAATATAGCCGTTGAAGATCAACGGCTGAGATTAAATAGCCGTTGATCTTCAACGGCCAAGATCAAGTATCCGTTTGGGAACCGGCGGTTCCGAACCGGAACCGTGAACCGGCGGTTCCCAATGGCTATTTTGTATTTTTTTTTCTTTTCCTATAAATACCCCTTCCATCTCATTTCAATTCACATTTCACAACATCTCTCAATCTCTCTCAATGTCTCTTACATCACTCTCAATCTCTCTCGATCTCTCTCACATCTCTCTCAAGCTCTCTCACATCTCTCTCAGATCTCTCTCAATCTCTCTCAATCTCTCTCACATCTCTCAAGCTCTCTCACATATCTCTCACATCTCTCTCAATCTCTCTCAATCATCTTTATATATTCTTTATCTCTATTAATTTCTCTCAAAATGTCGAGCTCAAGCCAAAGAGGACGTGGAGGTAGAGCATCATCTTCTTTATCTCGACAAGCAAAAGGGAAATCGGTTATGCCGACGAGTACAAGTGCCGGAACCGGAATGCCACCACCATCTCCTTTGGTTCCAAGATATCTCAATCTTGTCGGTGAAGATATTGAAATTCCGGTCGAATGGCAAGAAGATTTTGAAGCTCAATTAGGTTTGTATTTATTTTATAAAATATCCCTCTTAAATATTATTTTATACTTTTTTTTTAAATATCTCTCTCAACTATCTATTAATTTATTTTGATTATCAATTTAGGTGCACAAAACGAATCTAACGAAGAAGAAGTGCATCCAACTGAAGAGAGTCAAAGTCAAAGTACGCGACAAACTCAAAGTGGACGAGATGAGGCATTAAGATCGGATATCTTTGCCGTCCATTTCAAAAGAGATATCCAAAATAATAAAGCAGTTTGCAACTATTGTGGGGTGGAATATGTGTTTCAAAAAGGAGGAGGTTATGGCACGCTAAAAAAACATTTGCAACGTGTCCATCCGGACAAAGTCGGAATCGATCGGCGTCAAACACAACTACCTCGTGGAGGTCCTGGAGGATTCACCGGATCCACCGATGAATCACAAGGTACGCCTTCTTTATTTAAATATTCCAAACCTTTAATGAGAAAATATTTGTCAAAAATGGTTTGTGGCATGTCTTTATCTTTTAATTTTGCTGAAAATGATTTGTATAAAAATCTTGTGTCACTATCAATGAACCCTCAAGTGTCCGGTGTTTCACATAGAACATTAGTTCGTGATATTGAAAAAATTGTAGGTGAATATAAGTTTTCTTTAACTGAAATGTTTGGTTCTTTACAACAAAAAGTTTCAATTTGTTCGGATATATGGGCGGATCATTGGAGAGAACATAGCTTCTTAGGACTTACTTGTCATTGGATAGATAATTCATGGACAATGCAAAAATGATTACTTGCATATAGAGAATTTGATCAAGAACACACGCCACAAATATTGCTCATAAAATTCATACGATTTTCCAAGATTATAATTTAGTTACAAAAAAATTTTCAATTTCATTTGACAATGCTAGTGCTAATACTGCTAGTTTGCCTTTATTAATTCAAATTTGTCAACCATCATTTAAGGGTAGATTTTTCCACATTAGATGCATGTATTATGTTTTAAATTTGTGTGTACAAGATGGCATGGAACATTTTAAATCACATATAGGTCATATTAGATTAGCAATTGGACATTTAAAAAGACATGCAACTTTATGCAAAAAATGGAGAAGATTTTGTAAAGCATATGGTATGCCGGAACCCAAAAAAATCACTAAAGATGTGCCTAATCGTTGGAATTAGACCTATAAAATATTGAATTCTTCTTATGAGATTAGAAATGAATTATGTACATTTTTTTCACAAGAACAATTAGGCATTCCTTTATTTCCGAGTTTATGGGATACATGTGTTGAATTAATGTCTCTTTTGAAAGTTTTTAAAGATGCAATGGAAGAATTATCCGGATGTTACTATCCCACTTCTCCTTTAGTTGTAGATCATTGTGTTAAAATTGCACTTATTTTACAATCATATTATTTGCATGACTCTTTACAAAATTGCATTGCAAGCATGAGAATTAAATGGTTAAAGTATTATCAAGAAATTCCCGATTTATTTTTAATTGCAAAACTTTTAGATCCTAGAATTAGAGAAGATGGTTTAGAAGAATTACTAACAATATATTATGATGCATTATTTCCGGTTAAGGATGATGACACTCCTAATCCGCATATAATTGTAGGTAACACAAAACAATTACTTTATGATTGTTTTAAAGAATATAAATTTTTTTATGGTGATAGTTTAAATAGTGAAAGCGGTCACGGAAATGATAATATTGGTGGAGGTAGTTCGGTTTCGGATCAACCCGAACATCATCACGATCCGAACTTTCAACACCTCAATCAATATCATAGGTTTTATGATATTAGAAAATTAAAAAAACCTAGGAGTAATAGTCTTTATCAAGAAGTAGATAATTATCTATCTACTACTTTTGAAGAACTTGGATTTAATACACCTAACGAGCTCTTGAGACGGTGGTCTCGAAGAGCAAAAAACTTTCATATTTTATCTCTAATGGCAAAGGAAATATTTGCGTGCCCGGCATCCACCATCTCGGTTGAACAAGCATTTAGCACCGGCGGTTACATTTTGGATCTTTGAAGATCCAATTTAAGGGTGGAAAATCTAGAAAATCAAGCTTTACTTCATGATTGGTCGAACGCCGAGGTAAGAAAACAAGAAGTAAATTTTGATGAAGACGATGAGGATGAAGATGGAACCGAGTATTCGACCACATCCGGGAGTGATTGAGTCTCGCCAAGCATCAAGGTAAGACCGTAAGAGAACTACGTCGACTTTGATTCCTCAACTATGAGGATACGTAGGCAACTTAATTGTAAATTAGAAATTAAATTTTAATTTCTAATATATAGTTAAGTTCAAGTCTTTTTTTTTTTTCTCTCTTCTATTTTTTTTAATCTGTTGTAATTGAAAACTTGTAAAGTTGTAATCTCTTGTTAAAAGAAGTAAATGTTTTTAGGTAAGTTAAATTTTTGTTGTAACTTTTCTATTTTGTTTTTTATTTTATTATAAGTTGTAAATGTTAAATTTTGATTGTTGTAATTTTTTTTTTGTAAAATGTAATTGTTTTAGTTAAGTTAACTATATATTCAATTCAATCTCTTGTGATAATCAAATTCGAAAGACAAAAAATTAATTTTCAAAGTTGTTGGTTATTAAAAAAAAAAAAAAACAGAACCGACGGAACCGGGAACCGGAACCGAAACCGTTGGAACCGGCGGTTCCGGAACCGGAACCGGAACCGTGTATATGGCGGTTCGGTTCCGGTTCCACTCTTCCCGGTTCTGAAAACTGGCAGTTCCAGAACCGAAACCGGAACCGCCGAACCGTGCCCATGTCTAGGCTAGGTGCCCCATAGGCAAAATATTTTTTTATTTTTTTTGTCAAGATTTTCATATTTTTTAAATAATTATATTAGGTTTATATATTCATGTTGCTTCATATGATTTCAATTTTATTTTAATGCACTAATAGTTAATATCATTTTATAAGAAAAATGTATTAATTGAGAATATAATTCTTTTTATATTTAATATTTCCTCCATCTCAAAATCTATTAATATCAAGTTTTTTTTACAAAATTAAAAAGTAAAATTCTTACACATAAAAATTTTGTTTATATAATATAAATAAAATAACTAATTCAGACATATCTTTTATATATGAAATAAAGAGCAAGTCCGGAAATATTTTATTTTTATTTTTTGTAAAAAGTGCGCAAAATAAACTTTAGTAGTTCCTATTTTTCTATTGCTACGATATTTTCTACTATCGATAAAGATACTACTTATTTGTAGATATTATTATTATTATTTTGTGAAAAAAATTAACACTTTATTCTGTAAATAATATTTCTTACAAAATTATGTCATATTATCAATTTATCATATATTATAAGATTGAGAATAAAAAAAATCGATCCGCCTAGGTGGCCTAGACGCTAGGCGATCGATTAGCGACCATCCACCAATTTTCAACTTTTGCACCATTGATTATAAGTTCCTTCAAATATTTTCAATAAATAATACTTTTACCAAATTGATGGTTTAAAAACAGTAAGCTCTTAAAAGTTCTATAATTAATAAGCTTTCTAATCAAAGGAAGAGGGTTTCGAATAGTTTTTTCAAGTTTGTAACTACGAATTTTATCATCATGCAAATTTATAATATATGTATTTATAAATAAATAAGTTAATATTTATTATTTTCTAAATAAAAAATTATGAATTATCAATAAATGCATTTGATTGATTATTTAATAAGGTCCACTCCTATAAATATCAATATCCATGAATGACATTTAAAAGAAATAGAAACATTCACTAATTAGTATAATTAATTATTCATCAAATTCAATGTAAAAAGACATTATAACAAATTATTTTTCTCAGGGTAAATATGTGTTTTTTATGCAGAAAATCTATACAAATTCATTTTTTGACAAATTATCTTGCATATGATGGTAGATTGGTTTCAATTACAAATTTATTGAAGTTATGAAACTATCATTAATAATATTTTCTTCAATATAATTTTTCTAAATTAAATTATGCAAAATGGGGCTACACCTAAACTAATATTGAGGATACACATTTTTAATTAATTCAATGTAACATGCAATCAGGATTTATTGCTGTGAATAATACAACATACTTTATCATAATTACATTCGTGTATCGTGCATTTATAATATATTGATATCATTAATATATTATAAATGATTATGTAGCGTGCAATAATGCTACGATAATAGGAAATGTTACGTTGTAACATCTTAAGATGGAAAATACAGTATATCATATTTATTAATTTTGGTGACTATTAAATTCTTTTAAATTAATTATTTGAATACTTATTTAAAGTCAAAGTTAAATTGTTTATTTTATCAATTCTATGAAACTAAAGTTAAATTGTTTAGTTTATCAATTCTATGAAATTTTAAGATATAGATTATTTTTGCTTTGTTTTACAAAAGAGTTATCAAGGTGAGTGAGCTCACTTGTAATACTCAGCCGATTAAGAAATAAATATTTAAAAGATAATTTTAAATTATTGTTTTAATTTACCGTTATACGTATAGAATTTTCATAACTGATCGTAAAGATAGATTTTGACTGTCTCAGTGTACGATTTAGAAGTTATATGCTACTTTGAGGGAATAATTGAAATGGACGGGTAAGGCTCCTCAAAACCCTGATTCCGGTGGGGTTTAGGAGGTCTTTTTGAGCGCGTGTTTATCATATTGATAAATCGGCTTTTCTCTTATTTCTCGGAAATCTAGTCATACTATTCCACTTGGAGTAGATCATCTACCAAGATATGAGTACTGGGGATCAGTCAAACCAATTGAACCAGAATAATCGGTGGAATTACTATACCCACTATAAGGAACATACATGGATTACTTGAACATAATCATAACTCTAATTTTTATAGAATTTTCAAACAAGGAAAGGAAGGGGCTTGTTTTGACATTTTATAGTGTATTTATAAAATTTTTAATAAAATATAGTTTTTTGTAGGAATTTTAAAAATATAAGTAAAATCGCCACGGGAGGGGGCGACTTTCAAATTTTAATGTCTAATTTTTTTTTCTTAGAGTCGCCCATTGTATGGGCGACTCTTGTGTGTGTGTGTGTGTGTATATATATATATATTTTTTTTTAACCCAGAAAAAATAGGAAAAAGGTGCCACTCGGACGTGTCACTTGGCCGAGTTACCACTCGGATAGCCGAGTGATACCTGTAACTCGGCTGAGCAACTCAGCCTGGACATAACTCGGCCAACCGAGTTCATGGCATTCACTCGGCGGAGCACTCGGTCGGCATTCCACTCGGGGGGCCGAGTGTTGAAAACTTTCTGAAATTCTTTCAAATCTCTCCACTCGGCCGGTCCACTCAGTCGAGTGGAGTTTCTCCTTTCTTCATCTTCTCGGTTTTTTGTTCGTTCTTCCATTTTCATCCCTTCTCTTGTTTCACGGGTTTGATCCATGAGTTTGTATATATCACAACAACTATTTCTTCTTTTAATTTTTTTTTTGTGTGCTAGTCGAAGTTTTTGATAAAAAGATAATGAGTTCACGAATTGCTTAATTTATTGAGCTCCAATAAATAACAAGAATCATCAATAAGCAACAAAGTACTACTCAAAATCATCAATAAACAACAAAGTAAAACAATTCATCCATATTTTTCACAAACATGGAAGAGGTTCAAATCAAAAAAATGTATTCTTAATAAGTATTCATTTTCTCATATTATCCTATCAAAAGGAATTGGGACGTGGTCACTGAGGTGGTCGATACGGTGTGTTGGATGGGTTGAATGGTTGATAAGCCGGGTATTCACGCTCTTCAAAATGGCCTTGCTGCACATGTCACTCATATTGTTGCCTCTGCATGTCAAGTGCAATTTGAGATTGTATGCTTGATGATGCATATACTCTTCTACATTGGCAACACGCGAATCCAAAGCGTTTCTCCAATCCGACCAATCGTTCCACCCCCATTGATATTGATGTGGTTGGTGTGGTTGCTGTGAAGTTCCAGCTTGAGCGTATGACGGCAGTTGTGCTTCCCCCATCATTTCATCCCCCTGTTATTCAATATCAACCTCCATAGGCTCAGTTCATGTATCCGCAGTTCTTCTACTCCTTTTTCTTCGTTCCTCCTCATTCTTCAATTCAGTTTCACTCTCCCCGATGGTTTCTATGTGAACTGAGCCATTTAGTAGAATATTTGGAACCTTCTCTCCAACAACATTTGTGAGGCGAGAATTGGGCAGTGCAAACCTCTTTTTATCTGATAAAATCAAATACAACTTTTTGGTTCCGGGATGTAACAGGCAAATCTTCATGTTGCAAAGCAATTCGAGGTTTATAGTGGTCTCATCTGGCGTCTCTTCCATCCCTTCCAAGTTCACCCCGAAGTGTCGAGCAATTGGAGTGATCAACCCTCCAATATGATTAGCCACTTGATATTTTGTTCGCACAAATTGTCTTAAGAGAATTGGCGCTACATTGAACTTCTGACCTTTCATCAAGCACCATTGAATGTTGTTCATCCAAGTTAACCACCCCAGGCTCAGGTTTAACCAAAATTATACTGGAGATGAACCTCTGAAAATATCGGATGACCGGGCTTCGAATACTCGATGCTTTTGATCTACTTGGGTTGTCTACCGATGACTTATCTGGGAAAGCCTCCATTATTTCCTTCCAGAAAATAATTGGGTTGAACTCAGAAAAATTGATCTTGGCATCGGGAAGATTAGAGTACTTCTTCGGAAACCCATAAATCTCATTAATATCTTCGGCCAAAAGATATTGGTACTCGTTTCCTAAATAAAAGGTCATGGAAGTTGGCACCGTATCATCATATCCTACATCAACTTGCGGGAAGAATTCCAGGACCAATGGCTCATACGTTTTCTCATGCATGCCAAAAAATTTACTCCACCCTATATTCTTGCACATTTTTTTAAGATCCTTATAGATGCACATTTCCTTCATGCATTCTACATCAGCGAAACAAGTTGCTCGTCTTTTCTTCCTTTGGACTTCAAACCACCTTTCACTTTCATTCTCCCAATTTCAAAACTGTATTCCGTAGGCATCCGGCATGGTTGATAGAATTTTTTCATACTCCTCTTGTTGTTCTTTGATGGAGTGTCCATTCGAAGTTAGTATTGCCAATATCTATTGTATGATTTTGGAGACCCGGCGGAAATGGATACATTGTTGGTACCTAGATGACAAAGAATAAGTAATCTATTCATATCAACAAGTTCAAAAGTCATATCTTCAATACGATATTCATTCTCAAGCATATATTCAATACGATATTCATCCTCAAGTATATATCAAGTAATTTCATCATTCAACATGGAAATTCATGGGATATTAACATCATTTGATCATTGTTATAGACAAAATCATGCCACATTCCCAATTTATATGATGCATACCAAGTGTTTGATAAAAAACTTCAATAAAAAATTACAAAAAAACATAACATGTTTCATGTCTTAATACTCCAAATTAGCTCATCATCAACATATTCAATCAACAAGAGCAATGGTAAATGAAAATATACCTAAATAGAGGAAAATATGATGCATACCAAGTGTTCGATAAAAAACTTCAATGAAAAATTTCAAGAAAACATAACATGTTTCATGTCATAATACTCCAAATAAGCCCCTCATCAACATATTCAATCAACAAGAGCATTGGTAAATGAAAACATACATTTGGAGTGGAAAAATGAAAATTGGTGTTCTTGCTTAAATCCTTCAAATCTTCACCACTTTTGTGAAAAATTGGAATGATTTGTTGTTCAATGTGATATCTTGAATGATTTGAACGAAAAAGTGAGTTGTATGATGATGATCTTTCGAATTTGTGAAAAATAGAGGAGAAGTTTTGTGAGGCTAGGGTTTTGGAAGTGAAAGAATGAGAGAAAATGGGAGAAAAATCGTTTAAAAACTTTCTTGGAGGCTCACTCGGTCGTGCAACTTGGTTTGGCAGGCCACTCGGTCGCCCAAGTGAGGGGTCTTACTCGGGCATGTCAGTGTAATTCTCACTCGGTCTAGCACTTCACTCGGCCGACTAAGTGCAAAAAACTTTCTGGAATTTTTCCTGGAGGCTCAGCTCGGTCGTGCCACTCGGTCGGCCGAGTGGGATTCAGTCTTTGTAATTTTTTTTATTATCTTACCTTCTAAACCTCTATAATTTTTTTAAATTTAAGTTGTCGATGCGCTATTTGTGGCCATCACTACATTCTCGCATCCTTTGTGGAAACAGACAAGAGTTATAATAATAATAAAATTTTGGAATTAAGTAATGGAGCGTTTTATTACATAGATAACAAATTAAGAATGATAATGTGATCCTGTAAAACGACGCCTGGTTTTTTTCCTTTTGCCTCTACCTCGATCTTCTTGTGGATCAGGTTCACCATCTGATTCATTATCATCTATCGTAATATTCAAACTAAAGGTTGGACAACCCGATGATGATGATGATGATGTAGTCCTTGAAGTCACATTATCAACCATTATACTTGAAGTGGTGCCAGATTGAGGATATGAAATCGGGGATGAATTGAACTGTGGCCGATAACTTCCATAAGTGCATGATACGGGAGGCGGAGATGTATACTGTCCGGACTCTAAAAAGGAAGTGAACGACTGACCATATGCCGTAAAATTCCAATTAGGAGTGGTGAAAGGAAGTTGAAATTCTTGTGGGGGCACATAAGAGTCAGTATGCATGTCCATAGCAATAGAGACAAATGGTTATGGCCTATTGTGCGACATAGGTTGTAGTTCAGGATGATATTGTGATTGATGGCATTTGAATGATGGTCGACGATCATGGAAATGAGCTCTAGCCTGCATGTATATGTTTTCTATTGATCGTCTAAAGGGCTCCCTGAGATACGGTTGCTCGTGAATGACAAGTTTATTCAAAATTTTCCATAATCCTTTCTATAGTTAATTGACAATATAAATCATAAAGGTTTAATAAATAAATGCATAATAGAAACCTAAATAACAAAAAAAAGCCACGAACCAAAACTTCTAAAGATGCATTTGATTGCGGTTGGTACCATACATGCATATTTAACCCTGGAGTTATTAGACGTCGTGTTATTCTTTCATACCATCTCATATATCCATGGTCGACATCTGACTCATTCCAACCAATAACAGGTGATGAGGCAATATGACCATCTCTGTTGAACCACCATTCTACAAATGAATCATGATGTTCAGCCCAATTTGTAGTGGAGCGCCCTCTACGGCATATATTATGCAATGTATCATGCACATCAGGAATCACATGTGGAATTCGTTGTATCATCCCAATATGTCTCAATATCCGATCTGGGTAATATAACTCAACAATTGAATAATGAATCATAGGGCATTTTGACATCCATATATTGGAGACTCTAATAATTCCAAGGTCAATATATGCACTCACTGCAATTGGGTATGGGTCATAAGGTTGCCAATTAAACTACATAAATATAAAGTTAATTAAAATTTAATAGGAATATAGCAAAATCTTAATAATTATTTATCATACCTCTTGTGGAGTTTGTCTGTCTAAACTCTCCCGCATAGTCCTTAGGTTGCTCGTCAAACTATTTGTAAAGTTGTGGTATTATAACCACTCAGCACCATATGGTGCGACAGGAAGAACTCCATCCACACCAACAATTGACGATGTATTAAGGCGTCTACCTTCCGACATTTGCGGCGTGAGAAAAGTAATTCTCGACCAAGCC
This sequence comes from Caryopteris x clandonensis, assembly GCA_028749325.2. Lineage (NCBI taxonomy): Eukaryota > Viridiplantae > Streptophyta > Magnoliopsida > Lamiales > Lamiaceae > Caryopteris > Caryopteris x clandonensis. The sequence goes on along the minus strand of JAPYKT020000037.1, from coordinate 1,844,281 downwards.
CATATCTATTATGGAACAAAAATAATTAGAGATGTTTTCCTCATTTTTAAAATAACATATCGAAATTATGTTATTTAGAGACAAATTTACCTGCAATAGTTGCATTGATCCACCAATTTGCGTACGACCTCTATGTATTGCATTGCACAACTGATGGTACAAATAACCTAATACCGCTGAACCCCAAGTGAAATTACAACATTCATAAATATCTTCTAATTGATTCAAATATAATAATGACCCTATATTCCCAGAAGTATCTGGGCACTTTATGGATCCTAACAAAATCAAGGCATATCCACATGCATATTGCACAACATGTTGTTGTGGGCTGTTATCAGTAATTGGGTGCATGCTTAGATATCTACCTAATGCTAACAGTGAAAATCTTGACCCTTTTAAGTCTTCTGCATCAGGGTCTCATCCGAGAAGCACCTGACAACGTGTAGTCCAATATGACCTTCTAGTTGAAGTATGTGAACTTATAACGGCCTCACCTTCAATTGGTAGGCCCCAAATAAATGCGACATCTTGTAATGTGACTGTCGTCTCTCCAATTTTAAAATGAAATGTATGAGTTTCGGGCCGCCACCTCTCAACCAGTGCAGTGATTAATGATTTATTAAGTGTAAAATCACCACATCTGTAAACACCATAGAATCCCATACGATATAACAAGGATATGACTCGATAATGCAACCTGTGTGTACGTCTGAGTATTTCCCTGCCATCATTGTCTAGGTCTTCCTCATAAGGATCATGGTCATCAAGTCTCCAAAAGATACCACTTCTGTGTCTACACTTCAATTTTTGGTCAACTTCTCCTGCAACGACATTCTCAGATCGGTGTAGATGTTGTTCTCTTAAGATCTCACCACTAATAGGTCCATATTCTCCGAAGTGCTCCATACTACAATAAGATTAAATCTATTAGAAGAACTCTAAATAAAATATCAAACATAATAACTTCAATATATAATGAAAAAAACTAATAAAAAAATGATCTTATATAAAAACCCAAAACTAATAAGTGATAATTCAAACTTGAATACATAAACAAAAAATTGATTACAACTAAACCAAACAGCATTACAACAATCTATACACAACAAGCTTATCTATGGTCATATGAAGTTCTTGTCTGGGTAGCAGCTTGATCTTGTGCACGATATTGTTGCCTAGCACGTGTTTGTGCCCAATCCATTTCATTTTCAATTCTCGTTGTTTTGCCTCTTCCTTTATATCTCTTCTTGCGCAATGCTGGATTATGGCACAGTTGAAAGGAAGCCTTATCCTAATAATATTCATCAGGCAATGGCTCAAACTTACCACTATAGGTGTCCACATACGTACTTGTATTGTAAAATGAGTTCATGTAAACCATCGGGTTGACTCCAAAATATCGACAAGTTTGCATTGCATGTGAACATAGTATGCCGTTTTGCTTCCAGTCTCCACAGCTACACTCTCTCAGCATCAACTTTACAATGTATGTGTAGCATCTCGTTGTTCCTGGCACAAACGTTTTCACTGAAGCTGTTTGATCAATAAAATCAACCATATATACTTGATGTTTCATTGCCTTCCGTTGCCGTTGATCATACTTCTTGTACACCTTATCAGGCCATGGTTGGTTCCTTTGTTGCATTTCACGGGCCATTGTCAATTGGTCAAGAAAATATTTTATCGATCGATAAAATGTAGCCTGCACAATCGCACAAATTGGGAGCCGTTGTGCACCTTTCAACACGCCATTCATGCATTCAGACAAATTCGTTGTCAATATTCCATTTCTCCAACCTCCGTCATGTGCACGAGTCCATTGATCTTTTTCAATTTTCGATAGGTAATCATATGCCTTCTCATTCAACACTTTTATTTGATCCATCATATTTTCAAACTCTCTTATTGTGAAAGCTGATTCGGCTTGCCAACACATGTCTTTTAACTTCACATTCTTCACCTTGCTATTGAAATTCGAACAGACATACCTCAAACAGAAACGATGGACTCCAAGAGGGGCCTGAAAATCTAGATTTCTTTCCACTGCTTTCAAAAGACCAGCATGTCTATCTGAACTCAGACACATTCCTTCTCTACCGCGAACAATATGTTTCGATATCATACGAAGAAACCATGTCCAAAAAGAAAAACTTTCTTCATCCAAAAGTGCATAAGCCAAAGGTGAAAGATATTGATTTCCATCCATGGAAACAATAATCTTGTACTTGTATCTAGTGTAAAGATGAGTTCCATCAATACTAATAATTTTACAACAATGCTAGAACCCATCTATATATGGCTTGAATGCCCAAAACACATATTTCAACATTTTTACACCATTTGTCTCTTCGGGCATGTGGCGCCACTCGACAACTGTGCCTGGATTCCATTTTTTTAGAGCTCCCAAAAATTTGGGTAGTTTTGAAACTGAGCTCTCCCATGTACCATACACATTTTCTATTGCTCGTTTCAAACCATGCCATACCTTATGATATGAGATTGTATATTGAGATTTATCATACATATGTTCTTGCACACATTTAATCTCATACATGGGATCTGTCTGAACCATTCCAGTTAGCAACACATCAATCATGATTTTACATAAGTTTTGATGGTCAACGGACACCGCGTTCATTAGGCACATATGAGGGCCTCCATACTTAGTGATTTCCCACATATCAATGTTCTATTTGTATCATGCATGCAACCACCAGTTGCAATGTGTAGTCCCACAACTATTTTTGCATTTGATTTTTCATATACGAGGTGTGCTTTCCTCTACTCGATACTCACGCCTCGCTATACGAATTGAAAAGTCTTTCATCGCAGACTACAAATTCTTCTTATCTTTGAAAACCATCCATTTTGTGAGCACCCCTTCAGTAGCATCATAATATCTAAAAAATTTCGGTAGATCAAATGAGTCCACAAGCATTTCATGTGACGATGCATTGAAGAATGGGATATTTGGATGCATGGAATATCTCTGAGCACTTGATGGAAGTGGTGGTTGTTGATTGGAAGGTGACCTCTCTTCATTTGGGCAATACATAGTTTGAATATCACCAATATCCACCCCATCTTCATCTGATTCACTAGACAACTCGCCTTCGTCAGGTTCAGAGTCTTCTAGTTCATTCACACAAAAATTGTTAATCAATGGATCACGTGGTTGATCCTTTGTGTGAGCATTTTCTCTTTCAGTTGGAATATTGTCATTATTGGACCTTGAAGTTCCACCAATAAGGTCTTTCGTGACAAGTACTGAATTATTGATGTCATCACCTCTTAAGTAAGAAGTATATTGATAATACTCATTGCTTGGGAGAATATCTGGGAGAACATTATCTTGCAATTTTTCTTGATCAATATGAAATTCTACATATTGATTATCCGCATCTGGTGCAAAGAAAATCCATAGATTATCATCGTTGTTGATTGGTATACGATGATATCTGTTGTTTGCATATAGTGAAGCAGAAATGTTGAATTTATAATCATTGCTATCGATCCCTGTCAATTCAAAGATTTATTATACCAACCCAGAATATCCGATGTCGCAAGGTACTCTTGTTGCACAAACAGGTGGAACCTCGCTACTATCCCCAACATAAACAACAATACCGACATTGTTTAAAGACTCCATATCTTAAATAATAAAGATGTATCAATGAACTTAATATATGGAGTTAACTATTTTTTTGCATGCAAGAGGTATTATTAAACAATATAATTACAAAGTATAATAAAATTAAATTCAACTAATAAATTAGTAAATTTCAAACCTGATATTGAAATGAAACATTATCTCGATGCAAGGGCAACAATTTGAGGGTCACGATAAATCCACGACAACAGTAACAATTCTCAAAGTTCCTACTTCAAATAATGAGAAAATAAAATTATTAACGACAAATCTATAACAATTTATATATAATAGCAAAAAATTCAACAAAATCTATTACAAATTCAATGAATTAAACCGACCAACTTACACACACCCAAAACAAAGCGCACACACACACATCACACAACCACACACACACACATCACACAGCCATACACACAAGCACACACGCACACAGCACACAGACACCACACACACCAGCACACACACCACACACCACACACACACCACACACCACACACACAAGCACACAACACACACACACACACACCAGCACACATAAAACACCATACACACACCAGAACACACAAAACACCACACACACACACATAATGAACCATAAAAAATAATTATCTGAACAAATTTTACACAATTTCTGGAAAAAGAGAGAAGAAAGAACCGTGAAGATTAAAGAAAAATTGAAAGAGAATTGAAGAAAGAAATGAGGAAGAGAGAAGTGTGAGAAATGTGTGGTGTAAGTTGGTGATATAAATGAGAGGAAGAGTAATGTGTGGCAGCCTTTGACCACACATTCAATTTTGGATATATTTGGAAAAAAAAAATTTAAACAGCAGAGCAAAGAATTCCAGAAACTTTGTCTAACTCGGCCGGCCGAGTTAAGTGGCCGACCGAGTGCTCCGGCCGAATGAATGCCATGAACTTGGTTGTCCGAGTTATGTCCAGGCCGAGTGACTCGGCCGAGTTGCAGGTATCACTCGGCTATCCGAGTGGTAACTCGGCCGAGTGACACATCCGAGTGGCACCTTTTTCCTCTTTTTTCTGGGTTAAAAAAAAAATATATATATATATATATATACACACACATAGACACACAAGAGTCTCCCATACAATGGGCGACTTTAAGAAAAAAATTATAGGTCGCCCCTGGGAGGGGAGACATTAAAACTTGCTTATATTTTTAAAATTCCTACAAAAACTATATTTTATTTAAAATTTTATAAATACACTATAAAATGTCAAAATTCCCGAAAGGAAGATAACTAACTAATTATCAATTTAGTTAAACAAATCTATATCTAGTTGGGAATATTTAAAAGATTGTGATTTTTTCGCCTAAATCTCCTTTCTATTTTTAGAAAGTATACAATCCAATCATATTTTTTCTTTCTTTTTATTTTTTCACTATAATTTTCAAATGCTTACAATTTTTTCATCTCAACTCCATTTAAAAAAAAATATATATCAAATTAATTATCTTTTCATGATCTTCAATTTGATACACATATTGCATATATAAAAAAATATTAATTTTAAATGTAATTCTTTAGATTAATTGTGCTATATTTTAATGTTAACTATATTTTTTGTATTGTGAGTTATTTTTATTTAAACAATTTATAAAAATATATTTTATATAATTATTATGTTATTTTAAAAATTATATTATTAGTTTTTTATTATATTATTATATTATAAATTGTGCAGTGCACGGAAGAAATATTAGTTATATGATAATAAATATAGTATATGTTTAATATTACATAATATATTATGTTTATCTCCTAGAACAAAACACACGAGTTAGATGAATAATAATAATAATAAAGTAATAGTAATAAAAAAAATAAAGATAACAGTTACTCTTATTAAACCTCACGGCACACACATAGTAACACACACACACATACATATACATATACATTATGAAAATATAGCCTATCAATCATCTAATATATGATTGCACTCCCACCCCATGTCTACTTGCATACATGCATGGTCAAGTGCTTTAGTTTTAAACCACACTCTTTACCTTAGGAAATAAGCAGAAATGTGCACTAGTCCTCAAATTAGTCTAAATCATCTATAAATGTGGAGGAGCACAAAGCTCACAACAACAAGAAGAAGAAGAAGAAGAAGAAGAAGAAGAATGGCTAAAATATTTATACTAGTAATTAGAAGCATGTCTATTCATGAAGGGTGATTCATTCGGAAGTGATGATTGTTGTAATTACATATTTGATGATAAACTTATATGTGTAATTGACTGATCGATTTTGTATATGAAGTCTTATAATTTACTGATTTTCATTCTTTAGTAATAGTAAATCCATATCTTAAAAGTTTATTTAGTTTCAATTTTAATCATGTTATAAACTAATTAAATATGTTTACTATTATATGTAATTGTGTGGTTTAAATGATTATATAGCGTGGTACTTACAAATACAGAATTGATGAATTTATGCGATTTTTGAACCCTAACACTAAATTTTGTGTAACTATGCCTCTTAATTCTTGAAAAATGAATTTACATGTTTAGATATGTGTGATTAAGTATTTAGAAAGTTGATAAGTGATTTAGGTATTATAAATAAGTAATTTGACAAATTTTGAAGACCCTTACATCCTCTTTTGCTAACTAAATATCGAAATAATATGTCCAACGAATTTATTTTGTAAAATTGAATCATATTTGTGTGTACTAGGAGTATATTGCAATATCCAGTGACTAATAAATATTTTGGTATGAATTTAGATGAAAGTCGGCTCATTTATACATATAAGTAGCTTAAAATGGGCTATATGAGATAAGTACATTGAAGGGTTGTGTTTCAATAAGTTTTTTTTGATTGTAATGGCACATGATTAAGTAATTTCTTAGAGTGTATATATATAAACATAAATATTTAAATAATGGGAGCTTTATGCTGAAATGGACAAGTAGAAAGTATATAACGTATGAAAACAGTCATAAATATTAACAATATATGAAATAATTAAGATTATGATGATGAATATACCTAATTTTGACTGGAAGCATAACTTAAGACATAAGATCAAGATTTTAAATTGTGTCGAGTGCAAGTATGGTATGAGTGGAACCAAACGATCTTAAAACAACCTCAACGAGAAAGTTGATGGGGCTACACATAAAATGGGTACTATTTACTTTATACTATTATTGACTTTAGTAGTTATATGAGATTAGAGCATTGCATACCAAATTATAAGATCTAACGAGTTTTTAAATTTAGTGAATAAGAAAAAGAAGAAAGAATGAACTATCTAACATACTTATTAACCTAGTAATTTTAATATTCTATAAAAGTTATTCACTGAATTTCATAAATCATGATGTTATGGTTAAACATTTTAAAGTCAGATGGGGGCGCAAAGTGTGTAGGTGACGATGGGTTTCTCAAGGAAGGTTGTTCAATAAATATGCTTTAGGTTCAAAGTTAGGACAAATTTAGCATAGGTTGAAGCCAAGACAATCTACTTTTCCTAGGTGTGTGTTCTTATGATAGTAGAAGTAGATTATGTAAGTTGAAGCGCTTTAATCGAAGTTTAATAACTATGCATTCTATAAATTGTAATTAAGATTTCACTTCAAAGAATGTGCATTATAAAGTTAGAGTTATGCGTCGTTGAGATATTTTTCTTAAAATATTTTATAATTCCTATTTTGAATCTTTGATTGCCAAAGTCTTTCACTTGCAATGTTTTAAAGGTATAATATGGCTGTTTTTGAGCTAGTCGGATTGGGGTGCACTAGATGCATCATTTACAGTAAAAAATTCAATTTATGTAATGTTTGCCTAAATTTATAATTTATCCCACAAAGCATTGTTTACTTTCTGTGATAGGGTTGGATAAGGATAACTTATCCAACCTTATCCAATGTTTACTTGGTGTGTTAAAAAAAGTAGTTCAAATCTGGGGTCCCGGGATTGGGACGGAACCCGAGTGAGAAAAGGCTGATAAGGGGTCACCCCATTCTGGCCTGATATGTTATCCAGGTTGTTCGAGGTGAGAAATTACATTTTTACCCCTCATTTCAACTGAAGTTCACGATTTTCCCCATTTCTTATACAACCTCTTCTCATTCTCCAGAAACTGTAGTTACCTACTGGGGCAGCTGAGGCGTACATTCTCCGGCAGATAAAGATTAGCTCCGTGCTTCCGCTGGCGTATGTCCTCTGAACTTTTTGTTGTTTCTTATTTGCGGTTTCACATCATATGTTGAAGTTATTTTGTTGTTTGTTTAGATAAAAAAACACACGGATCGTAATTCTCCGATGCTCATGAAGAAGATTGCTCATGTTTGTTTACATCATGTCCTTTTTCCCCTTACAGTTAATTTTAATACTTGACATTTAATGTTAAAAGATTTATACTTCACTTTTAAGTTTCTTGGTTTGGCAATTCTGAATTGGAAGCTTACAATACACTTACTGATTTGTAGGTAGGGACAATTTCTTCAAATGGAGAAAGAGAAATTGGTGAGCTGATTGCAAAGGCTATGGAGAAAGTTGGGAAAGAGGGTGTCATCACAATTCAAGTATGTTTTACACTCTGATTAGTGTTTCACCAGTAGTAATAGCTTTGCAAAAACGTAATTTCCTTTCTATTTATTAAGAAGACGAGGTTTCACTTCTAGCCATCTCATTATTATCTGTTTGTTTCAATTAATTGAATTATGTCTGGCTCTGATTGTGTAACTATATAACCATTCATCTTTAGGGTAGAGTGGCCAAGTAATGTTGGTGTTGTTACCTTTATGGGTTTTTTCTATTTATCTCCAATGTATTTTTGGCATATTTTTCATATTGTGAGATTCTAGTGAAATATAGAACAACCTGATGTTATCCATGATATATGGTTTTCGGTGTTGTAGTGTAGCCAAGTATTGTTGGTGTTGTTAGTTGTTACCTTTTTTAGGTTTTTTCATGGAGACCTTTTGGCATAGTTTTCATGTTACTTATGAGATTCTAGTGAAATATAAAATAGCCTGATGTTATCCATGGGATATGGCTTTTTGCTATCCATAATTGAGTCATTTTGGGGCCATTCCTAAAGGCCTTTGGAGTATTGGTGGCTTATTTGTCATGTTATCAGAAAAGAAATGCTAGTGATATAGGAAAAATTGACATGAGCCATTGTATATGTCATTTTCAGTGCACCGACCCTTTTTTGATATTTGTGCGGTAATTTTCTTACCTTGTATATAGGAAAAACTGATGCTATGTGTACGCTACTCTAATTTCATAGTCACCTATCTATTGTTTATTTTATATTGTGTTTGTCATAGTGTGCTCTAGCAATGCTCACTCAATGCATATGTTTGGTGCCTATTTGGTTTGTAGGATGGGAAGACATTTTTCAATGAATTGGAAGTTGTTGAAAGGATGAAGCTGGACAGGGGTTATATTCCCCTCTACTTTATCACAAACGAAGACTCAGAAATGTGTAAGTCTTATAGTTGACAGTATTTAAAGTGCAAAATGGGTAGCAGATGCTCCAGAAAATTCCTTCTTTTCTTTTTGTTGTTTTATTTAGTTGATGATTACAACTATTGATAGGAATTGGATGATTCTCTAATCCTGATTCATGAGAAGAAAATTTCAAGTATAACTGCTATTGTGAAAGTTCTGGAATTGGCTTTAAAGGTAAAATATTGTGTCCCTGAAATATTTTTAAAGTTGACTTAATCCATGTTCTTGTTCAACTGATACTTCAATTTTCTTGTATATGTGCAGAGGCAAAGCCTCTTGTAATAGTAGTTGAAGATGTTGAGAGTGATGCACTTGCGACTCTTACCCTTAATAAGCTTCCAGCTGGATTAAAGGTAATTACCTACTTTTCTTGATGTTGATTTTTCATGGTTAAGTGCTATTATACTGCTTGTGGCTTGACTTTGCTCTTTATATTTGAATCTTATATTGCAGGTTTGCGGTATTAAACTCCTGGATTTGGTGAGAAGAGGAAATCAAATTTGCATGATCTTGCAGTTTTAACGGGAGGCCAGGTGACTCCATCATTCAAATCTTTTTCCTATCACAATTTTTTCTTTTTCATTTTTAATAATTAATTTCTTATGTTGGGATGAACATGGATGATGTGAAGTTGGATATGTTGGGATCATGCAAGAAGGTTACCTCTATTTTCACTTGATTTGCGTTTTAGTTGTCGTAATAAAATTTGCAAGGTTCCACCCTTCACTAGACGCTGGATGTTAAAGATCTAGACGACGATGGCGGGGCGACAAAGAGACAATCGTCCCAAACTATCTAATAATCAACGCCGTTGGGAAGAGAGAACACAATACTATGTGGCTTATGTAGCAATGGGGTATTTGGGTAATTTACATCAACCTTTATTTGCAATCCCATGAAGTAGATATGTTATATGGATAATATATCATACAAATCACACGAAGTAAGCATAGGATAGGATAAATAATCTGTCTACATATCCCATATATAACACAACATTATCCGATCCAACCTAATACAACTCCTTCAAAGTAAACACTGCCCAAGTGTATGTGTAATTATAGACAACAATGAGCAAAGTTGTATCCACAAGAATTGGTGGAGATTACTAAGCATTGCGAATTTATTTATACTTTATCTAGATGATTAATAAGTAGATGATTGAGTAGAAAACTAATAATTAAACTCAAAATAAATAAATAATAGAAACAAGTAACAATTAGAGACTAAATCAATAAGAAGCGTAAGTGAATACAATGAGAAAGATTAATTTAGAGTCATGTTTTCAACTATTAACAATTATGTTATCAAATTAATTTAATCCAAGTTCATTCTTCTTCTTTCTTATAGAAAAATCGCAATAGTAAATTACCCCACCTCCCGAAGTATATGTAATTCTTATATTAATTACTCATACCAAAAATATTTTTTTCCATATAAGCAAGTAACTCCCAAAAGTCCAAAAAAAAAAAAAATTGATCTTCATAAATATTACAGATCAATCAATCATGCAAATATTCATGTTATACATATAAATCTAACATGAAATCTTATTTTTTGAATCTCAACTCGATATATCAAACATACTTAATTAGTAGCCGCATAAATAGACAAGGAATACAAACAAATATATATGAATAGGGAAATAGAGGAAGAACTTGAAAATAAATTAATTATCCAACAAAATTATTAAATAGTATGATAAATGTTCTAAGATTACACGGTGTTTAGATAGATATAAATGAAATGAATATCACAAAAGAAAAAATATTTCATCATCTCTAGCATAAAACAATAAAGGTAAAATGAAAAAAAAAAACATTGAGTCTTCATACGATGATTGTTGATGTGTTCCTTGAATCATGTGGAGTGGATGGTGCATCGTCTCTTCTTTGCTAACCCTAGATATTTTCTTGTATCTCGGTGTGTGTTCTCTAGGTCTAAAGCACATATATACCTAACAAAGAGGCATGAGATCCATCAGATTCTACAAAATTATAAAAAATCGGAGGAAATCTTTCAAAATTGTGTTACTTGCGCTCAGTCGAGCAAGATTGCTCAACTCTTTCCAAAATGTTATCGCAGGCCTCTTACTCTTGTTCAATCAAGCGAAATCTAAAATTTGCATTAATACCATCTTCAAAGTAGTTTTCCGAATTTGACTTTATTTATTTCAAATAAAATTGTAGCCTGAATGCAATCAACTCAATCAGATATATGTAATTCAAGTTATGGAAAAAATACCGTATGAATAGTTTGCTCTTTGATTGGATTTTGGACTATGTTAGAACCACTATTGATAGATATGTTCTTTATGAAAGTTGTAGATCGTTGTCTTTTCTTCCCAATATAATAAAAATCAATAGATTTGAGTTCTACAGTAAAAGTTATACTCATTGTTTTTTTTAACTATGTGCTTATGATTCATCACTATGAATGTCGATTCAATTTTCAGCTTAAAATATGTGATTTTTTTTTCAAAACGAGCAAATATGTAATTTTCACTCGATATAAAAAGTTGAACTAAACAATTATAATTTTTTTTGCTTATAAAATATATTGCAAATCAAAATAAAATACATATATAAACATTGTTTATCATATAATTTATACAAAATGCCCACGAAAAGTGGGCATCCAATAGATTTTTGGATGCTACAATTGTGAAATACATAAAATTTAAAAAAAAAAAATTATACTTCAAATATTTATTTATGTAGCAGTTAAATAGATTGTTATGTCCCTACCAATATCACTAAGTGCTATTGTACACTGCTCCGAAAAATAACTTATCCCTACTCATTTCATGGGATCAAATAACTAAACTTACCTACCAATAGAAAGGACAAGGGCATAAACAGAAACCGCGTCCCCCGTGTTCCACTTTCAACTGTCCTTTAAAGCATGCTGTTTTTCTCTGCGATATTGCAACCTTCCTAGCCGCTACTACGGTATACTCTCCTTTTCCTTGCAGTATAATGTACGTCGAGTGACCGCACGGTAATCTGCTACTGCCGACTGAGGACGAGAGCTACCACTATGGAAAAGTTCATTCCGCCGGAGTTTGATTTGCACCACAAAGACAGATCGGAGGAGGCACTGAAGAGGTGGCGCGATGCCGTCGGGAAACTCGTGAAGAATCGCCGCCGCCGCTTCCGATACGCTGCTGTTCTTGAGAAGCGATCGGAAGCCAAAGACCAGATGAGCAGACTCAGAGTACGTATTTATAGCTGCACCTCCTTTCTTTTTTCATTTTGTTATTGTTTTTCCTGAAGGAATAAATACGCGTGATCTTACGACTTGCGAAACTGAATCAGTTTTCTCTGTTTTCTTATTCCTTTTACTGCCAAAATACTTAAAGAAACATTTGAGATGATTCTTCTTCCCTCTCTTAAATTTTGAGACGAAATTTATTATGAAATTCATCAAACTCAACCTGAGGAAAATTTTATATTTAAACGTAGTTTAGTTTGGCATAAAAAAAAAAGCGGGTACCGGCCTCTCGCTACCTTCTTCTAGTTCCTCTCAACTGTTGCTTCTGCAGTTGGCAGTTTACTATAGGACGTTAAAAAGTAACAGTTCTTCCGTAAAAGTCAATGGAAAAAGCCACGCTATAACTTTCTTCATCATATTTGAAAAATATCGATCTTTCTACTTTTTGTTGCCGTATTATGAGGTTTTAGTAAAATTATTATTTTTGTAATAATTATGACCTTTTTAATATGTTATTTGAAATATGATGCATCAGAAACCTCTTTTCCACCTCTTCGCCTTTTCTAATTAGAGAGAGAGAGAAGCATGTTCAGACGCATACGAATTAAGTTTTTGTTTTAATCACAGTAATAGCACATGGGAAGCCATGACAGATGCATCTAATGCTCCGATCGATTTGTCTTACATTTTTATTTGTGTTGTTAATTTGATTGCTGTTGTTGGATTAAAAGATGTGTAACCTTGCAAATGATTCCTTCTATCATAGCAGGTAGTACACCTAGAGAAAGGCTACTGTCTTTTACCATTCATTTTCTCCATGCTAGTGCATCAATTGCTTTTTACCTTATATTTTCCACCCGTTTGTAATTGTGAGGTGAAAAGCACCAGTGCATTGGGTGTAACATAAAAAAGTCCTTTATAGTTTTGGGAAATATTGCCTTTTTAATGGTACCCAATATGTGGTCCCAGCAGCTGCCCTCATGGGGGCCATGTGAGGAAATTTCATATTATTGCACAATCTCCATTGCGACATAATTCAAGATTCACTTGATAATATAGGGAACTGTGGGCATTTCTCCCAATTTTCTATTTTTTTTATGTTCCTTATGAGTTTTATGTAGTCTAACATTTCCATGGCGTACAGCTTATTTGCAAGGAAGCTGAAAATGAATCGTTTAGATAGAAGTGTAACTAGTACTAGTTAATTTTCACCTCATATTTACTGCAGTAAACCCTTTTTGCTAGTTGAAACGTTTTCACAAGTTGTCATCTATTTCTGTGAATTGTAGTTCTCTTTTCTTTCCTTGACTCTGTGTGGCTTGAAGAGGTGCAGGTTCGAGTGTCTTATGGTTGTTATCAGCGAATAAGGCAGTATATTTAAGAAGTGGAGCTTTTTGACTTGTAGTTCCTTAGTAAAGGCAAATAAGGAAATTTCGGAGAAACTTCCATGCAACTTGATCTTAAAGTCTTCAAAGGACATTATAGTACAAAGCACACACATTCAGATGAAATAAAATAATTTCTTTATAATTTTGATACTTTGGAACATCTAGACAGTGTAATCATATGTTGTCTTTATTAGGCCTGGGAATTTTTTTTCATATCTTTAGCTTAATCTCTGTCGCCACATGTCAGTCTTAGCTCTATCTTCAAAGATAGCATGTGGCATGTTTGAATCGAATTTGCGGTGCCTAATGTGATAATATTGATCCTCGCTGTCTCTCTAACTCTCTCTGTGGAAATTGTCAGAGTTTATACTTCTTGAATGATGATTGTGACTGGCAAATATAAGTCTTTCCCAATCAACTAAGTCATAAATGAATGTTTGTGTCGATCAGTTACTTTGCTGTTTTAGTCTAAGAACTCTTCTGTCGACTTATTTTCAATCACTATCTTAGCTTAAAGTATTTCATTTCCATGATGAGAAAGAAAACTCAACGGGAGAACTTGTCAGCACCCCAGTTGGTTAGGCATAATGCCATTGCCCAAAGATGAGGGTGTTAAACAAAACCAGAAAAAGTTTGACAAGGGTTGCTATCAACTCATGGGAGAAAGATACCGGAGAAAGTAATGATTTGGAACTTTATGGGTTATTTTATGCAGGATGTCTTCTTGCTTCTGTAATATACCTCTTGAAGTGATGGGCAGTGTTAATATTTCTGGGAGTGAAATATGACTAATTTTAATTTCAGAATCCATACTGGGGAAGCCAGAAGCAGCACACCATTTAAATATCTACTTTCATGTTTATATAAAGCACATGGATAGCAAAAAAATTAGTTTGATTAGCGTACAAATTTCCGCCCTCCTATTGGACTAAGTCTTGACTGTCTGTCTGAACTTAAAGGACATGGTCTTTAGTTGTCAGCATGATTTTTTTGGCAAATTTAATCTGGAAAATCAATGAAGTTTTCCTTTGCTTTCGTACTGATAAAGTAAAAGGGCAAAAACAATTGTTTCCCTGCGAGAGACTAATTTATGTGCATACAGATTGTCAAAATATTAGATTCTTTGATTGTATCTGTTACTAAAACAGCCTCCATTTTTAATTATAGCCTATTTTTATGATTATTGAAATACAGGGTTTGGACTAAATAACTTGATTCACTACAAGTTCAATGCAAAATATATTTGATCGAGTAATTTAGCTTCGTAACCATGCAGCCTTTGGTTCAAAATATGCTCCGTAGAATTTTATGAATCTAATAATTCTCCTCCTATATGCCAGGAAAACATACGTGTTTCTTTTGTTGCTTATACTGCAGCGCTCCGATTTATTGAAGGTATATTTCTACTCATGATGGTAATCTAGTTGTAGCATGCAAGACTTTCTTATCCATAGAATGCTCTAATTTTCAATATTTGCATGTCCTTAACAGGTAGACAAGGAAGAAAATTACCCCCAGAAGATGATAGGGGCTCAAGTGAACCTCTCGAACAAGACCTAGAGATGGACTTCCCAAATGGGCTCCAAGAACAGGCTAGACTTTCAGGATTTCGGGTTGGTCCAGATAAACTTGCAACTATTGTTGCTTCCTACGATATCAAGACATTAACTAAACTCAAAGGAGTTGAAGGACTTGCTGATAGATTGAATGTTTCACTAGATGAAGGAGTTAACTCTTGTGACGTGCCCACCAGACAAAATATCTTTGGTCCCAATATCTACACCGAGAAACCTTCCAAGAGTTTTTGGATGTTTCTGTGGGAGGCTTTGCATGATGTCACACTTATCATACTTATGGTCTGTGCTGTAGTCTCTGTTGGCGTGGGACTTGCCACTGAAGGGTGGCCGAAGGGCACATATGATGGGATAGGAATCCTACTAAGCATATTATTGGTTGTAACAGTCACTGCAGTTAGTGATTATAAGCAGTCACTGCAGTTCAAGGAATTGGACAAGGAGAAGAAAAAGATATTTATTCAGGTAATTAGAGACAGATTCAGACAAAAGATCTCCATCTACGACTTGGTTGTTGGAGATATCGTTCACCTATCTATTGGAGATCAAGTTCCAGCAGATGGAATATTTGTATCTGGGTACAACTTGCTAATTGATCAGTCAAGCTTGACTGGCGAAAGTGTGCCGGTTAATATATATGAGAAAAGGCCTTTTCTGTTTGCAGGATCCAAAGTTCAAGATGGGTCAGCAAAGATGTTGGTGACTACAGTTGGCATGAGAACTGAATGGGGGAAGTTGATGGAAACTCTTAGTGAGGGAGGAGAAGACGAGACCCCATTACAAGTAAAGCTAAATGGTGTAGCTACAATTATTGGAAAAATCGGACTGGTTTTTGCTGTATTAACTTTCCTAGTCTTGACTGTCCGGTTTCTGGTTGAGAAAGGACTTCGCCATGAATTTACCAAATGGTCATCCAGTGATGCTTTAACGCTTTTGAATTACTTCGCCACTGCTGTAACTATTATTGTTGTTGCAGTTCCTGAAGGATTGCCCCTGGCTGTGACACTGAGTCTTGCCTTTGCAATGAAGAAGCTCATGAGTGAGCATGCACTGGTGAGGCATCTTTCTGCCTGTGAGACTATGGGTTCTGCTACGTCAATTTGCACTGATAAAACGGGGACATTGACCACAAACCATATGGTAGTTAGTAAAATATGGATCTGTGGAAAAATCAAAGAGGTAAAGAGTGACGCACAAGATTCCAGTGTATCAGAACAAATACAAAACATTCTCTTGCAGGCAATATTTAATAATACAGGGTCAGAAGTTGTTAAGGATAAAGATGGAAAGACATCCATCTTAGGCACACCAACAGAATCAGCAATATTAGAGTATGGATTACATCTAGGTGGTGATTTTGATGAGCAGCGCCGAGTCTGTAAGTTGTTAAAAGTCGAACCTTTCAATTCGGAAAAGAAAAAGATGTCTGTGCTTGTGGCTCTACCAGATGGTAAGGTCAGAGCTTTCTGCAAAGGTGCATCCGAGATTATATTAAAAATGTGTAATAAGAACATCAATGCCAATGGGGATCCTGTTCCTTTGTCTGAAGAACAAGAGAGGAACATCTTGGATGTGATCGATGGGCTTGCTTGTGAAGCTCTGCGCACTCTATGTTTAGCTTATAAAGACATTGATAACAACGGTTTTCATGAGAACAGCATCCCTGATCATAGTTATACGCTGATTGGAGTAGTGGGAATTAAGGACCCTGTTCGCCCAGGGGTAAAGGAAGCGGTTGAAACTTGTTTAGAAGCTGGAATTACTGTGCGTATGGTTACAGGCGATAACATTAATACAGCCAAAGCTATAGCTAATGAATGTGGCATTCTTAGAGATGATGATGACCTTGCTATAGAAGGTCCAGATTTTCGTCGTAAAACTCCTTATGAGATGAGCTTAATAATTCCAAGAATTAAGGTATGCATTTTTTTTTCCAGTATCTTTAACAATTTTAGATATAAATGAAAGCATGTGCTTGGACTGAACACGATGACGGTAATGCAATTCCACATAGTGGGATAAAGGATTAGTTTGTTGTTGTTTTACATGTTTAGGTCTTGAATGTAGGTAATGGCTCGGTCCTCACCAACAGACAAACATGTTTTGGTGAAGACTTCTAGAAGCATGCTTAAAGAGGTTGTCGCAGTTACTGGTGATGGGACAAATGATGCTCCTGCATTGCATGAGGCAGATATTGGACTAGCTATGGGAATTGCTGGAACTGAGGTTTGTTTGCAGACTTTTTTTCTCTAAAAGTTGTTCTTTTGTACAATATTCTGATTATACTGCTTACTTTCTTCCCATTCAGTAAGAAATTCAGAATGATTTGTGTGCGTGCGTGTGTGTGCGTGTTTTAAGAAGCAACCTAGAGAGTCTGCTGAAAGCTATTTGTACAACAATTACCTGTAAAAAAACTGGCACTAAGTTTAGACTCTTTAATATCCGAACACTGGAATGATGCATTATATCTGTAATGTATTCAACTTTCTTTAATATCCGAACACTGGAATGATGCATTATATCTACTGAACATTTTCAAGTAAAAATTCAGGTTGCAAAAGAAAGTGCTGATGTGATTGTGCTGGATGACAATTTCTCAACAATTGTAACTGTTGCAAAATGGGGACGTTCTGTGTACATCAACATTCAGAAATTTGTGCAATTCCAGTTGACAGTTAATATTGTTGCTCTCATGATCAATTTCATATCTGCTTGTGTCTCAGGTACTTTTTTCATGTCGATCTTCTCTTTTTCTTTGTCAATTTAGGACTCAACTACTTATGTTATAATAACACTAATCCATAATAATCCATGTGTAGAGAGAGAGAGAGAGAGAGAGAGAGAGAGAGATTATGACACATTAATAGACTAAAATTTCCACCATGACACGTGATGTGAGTTAATGAAATCTGCAAAATCTGAGGCAATAGATTCTTTGAGCTTCAAATGCTCGAGACTGTCTGTCTCAGTTCAAGAAATCCACTGTCTCGAGCTTCTGCAGTGAGTTTTATAAACGAAGGGTAGTGGCCTCAATTCATGTATCGGGCTTCTATAGTGAGTTCATTTTGCCATACCTTAAATGGCTAAAAAACTTTTGGCCTCCATTCTAATACCAGACGACAATCTAACCTTGCTATAATTCAGGATCGGCACCCCTTACGGCTGTGCAGCTGCTCTGGGTGAACCTAATTATGGACACTTTAGGTGCTCTTGCACTGGCCACAGAACCACCACATGATGGTCTGATGAAGAGGCTCCCCGTTCAAAGGAATGAGAATTTCATAACCATGACCATGTGGAGGAATATCATTGGTCATAGCATCTACCAGCTGTCTGTTCTCCTAGTCCTCAATTTTCTTGGGAAGCAAATATTGGGACTCGAAGGTTCTAATGCAACTGCTGTTGTCAATACATTCATATTCAACACGTTCGTGTTTTGCCAGGTACCTGACTACCTGTTTGTTCATTTAATTTGCTCCTGTTTATTTAACTCAACGAACATTCATCTTTTGCATTCTTTTCAATATTCACCCCCCAATGATTTCAATATTATTCTTCCCACCCCTACATTTTTAGTTTACATTTTTTAAAACATCGGTGAGAGAAGTGATTTCACAGCATGAACTCACATCCAATCTTTAACTGCAACAACGTAAAATTCTGATATTCAAAAAGTATAATCTCTATATTTCTTATTTTTCTCTCCTCTTGTTTTTGATACAGGTCTTCAATGAAATAAACAGCCGAGACATCGACAAGATAAACGTCTTTAAGGGTATAATTGGAAACTGGATATTCACAGGAATAATAGCATCCACAGTTGTGTTCCAAGTGATCATAGTTGAATTCCTGGGCACTTTTGCTGGAACTGTACCATTGCACTGGCATCTATGGGTACTAAGTGTTGTACTGGGTGCATTGAGCATCCCTATTGCCGTTGTTTTGAAATGCATTCCTGTTAAAAGGAAGACCGATGACGCACAGCACAATGGTTACGATCTGCTTCCAAGCGGCCCTGAAATTGCTTAGCAGAAAAAGGCATATGTGGATCAGCACAGCTGTAAGTAAGTATATCGGTTTGAATGCTATTTTTGAGTTGCTTTTACCACGCAATTCAGCTATGTTATTGCTGGAATATTTTTTTGGGCTGCATTTGGGTGTTTTGGTGAGGGAATAATAAAAGGATAAACTACATTGCAGCTCAAGCCATTTGTATGGACTGCTATATTACTTCTGACCTTAGCCAAACAGCCTTTTCTGTATATAATCTCTAAAGTAGGTTCTCCTAGTCATACCAAGATATGCGACCCTATCTGTTTTCCTTCCTACTCTTTAGTTCATGTAAATATAGACTACATGGTGTTTCTCTCTCTCTCTCTCTCTCTCTATCTCTCTCTCTCTCTCTCACACACACACACACTCACAAACACACACACACACACAACCTAAAGTTTTCTTGTGGAGCCTGGACTGTTTAAATACCCCAACGGTTGATATGACTAACGAGCATTATTATTACGATAAGGAAGTTTTGTTTAGGTTGCATTTGAATTGAATGATTTAAAATTCCATTCAATTTGAAGTGGATTTAAAATTCACTTAAATTCAAGTTAGTTAAAAATATAAGTAATAAATTTTGAATTCATGTCATTTTATTTGTTTTTGTAAATTTTAATTTAATTTTCAAATCATTCAAGGAGTGGGTCTCCTGTGAAACGGTTGCACGTATGATATAATTTAAGATATTACTTATGTAACTATAAAGTATTACTTATTTTTAAGGTAACTAATCAGTAGTAATACACTTAAAAAATAATGATACTTTATAATTAAATAAGTAATACCTTTATAGTTAAACAAATAATACCTTACATCGTATCACATATGTAACCATTTCACATAAGTTTTTGCGATAGTTGAGAAATATTCTTCAATATATGGCTTGCTACAAATTTATGTACCATTATATCATTTGTATAAAATAATCTTATCTTTATACACATCATATATATGAGTGAAATACGTCAGACAAAATATGGACTCATCAGCAGAAAATAAAACTTTATTACATTCATTAATAGCAACAAGTCCAACTCATTGAAACCCTATCTCAAGAAGATGAAACACAGTTGCTTCAAAGTGTATCAAATATAGACTTTTGAGTTGTAAAGAAACATGAACACGTCACATGACTTTATTATAAGCTACAGTTACACATAAATAGAGATAATAACAAGAAAAATACAGTAGAAAATGTTATGTATGTTTTAATCTACAATCTTTAAATTTTATTTAATTGGACTTTTTATCGAGCATATGTGTAATATTCAATTATTTTTACGTAATATTTAATTTCATTGATTTATTTTATTTTATTTTATTTTATTTTACTTTACTTGGGCTTATTATTGTTTCAATTAGGATTATTGGACCTTAAGATATTTTTCTCTAAGCCCAAATATATATATATATATATATATATATACACACACTTAACTTTGAGCCAAGATACGATATATTTTCTTATAATCTTATGGTTACGGAGTTAGCATTTTGTTAGTAAAGAATATATTTTCACTAAATTAGTCAGAGGATTAGATAAAGATGCAGATTCTCTCTCACTAAGAAGATACATCTAGATTTAAATCCTGCCAAACCTATAAATACAACCCAATATTCCTTCAACATTAATGATCCGGGTTTTTCAGAATTTCAAGTAAAAATCCATAAATTTTTATTGTTCTTCTACCTTAGTCATGGCCAGATTAAAACCATTCCTTTATATTTCTTGTTATCGAACCACCGCCGTCATTGCTTTAAACATCTGCCAACCGTCTTGTCTTATCATCCTTAAATTTCCTGATCTCCTACTTGTTGATATCTTCAAATTTATGGAGATTGGGAGAGCAATGGGTAGAGAGAGAAAGTTGCTTTGAGGAAGAAAATGGGAGGAAGAATCGTGGGTCTACTGAAGGAGAAAGGAGATTTTCTTTTAATTCATTCCTAACCCAACTAATGACCATTATGCCCCCCAGTTTCCTCCATCCGTTGATCAGAACCCCCCCCCCCCCCCCCCAAAGAAAATCAATGTTCTTTATTTTCTTATTCTTTATCTTTATAAGCATATTAGATTTAGATATTAAGACTTCGTTTATTTATGATGTAGGCGAGGAGATAAAACATGGGGATTAGAAGCATATCACTTGCATGAGATTTTTCTTATATTACGAGAAGTCACGTAAGAGGTAGGGTTCTTATACGGTTTGTTAGTTTTATATATTTTGTTTGTTTAATGTACGTTTTTATATTTATATGTTTTGGTACACTTATACAGGATTATTAATTTGATCCACTATTTTGTTATGTTTTTCTTCAAACTTATCTTAGGAAACGATGTCGTTTCGGAAATAAATGCTTAAGCCTACTTCGTGATTATATGAAGCTATGAGTTTCCCAAATTGAATAATTATTTGATTATATTTGAATTAATTATATTTTCCACTGCTATAAATTTTAATGTAGTAGGGTTACTTAATCACATTTTTAATACGATTAACATTGGGGACTTAAATTTTGTAGTAAATCAAGTAGAGTCCTAATTCTTTTTATATGTTCTTTAACGACCTAGTTATTAGGACGAAATTACTTAATATTTATTTACTTATTTTTTATTTGGTAACTTATGCTTTTTATTAAAAATATGTAATAAATTAATATATATCTAAATAAATATTTTGGTCGTTTCATTGTGGTATCAGAGTAAGTTTACGTTTCTGTAGACTTGTTTAAATTGTGAATTTATGATGAAATATTTGAAATTTTTTTTATATAAATATATATATATCAGTTATATGCTTCATCGTCTTCTTCCGTTCACCACGACAACTCCAAAAATATGCAATGAGTTATGATTTATGTTACGCACGTTAAGCCTGATATGTATATGGTTACACCTGTTTAAGACTTATTATGCATGCATGAGAGTTATGACACATAGATGTATGCCTTGGTATTATGTGTAATGAGCTGCAATCGCATGGATTAGATAGATAAGATGGGCTTCGCACGTCGAATGCCTAGAAGAATAACCGATGGAAAAAAAACCCGCCTATAGTGATTAATGATGTTGAGTAGAAATAGATTTCGAGCATTTTCCTTTATTTATTTCATAAAGTAATTTTTCATTTCCTTCTTTTAGACAGTGAAATATTTTAAATTATTTATTATTTTATGTTTACTATTTAGTCTGTATTGATACTTATAACTCATGAATTAGAATATGTATGGTAATAGAAATATGGCACCTTGACGCGACAACACTACCGCATCTGCTTCCAGCAATCAAGATCAAGATGCACAGAATGAGGTTCCCAACAATCAACAATAGTTGTTGTCGGGTTTTGCTGTAATGCTTCAGAGCGCTACAATCAACTCGACAACTACTCCAGAACAAACACAAGCTCGGATTATCAGTCAATTCAGTCACTTTCAACCTCCTGTGTTCAAGGGTACTGAGGGACCTGTTGCTATGAAGGAATGGTTACTCACTCTACAAAGCATATTTGAGTACATGTCATGCACCGATGCGCAAAAGATTTCTTATGTTGTGTTCCAATTGAAGGGTGACGCTAGGACTTGGTGGAATGACTACTGGAGTTTTAGAACCAAGGAGGAGCGCATTTCTCTTACTTGGAAGGACTTCAAGGAGATCATTATGGAGAAATACTACCCACGGGTGTATCAGGACAAGATGGAAAGAGAATTTATGGATTTCACCCAAGGTAATTTGACAATCACTGACTATAAACGTAGATTCAATCATTTGTATTGTTTCGCCCCACACCTGATGGATACTCCACAAAGGAAAGCTCAAAGGTTCCATGATGGGTTACGTGCTAAGATCGGCCACCATCTAGCAGGATTTGGAATGATGGCCTATGTTGAAGCAGTAGCAAGGGCAGAAGACGTATCTGCCAGCATTGACATGAAAAAGACTAAGCACAGGGCGGTAGATGGTTCCAACAAAAGGAAGTGGCATGAAAACAACCAAGGAAAATGAGGAAATCAGAATAAAAGGGGAGGAACGATGGGCCATTTAGACCCAAACCATAGGCTGACTTTCCGACATGCCCCACGTGTGGTAAAAACCACAGAGGTGAGTGTCTACGTGGACAAAACAAATGTTTTCGCTGTTGTGAACCAGGACACGTCATATCACAATGTCCAATGAATCAAGGTTGATCTAATAGAAGGACTCCAAACACCGGTTCAGGAGGACGAGCTATAATTTTTGGTATGACAATTAAAGGAGGCAAAGCAAGAGTCAGGAACTATGTCAGGTATGTTCCCGGTTGCGGGAATACCTGCTTTAGTGCTTTTTGATACAGGTGCTACACATTCCTTTATTTCCACAAAATTTTGTGCTATGTGTGCATATAAAAGTATTAAGCAAGTGGAACCACTCGAAATCAGTAGATCTTTGGGTAAATCAATGAGTATTGATTCATTGGTGAGAATAACTGTTTATGTCAATGAACATAAATTGGAAGCTGATTTATATATGCTTGAGATGAATGATTTTAATATTATTTTGGGTATGGACTGGTTGGGTAGATATCAAGCTGATATCCACTGTTTAGAGAAAATGATAGTTCTACAGTCACTAGATGGTGTATAAATAATCTTTCATGTGGCAAAATCTAATCCTGTTATACGTATTATATCATCAATGAATGCGGTAAGATGCTTAAAAAAGAAGGGTGTGAAGGATTCTTGGTGAATGTGATGAGTATTCCGTCTGCCAAAACATTGTTAACCGATGTGCGAATCGAAAGAGAGTTTTTGGATATTTTTCTAGAAAGTCTACTGGGAATTCCCCCAGACCGACAAATGGAGTTCACTATAGACTCAGTACCTAGAGCTGCACAAATTTCCAAAGTGTTCTACTGGGAATTCCCCTAGACTGACAAATGGAGTTCACTATAGACTTGGTACCTAGAGCTGCACAAATTTCCAAAGCCCCCTATTGTATGCCCCCAAAGGAGTTACACGAACTTAAGGTTCAAATCCAAGAGCTATTGGATATGGGTTACATTAGACCAAGTCTTTCGTCTTGGGGAGCACCTGCTTTG
Organism: Caryopteris x clandonensis; assembly: GCA_028749325.2. Taxonomy (NCBI): domain Eukaryota; kingdom Viridiplantae; phylum Streptophyta; class Magnoliopsida; order Lamiales; family Lamiaceae; genus Caryopteris; species Caryopteris x clandonensis. The sequence goes on along the minus strand of JAPYKT020000037.1, from coordinate 1,819,825 downwards.
TTCGTAAAGAAGAAAGATGACACTATGAGAATATGCATTGATTACCGTGAGCTAAATTGACTTACGATAAAGACTAAATATCCTCTTCCAAGAATCGAGGATTTATTTGATCAACTCCAAGAAGTAAGAGTATTTTCCAGGATTGATTTAAAGTTAGGTTATCATCAACTGAAGATTAAAGAGGGAGATATTCCTAAAATTGCATTCCGAACTCGTTATGGTCATTATGAGTTTGTGGTTATGCCGTTTGGATTAAGCAATGCACCAGCAATGTTCATGGACTTGATGAATCGAGTGTTTCATTCTTTCTTGGATCAATTTGTAATAGTCTTTATTGATGACATACTCGTATACTCAAAGGACAAGGAAGAACACGAACAACATTTAAGATGGGTGTTGTAAACGCTGCGTAAGGAGAAACTGTATGCAAAATTCAGTAAATGTGAATTTTGGTTAGACCGAGTAGTATTTCTTGGGCACGTTATCACATCTGAAAGAATTGAGGTTGATTCGGCCAAGGTGGAGGTAGTGAATAATTGGAATGCACCTACCAATGCGAATGAGGTACGCAGTTTCCTATGACTTGCTGGCTATTACAGAGGATTTATAAAAGGTTTTTCAAAGATAGTTGCACCTATGACTCGATTGACAGGAAAAGGAGAAAAGTTTATTTGGAATGAGGGGTCTGAGAATGGTTTTCAAGAGCTTAAACGATGCCTTACAACAACACAAGTACTTACAATTCCAAACCCAACTGAGGAATTTGTGATCTACAGTGATGCATCTAAACAAGGGTTGGGATGTGTACTAATGCAAAGCGGTAAGGTAGTGGCTTATGCGTTGAGATAGCTGAAATCGCATGAGTTAAATTATCCCACACATAATCTTGAGTTAGCTGTTGTGATTCATTCTTTAAAGATATGGCGTCATTACCTCTATGGGAGTAAGTGTTAAATATACATAGACCATAAAAGTCTAAAGTATCTCTTCACACAAAAGAAATTAAACATGAGGCAAAGAAGATGGCTAGAGCTAGTGAAGGATTACGATTGTACAATTCACTATCATCTTAGAAAAGGGCAATGTAGTGGCTGATGCACTCAGTCGTAAAACTCGAGGAGAGTTGGCGTGTATCTTGACGAAGAAAGATAAGCTAGCCAGTAAGTTTTCAAAATTGAACATTGAAGTAGTGAGACCACCAAAGTCTGTGAATTCAATATTGGCACCCTTGGTAGTAAAATCAACACTGAAGGAAAGAATCAAGGAAGGCCAGACTCGTGATGATTTTCTCCTAAAGATGAAGGAATGAACACTCACCGGAGAACAAAGGATCTACTATCGCTGATGACGGTACAATGTACTATGAATGAATTATATGTGTGCCAATGGATTTGAAGTTAAGGGAGGAGGTAATCCTAGGAGAAGCACACAATACACCTTATACAGCACATCCTGGTAGTACAAAGATGTACCAAGATTTGAGAAAGACTTTTTGGTGGGAAGAATTGAAAAAGGATACAGTGAAATTCGTCAGCAAATGCATGGTTTACCAACAAGTGAAAGCGGAGCACCAACAACCTTTGGGTTTAATGAAGTCACTCCACATTCCAGAATAGAAGTGGGAACATATTGCAATGGATTTTGTTATGGGACTTCCACGAACCGAGAAAGGGAATCATGCAGTCTGGGTTATTATTGATCGTCTCACTAAATCGGCACTCGTTTCGGTAAAGATGAACTATAGAGTGGATCAGTATGCTCGAATTTATGTGCTTGAAATTGTGAGATTATATGGAGTACCGGTATTTACTGTGTCAGACAGAGATACCCGTTTTACGTCAAATTTTTGGAAGAAACTACAAGAGGCCTTGGGAACTAAATTGAGTTTCAGTACTGCTTATCACCCACAAAGCTACGGACAGTCCGAGAGAACAATACAGATACTTGAAGATATGTTGAGAGCATGTGTTCTAGACATGGGAAATAATTGGGAACATTTTCTGTCTTTAGTAGAATTTGCTTACAATAATAGTTATCAGACAACTATTGGCATGACACCGTATGAAGCTCTCTATGGAAGGAAGTGTAGATCACCGATTTATTGGGATGAGGTCGAAGAAAGGAAGCTTTTGAGACCAGAGATGATTGAAGAGACTGTTGCAGTAGTAGATAAGATACGAGAGAGGATTAAAGTAGCCCAGGACTGACAAAAGTCGTATGCCAACAAATGAAGAAAGGATCTTGAGTTTGAAATCGGTGAGAAAGTTTTCTTGAAGGTCGCTCCAATCAAGGGAGTGATTTATTTTGGTAAGAAAGGAAAGTTAAGACCAAGATATGTGGGACCCTTTGAGATACTTGATCGTATTGGAGACTTGGCATACCGTCTAGCTTTACCGCCCAAACTTTTCGCCGTACACAACGTATTTCACATTTCCATGTTGAGGAAATATGTCCACGATCCCAGCCATGTCATCAATTATTCCACCTTAGAGATGAATAAAGATTTAACGTATGAGGAGGAGCCAGAAGCGGTGTTGGACAAGAAGATTCAAAAACTCAGAAATAAAGAAACAATACTTATTAAAGTACAATGGAGCCAACATAGTGAAAAAGAGGCTGCATGGGAACGAGAGGACGAGTTTCGAGCTAAATATCCTTATTTCAATACTCATGGTACGTTATGGAATTTCAAGGATGAAATTATTTTCAACGAGGCTAGAATGTAATACCCGATTATTTTCACACAATATTTAATTTCCTTGATTAATTTTATTTTATTTTATTTTACTTTACGCGGGCTTATTATTGTTTCAATTAGGATTATTGAACCTTAAGATATTTTTCTCTATGTCCAAATATATATATATATAACTTTCAGCCAAGATACAATATATTTTTTTATAATCTTATGGTTACGGAGGTTAGCATTTTGTTAGTAAAAAAGTGATTTTCTCTCAATTAGTTAGAGGATTAGATACAGATGCAAATTCTCTCTCACTAAGAAGATACATCTGTCAAACCTATAAATACAATCCAATATTCCTTCAACATTCGTGATCCGGGTTTTTCAGAATTTCAGGTAAAGACCCATAAATTTTTATTGTTCTTCTACCTTAGCCATGGCCAGATTAAAACCATTCCCTTACGTTTCTTGTTACCGAACCACCACCGTTATTGCTTTAAACATCTGCCAACCACCTTGTCTTGTCATCCTTAAATTTCCTGATCTCCTACGTGCTGATATCTCCAAATTTATGGAGATTGGGGGAGCAATGGGTAGAGAGAGAAAATTGCTTTGAGGAAGAAAAGAGGAGAAAGAATTGTGGGTCTGCTGAAGGAGATATTCTTTTAATTCATTCCTAACCAAACTAATGACCATTATGCCCCCAGTTTCCTCCATCCGTGACCAGAACCCCCCCCCCCCCCTCCAAGCAAATCAATTTGCATATTTGACATGTTCTTTATTTTCTTATTCTTTATCTTTATAAGCCTATTAGATTTAGATATTAAGACTTCGATTATAAGGCAAGGGCATTAGAAGCATATAACTTGCATGAGATTTTTCTTATATTATGAGAAGTCACATAAGAGGTGGGATTATTATACGGTTTGTCAGTTTTAAATATTTTGTTTGTTTAAAGTACGATTTGATGGTTATATATTTTGATGCGCTGATACGGGATCATTAATTTGATCCACCATTATATGCTGGCCAAGGTTTGATACGAAATGTTACGTTTGATACGGTTGTTATATTATGTGATGTCTGATATGTTCATGTTACTCTCTAATTGTGTTTTTACAACTTTATATTTAATTTTGACAAGCCAAAACCTCACGAGTTGGGTATAGCTTACCCTCTTTTTCCTTCCTAATTTTCAGGATGAAGAGTTTGTTAAGGCGACAGGAGCAGGCGAATGAAGCATATTTTGATTATTCTTCTTTGAATTTTGAGTTACATTTCATTCATAAACGAATTGAAATTTTATTAAGATTTGTTATGTTTTTCTTCAAACTTATCTTAGGAAACGATGTCATTTCAGAAATAAATGTTTAGCCTACTTTCATGATTATATGAAGCTATGAGTTTTCCAAATTGAATAATAATTTGATTATGTTTGAATTAATTTATTTTCGGTTGCTATAAATTTTAATGTAGTATGGTTACTTAATCACGTTTTTAATACGATGTACATTGAGGACTTAAATTTTGTAGTAAATCAAGTAGACTCCTAATTCTTATATGTTCTTTAACGATCTAGTTATTAGGACGGAATTACTTAATATTTATTCACTTATTTTTTATTTGGTAACTTATGCTTTTTATTAAAAATATGTAATAGATTAATATATATCTAAATAAATATTTGGGTCGTTAAGATATGTAAAATGTAAACATACATAAAAAAGTATAGATTTTATTTTGTTTGTATAAATGAAATAAAAAATGTTATAAAAAAAATTCAACCGGAAAAGCAACCAAATTTTTTTTAGAATATTTTTAAATACACCACAAAAACTATATTTATAAAATTATTTTTATTAAATATCCCATACAAATTATCTATTATACTTTTTTCTCTTTTTTTTAGAAAAAATAAAAGAAAAACTTTACGGGAACTCAAAAACCCAGATTGCCTGGCTCGCTCACTCCTCACCTGTTCTCCGTGATTCCTCTCTCTAAAAGTAATCGGTGTATTTACTGACGCAGCACTTTTTTTCCCCTGCTACGGCTACCATTGTATACGTACGGAAACTTCGGATGATTTTTCGAAAAAAAGGGAAATGGTCTTCTATATGTATTTTGAAGCGTGATATTTCTACCACAAAAATTGTTTTTCACATCATTTTACTGTATACTATATAAAATATATTTTAAAATTTAATTTTATTAAATTCATCCCAAAATATCTATTCTACTCATTTAAAAAAAGAAAAATCTTCAAACTTTAACTAAAAATTAATTCTTCAAAACCTTAACTTCACCTACTGCAACAGTCATCTCTTCAGCCATTTTATTTATTTAAAAAAAATAGATATTTCTAAAATTTCAGAATTTGCAACCGAAATTTGCCAAATCATTGATAGAAATCATATTCAAATTCAATTTCCATATATTCCTCGCAAAGTCGCAGAATCCTTTTGGAAGGTAAAAAAAAAATACGTCGTCTTTCGACATAAAGAATTCTTTCAATAATTTCGAACGATCTTTTACGCATTCGACATGTCTTGACCGAACGTCTTTTCATATGTTAATTTTATTTTTATATTTTTTAATTTAAAATAAGAGTATATATTAGATACGGTATTTTTTATTTTTTTTTTATACTACAGTCTTCATTTACTCTGTTCATCCTTTTTGTTGTTCCTGTCTTTCTTAATTTGAAAAATTGAACGAGTAAATGGAGAGAACTCGGCACAGGGAAACGAAAAGTGCTTCAGGCATTGAAGGTAATCTCCCTTTTCTGTTTAGAGGTTTTAATTCTTTTCGAATTCCTCTTTCTGCTTTTGCGACAAACAACCCTAAGCTTGTTGAAGAATTTTCAGCTGATTTGGTTCTGCTCTGAAGATATTTCCCCGGTTTAATTATCCTGATTTTGTTTGTCATTTTTTCAGATTAGTGTTTGTTTTCGAAGATTTTAATTTTTAGAAAAAATCCCTTGTTTACTTCTTCTTCTTCCTCCTTTTCATTTGAAAGCAAAAGCGAGAGGATACGTAAGTAACTTTTTTCCCACCTTCAGTTGTTAGGTTTGAAATTATCTGAAATGAAAGGATGTATTTTAATTTGAAATTTAGATTGTTCTTTTTCAATTTTCATTACTAATTTATAATAACTAGCTAACTTACTATTCCATCTTATTTCCTATTATTTTCTTTAAGCAAAGTGAAACATGTCTTTAGATGCCCAAAACCTGAACAATATATGACTTGACCCTTTTTCAATCTTATCTTTGTTTTGCTTCGACGCAAAATTTCGAAATTCAATTAATTATTTTGGTTCCCTTGCATTGTACTTTAATGATAATATTTGTTGCATTGTCTAAGATACTATTAAGTAATTCAGTCATATAGAGGAAAGCAGAAAGTGTTCTTTGTCGAGATGTTTAGCTTCTTTCTCTTGCTTCTGGGAAGCGTGAAGTCCCTAATTAAGAAAATTTATTAGCATTGCTCACGCTTTACTTTGCAAGTTTTTGTTGGCAGTGGGGTGAAAAGGACTTTTCTACGGTGGTATCATAATTCAGTTCCTATTTGGAATTTTCTATTTATTATGTGTTACAATTGCTGGGCCTAGTCCTTCAGACTTCAGAGAAGCTCCTCTAAATTTACCCATGAAACTCTATTCTTGTCTACCAGTTTTCTAAGCACTCCCTTTAGTAATTATATGTAATTTGCATACATAGCAAAAGGAGAAAATCCTATTCTCAATGTAATTATGTTAATTAATTGGGATCCATGTATAATAATATGAAGTATAAAAAGCCTACTAATGTAACATCAAATTACTCGAGCTTGACTTGTGTGCGGTTTGATTAAAACTCTTTCAAGCTTAACTTGATTAATAATCAAACAAGCTCAAACCTTATATTTGAAGTTCAATAATATTTCAAACAAACACGAACAAAAGTGCATTTGACTCGCCTATCGACTCATTTATGGTCCTAGTAATGATAGCGGATATCATGAATTGTTAAAATGTGCTGGTCTATCACTAATAACATCTATGTATGGCATTTAGTAAATTATATAGTCTGTTATTTTTCAGACCAAAAGTGCCATAGTAAGTCAAAAACATTCGTTATGAATTTCATGATTTCTAGTTTCCACCGTCTTCCTCATGAATCCCTTGTTTCATTTTCATAGGGCGATTTTGTTCGTGACAGATAAGTTTCTCGACGATAAAGCAAAAAATTGGAATTTGTTGGGAAAATGAGGATTAGAAGGTAATGGGAACTGCTTTACGCCAGAGAGAGGGAAATGGTCAAGATTTTTGCGTGAGCAACAACTTGCTGTAGCATTAGTGTGGCTGTGTGTTTTTCTTCTTTGTGTTTGTTCAGGTAGATTTTATGTTTTGGAACAAAAAAGAAGATGGAAATGGTGAAAAATGTAGTAGAGGTTAGTAGTTTCATGTGCAACAGTCAGTTCTGGAGAATGGCAGTGCTCTGGACAGTTTCTCTCATTTTCTCCTATTTGAAATTATTCTATCAAGGCTTCTTCTCCCCAAAATCCAAATGCTACCCTCGTTTTTCACCGAAAGATTCGACTTTTGCGGCCATTGCATCTGTGCCAAGGCCTGTCTGCATAATTACTGGGGTATTTGATTAGTAGTGTGTGAATTGATTTTGGTCCCATGTTACTGATTGTTAATTTGTTCGACTTTGATTTGTACTTTGCAGGCCACATCTGGTTTGGGTGCTGCTACTGCATATGATCTTTCACAGGAGGGGTTTTATGTTGTCCTTGGTACGCTGTCTATCACTTGCCCTGCAAGAAAGTATAATTAGATGAATGTAGGAAATGACATTTTTATGTTATCCATATTTCGATTCATGGAATTGGTAGTTTTTTTAATCAGTTCATTCAAAAATGCGAGCTTTGTTAACTTACATTTTATATTTCCAGTGTTGAAATAGATGATATGGATATGCATAGTAATATGATGATCATTAGTTAGTTTCTCCAGAAATGCTTCTTAGGTCCAATACACAAATTATATAAGTCACTTTTGCTAGTTCGCTCTGAGTTTAATGCATTATATTCTCATACTTGCAGTTGGAAGATCTCCTGAACTCTTATCTAAGGTGTGAAACCTGTCTCTTTACATCAATCATAAACTTGCCACTTTATGATGCTGATTTGTCGACCAATCTGTACATTAGGTTATGTCTGATATCAAGAGTCGAAATTGTGATGCTTGTTTGAAAGCTTTCGAGGTTAATTTATCTTCCTTCAAGTCTATCCTCAAGTTCAAACGCACACTTCAGAAATGGCTACAGGATTCAGACATGCATTCTTCTATTCAACTCTTGATAAATAATGCTGGGATCCTGGCGACATCATGTAAAATCAATTCAGAAGGATACGATCAGTTATTATTCCTCTTTTCAGTTACTATCATTAACATAATTTTTTTTTATATGATTTCTTCTTCATACTTTTCAAACACTTGAATGTAGAAGAAAGAAGAGATCCACTAGTCTAAGTTGTAATCCTCGATGGCTTTGGTTTAACGTTTTCTTCTCTCATAATTTTTAAATCTAGGAATCTTATTGCTTGGATTGTTTCTAGAGATTCCGACTAGCTGCTTGGTAGCTGACTGACTAGTCACCATACCTATGCTTTGTATGTGTGTGTGTTTAATTTCTGGACATGATTTGCGTAATGCTTCTAATTCAATAATGCAGGTCATAATTCATTGCATCTACTTTAGAATGTTAAAAACATGATTTGACAATTCTTATGCAAAATGCAGAATTTATATGCTTTTGAAGATACGTGAAGAAGGATTAACTTGTATTTCTGGGTTTTGCAGGATGCTTTCTACGAATTACATTGGTGCATTTTGTCTTACCAAAATTTTGCTTCCCCTTCTTGAAAATAGCCCTGTTCCATCTCGTGTGGTCAATGTTGCTTCATTTACTCACTGGAATGGTAACATCTGGCTGGCCCCAACTGTCTCTGTCGTGATTAATATTTCATAAGATCACAGTTCCTTCATTTTTTGTTTTCCGCTTCAGTTTGTTGCTGGCAGGTTGACAGAGAAACCGTCTCTGGAAAGGTTTTTATGAAATCAAAATGCTATCCTTATGCACGTATTTATGAGTATTCTAAATGTAAGCATGATATGACAGAGTAACTAGTTTATTTTGCACATACTCCAGTTCTAAGATTGTCATCTATTGACAGTATGCATGGTGCTCTTTTCATACGAGCTTCACCGACAAGTTGGCCTCATGGAGAAATCTCAGCATCTCTCTGTTCTGTAAGTGTGTTCTGTTGCTTGAGCATATAAGTATTTAATCAAAACGTTGTTTCTAGATTTATCTTTCAGGTTTAGCATCAATCTAGTGAGTGTGCTTTACTCAAAAAGAAAAAAAGTTTAGTTATGCTTCCTTCTCTCGATATTAACAATTGCGAAATCCCACAACTTTAATTACAACATATGTAATTTTGCTTCTAAGGGAGGCCAACTCAGTACTGTTAATTCATAATTTGCATTAGCCTCTCTCTCTCTGATTGATTTTGTTTTGGGGTTTTCAAAACATTGAAGAGCTGCGGATCCTGGAACGGTGAAAACCAACATCATGCGAGAAATCCCTTCATCTGTTTCACGGCTGGCTTTCGTAGCATTGAAAGTGTTGGGTCTTCTTCAGTCTTCTGAAACCGGTGTATCTTCCATTGTTGATGCAGCACTTGCCCCTCCAGTAAGTATTCAAAAACTATTGAATTTCTCTGCATTTGGACTTCACAAGATTCTGCTGTTGTGACATTATCTCTTTATCCTTATTTGTTTTACGTATTTAATTTTAGTGAAGCTTAATGATTTAAAATCACAGGAAGTATCTGGAATTTACTTTTTTGGAGGAAAAGGTAGAACTCTAAACTCTTGTACGCTCTCTTATGATGCCGAGCTTGGTAAGAGTCTTTGGGATACTTCGTGCGATCTGTATCAAGAGTTGCTGCTGGCGTCTCGACTTGACGACTAGAAACAGTTTCGAACAGCCAACTCTACAGCCGGAGTTGTATTCTCATTACTTATACGTAGTAACTAGTAATACAACTTACAATAAAAATGTCAAGTACAAATGTAGCATAAACATACGTTCATTAGCCAGCGTGCACCCATACAAGAATGTTTTTCTTCTTTCGACCAAAAAAAAAAAAAAAAGAGAAAAGAATGTTTTTCTTCTCTCCTTCGTTTAGATTCATGTCTGGTCATAGAAAAAACAATTCATAGTATCATTTTCATGAACTCTCAGTTTAACTGAACTAAAAATTGTTGGCCTTTAGGGTATGTTTGGTTTTAGCTTAAATGGATTATAGAAAGTTTTGATTTTAAATTTTTTAAATTGTTAAATAAAGTTAAATAGTGATAATTTTTGTTTGTTTTGCAATTGGATAGGATGAGATTGTATGTAGACGTCAAAATTAATACTAGAAAAAATATTTATTCTAGTATTATATTGTATTGGTAAAGAGAAATTAAAAAAGAAAAAAATGAGAACGGTATATAATAGATTGCAATATAGATGCTAGGGTAGAATTTTATTAAATTGCAAAATTCAATTGTCAAAACAAACAAAAATTAGGTATTTTGATATCCAAAGTTCTTCCGAGTTTAAAACAAACACGTGCTAAATAAAAGCCTCACCTACATACTATCATTTACATGTGTGTATTTATATATTTTTCCCGGTATCATTACTCAATATATATGCTATCTTTCATATAGTGAACATCCTTATTTTTAAAAAATAAAAAATAATAAAAATCGTTCCCACCTCGAACAAAATCTTGGATGTTCCTCTTAAGAGACAATGGTGATGGAAAATAGCAGAATCGACGCATAAAAAGATGGCAGTCATTTTATTTATCTATTTTTGTTCTCTGGTCGAAACTAATTTTAACATCATCTGAATTTCATTATGTAAAATGCTAAGCAGTTTCGCAATATGTACTTATAACGCATTTTTTAAATTGGATCAATAGTGAGTGTTTTGAAGATTTTATTTTATCATATGTTTATGTATGTAAACATCATTTTATAAGAGTATATAGTATAATACAATATTATTCATACACATGCAGAATTATGAAATAAAGTGCTTCCCAATACAAGAAACCTTTATTGGGGATCTTTCTCGATTTGGTAAGTTCAATGCAATAGCATGAATTTGCAGCTGAGGACAGGTTTTCCTTCTGGATTCATGTAAATGGAGAATTCACAAGAAAAAATTTGAGATATAAATATAATCCTGCTATACATTCATACTATATTTATCCTACAGAGTAACCACAGAATCTAACAGCAAAATCCTACCAAATAATCTGTACAATACTACTATACAACTTCGCCTTCCTTTCCCCTCATTCTGCCACCCAAAAAAGAGAGAAACCTAAGTTCAAGGTAGCACAAGTTAATGTTCCGAGGTCTGTTGAAAAATATTAGGGCTAGCTGTGAACGCAGGTTCGATGTTCTCATTTACACTCTTTGTCGGTCTTTTTAGCCTCTTCGGTCTTTGCTGTTGCGCCTCCACGCTCTGTGTGGGATCATCGAGTTCGTAGTCCATTATTGGTGGGCTTGGAGATGATGGCTCCACCTGTTTCGAACTCTTTTGAGGCTTTGGTTTTGCCGGCGTCTGCTTATCGGTGACAGCTTTCCTCTGCATGGACAAATTAGGTATTACACCAAAGAACCCTATTACGTATTGCAAAAACTGGTCCTAAGGTTTGGCCTATTTGCAAAAGAAACCAATTATGTTCTGCAAATGCCACCCTCAAAAGGTGTTATAGCAACCAGATAACGTCTTGTAACAATCCAGACATTTTAAAAGCAAAACTGCTCTAGGCAACCCAAAACATCAATGAATTTACTAAAAGTTTGGTCTCAAATTCAATAAGCACAGTAAAAGCCTAACTGGATTAGTTCAAAGACACAACAGAGGTTCTCACCTTTTTGTTGCTGGACTTGGCTTTATCAGGTTCACGAGGCTCAGCCTCAATATCATGTAATTCAGGGTTTGAAAGATCCTCCAAAGATGCACCTCCTTCAGCATCAATCCGTATACCCTTATTGCCACTTTTCTTCTTCTGTCTAATATCTTTTGCCTGTTCCGGTGCAGAAAAATCAATTTATTTCAGCATATTAAATGGTAACTTTGAAATCAAAGCGTTTGATATTAGTGTGTTGAATAAGAAGATTGGTACCACCATCAAAGCCCACAATTCAGTCCAAGATCTAGGAAGAATAGCAGTCGGCATATGAATGGAAAAAAAAAAAAAAAAAACTGATTAATTTCTCACCTGTTGTGAAACTTCTTTTAGTTTCTGCTCCAATTGAGCATCATCAATCAATAATGATACAACATCTTCAGGAGCCAAAAGATCACCCTGAACATGACCACCTGTCATGACAAGTTGCTGTACGGTGTTTTTCTGACTAGCTCTCTGCAAAATTTTCTCCTCAACTGTCTCTTTGCAGATTAGTCGGTAGACAGTTACCTAGATCAGAAACACAAGTTTCAGTGCCAGGTTTATTTGTTTAATCTGAATTGGGCGAACAAATATACGATATGTGTGTGTGTGTGTGTGTGTGTGTCATTTAAAAATAAACCTTAGGCAAACCATAAAAATAAGATGTACAAGAATAATTTTATTTTGTTAGATAAATAAAATTAATATCGATATGGTTCTATTGGAGTGAAAAAACAGAAATGATGGCTAAGGGAGACACATACGAATGGCAGTTGCAAAAGCAATAAACCATAGCTTAGTCTATATTCAGAATGCACAGATTACATTATGAAACTCCACAGGAACAGACAAGAACCATCTATGCAAAGGATTCAAGTGATGGCCGAGGGATAGAGAGACTACTCACATCCTTAGTTTGACCAAGACGATGAGCTCTATCCATTGCCTGCAAATCCAAAGTTGGATTCCAATCACTTTCGTAAAATATGACAGTGTCAGCAGCCGTCAAGTTGATTCCAAGCCCACCAGCTCTTGTGCTCAGTAAGAACACAAATATATCATTCCTGAACATAATTTCGCAGACAGTGAATGAGAGGGTCCATATCCAGAAGAAGTAAAATCATGAACAAGCCAATAAGCACATACCGGTGCTGGAAATCTTTCACCATGTCACGACGATCCATTATTGTGGATGATCCATCAAGCCTCAAATAGCGGTACTTCCTATAGTTCATATAATCCTGCAAAGCAAGTGATAGCATCAACCCAAGGCTAGAAACTTTATATACAGATAATTCAAATTTACTCTTCCTTCAAGTTTACTATGAACTTCCCGCTTTTGAAGATTTTCACACTACAGCAGGACATCTACCTCTGGACCACATTAAAGTTTCACATAAATTAAGTTGCTAATTTAAACATGCAGGACATTACTCAATACTATGCGAATGTATAAAACCTATCCCCACGACTGACTGCCAAATACTAAGGGCACATGGTTCCGGAGAAGCTACTACACTTGGTTGGTCAGAAGCATAGTAATGATTAATAGAGCTGTAAGACCTATAAAATGAATATCATATGGCATTAAGCATTTGGCTGGTAGAGGGTTACAATTGGGTCTCTTCTATCTAGAAGAAAGAAGATTGATAGTCTTCCAAGTTCTAAACCATGAAATAGGACAATTAACCATGTCTCAATGATATATTATCATCATGAAACATTTGCACCAGACAAATCTATGTTCCTTCACAATTGGAAAGCCTGATTTCTGAAAATGGGTTCAATATACCTCAAGGATATTTAGCATTTTTGTCATCTGTGCAAAAAGAAGAACACGGTGATTTTCTGCCCGCAGACGTTTTAGCAGTATATCAAGTGTTTGAAGCTTCCCAGAGTCCTGCAGAAACAGAATTATCATCAGAAAGATCCACTTAATGGATGGAACCACTAACAATTACAGTTGGACAGATTGGAGGAGCATACAGTGAGCATCTTTGCTGGGTCAAATGGTTGCATGGGTGGACAAGACCCGAAAATTTTGTATGTAAGCTGAAGAGCAGGTTGTGAAATAGGTAATTCAGCATCAATCTCTTGTATTAACTGGTGAGTGACATCTGGCTTTCTTGGGCCATTACAATCAGATGTACGTGCAAATCCAATCAACAACCTCTTCAGCCATGGGTTATGCCACTCTTCAGTCATCTTGTATGCGAAGTTTCTGTCCGAACAGTGGACATTTATCTGGCAGTCATATACAGCATTTCAGTAAGGCTATTTCGTTCAGGTCATCAGCAGTTAAAACACACAGAAAAGTACATGTATATACATATAAGAACAAAATGAAATAGCACTAACCGGAGGTGCTCTAGTTCTGGGGATGAATGAGTACACTGAATGGACAAGCTTGATATCAGATAGTAGCCTATCCTGGTAAGGCATGATTAGAGCCTCAAATGGACCATCCACAGGACCTGTTGCAAACCTTCTTCTAAGTAGGTTATTCTCTGACTTACTCGGCAGTAGCAACATCCTTGTGACGGCTCTAACTTTTTCCTTGCCAATATGAGCACAATGAATATCATCATCATTGCTCTCCATCATCAGGTCCAAGAGTCCATCCAAAAATTGGCGTTCTGATCTCAAAACCGAGAATAATAATCTCTCCATAAAAGAACTAGTCGTCAAGAACGACACTTCTGCTGGTGATAGATCAATAAATCGGGAAAATCCAAATGCCCCACTTAGTTCAGAATTACCATTTTGTTGGATTGTGGACCTGTAGATATTTTCTGGAGAGAATATGTTAAATAGCTTCTGAAGAGACTCTCTGCTTAATGTTTTGCCAGCCTCCAAGTAACTGTTCTTGCAACCATCAGCAATTTCTTGGTAGACGAGTTTTGGGATCTGTCAAAAGTACAATTCAAAAAAGTACATGAAGCGACCATCCATCATGGAGTAAACAGAATCATCTCAATGATAATCCACGGACTGTAAAACTTTATATTGGCCAATTAGATCAACCAGTCCTAATGTTTATTAATCAAAATATTAGCTAAAACATATTTTTCCTCATTAAAGAAGGCACAAGTCATGTAAAATGTGGGCAAGTCTTCATGAAAAGAAATATTTCTATAAGTTTATTTTGTTATAGAAATTCTTCAGGTATCCATCAAGAAGCTACAAAATATAATGCATATCATGTGCAAGCATGTGCTTCTAGAATAATCATGAGACAGTTAAGCGAAGATCCCAGCTATGACCTCAGCACCCTCTGTGTAATGGTAGTAACATCACACGTGTTATACTGTTGTACTCAGTTTGGCTGATATACACATGTAGGGAAGCCACCACATGGAAATAATAAGAAAGAACTGAGCATCCCACTGCATTACCTCATATGTAATAGGATTTCTACCACCAGAGTAGGAAACATCTTCCAATTCACCGAAGGGGGGAGGGAGAAGAGAATTTGAAATCTCCCCAAAATGGAAATATGAGCTTCCCTCATTTCTCTCAAATAGTTCTGGATGATTGCATACCTGAAGAAAGGAAAAAAAAAAAAATAACAGTGTCATTAGTTGGGGATCTTGAATAAAGGCATGAAACTTCCGAACATATAAAGAGACAGGTCCCTCCATCATCATTGTATGTCATTAGTTCCATTTTGGGATTTCATAATTTATCTTTCTATACAGAATGTCCACATACATCTTAGGTAAGTCCACAAGTTACCTTCTGAAGTACTCTTCTCAAATCATGACATTAATTTGATGATAGGACGAATTGTAAACCTTTATGGTTGTTCAACACAAATGAATATATCACATTCCAGAAACATTACCATCACACGCACCAATTCAATGGAAACACTACCTTTCTCAGCTGGATGACAATGTTCATCAGATTCAGAATCTTTTTCTCATTAAGATGTCCACGGTTTCCGTCAAACAACTCAGCAAGGGATATCTTGTTCTTTATAGCTTGGTAAAAAGCTTGCTGCCGTGAACTTAATTTACAGTGCACTGTAATCTCAGTTTTTCCTGTCAGCTCAGAGACCACATCCTTCTTAACTCTCCGCAACATGAAGGGTTTTAGAATGGCATGCTGTACTCAAAGAAGAGATAAAGAGAGAGTGAGAAGGAAAAGAGCACAGATCATAAATCCACAAGTATATAAAAGTCTGACACAACAGATAGTTTTGCACCAAGCTAAAAGTTCACAACCAACACATGGAAGGTTGGTCA
This sequence comes from Caryopteris x clandonensis, assembly GCA_028749325.2. NCBI lineage: Eukaryota > Viridiplantae > Streptophyta > Magnoliopsida > Lamiales > Lamiaceae > Caryopteris > Caryopteris x clandonensis. The sequence goes on along the minus strand of JAPYKT020000037.1, from coordinate 1,803,887 downwards.
CCTATTTCGACCATATAAACACAGCATAATTATGAAAATGGATAGAGCACATACTGGGAAGAAAAGCTGTACAAATATAAACTCGAAGTTGGTAATACTTTATTTAACTAAATCAACTTGGTATCTCCATATATTTTATTTTAGTGTCTTTTCTGACAAACTTCAATTAGGTGTATTGATAATGTTGATAGCAAGGGTAATGGAAGCAACCAACAATAGATATTGCTGACAGGTATAGAATACAATACAAAGATGTTTGGGTTCATACAACCTCGAAGTTTCATAGAGATCATTTAACATCAAACATATTGAGCAGCCAAAATATAATAGAATGACAACAAAATTTATTATAATTGACATTTCAGTAAAGAAACATAATTGAATCAATCAAGTTGGTATTCTCAGTATGCTTCATATTAGTGTCTTTTTCCTACGAAAATCAATTGGATGTCTTCATAATGTACAGGGGAGGTGTAATGGAGGCCACTAAGATATCTCTCACAGAGCAGTCAAGGAGTTGAAGAAAAGACTCCCCTAGCTAACTCAGTAAACCTACCGGACAGTACTCATATAATCTTCAGTCTCCCTGTACTCATACAACAGTTTATATTAAGGCTTTAGATGATAGATGTAAACAATTGCAATTTCAGGTTAAATTTTATCATAAAGGAAACTATGGCATGAATGTCCTGCGCAAGCTTACTTTTATTTTGCCTCGAAGATGAGTTTTAGCACTAAATGTAACTCCCAGCAAGTTAGACATAGAAATAATAAAGTAAAATCAACATGTAGAAACTACAGGAAGGCCCAGTACTCACCAATCGACTAAGCTGGTGCTCATTTAAAGTTCCACCATGCTCTGCATGACTCTCAATTCTGTTATTGTCAAGGAGAATAATGAGGGAACCAAAAAAAAAAAAACTCATAGAAATCAACACCTTAGGAGACATACCCTTTGGAAAACCACTCATTAAACTGCTCATGGCTATCAAATAAAGTTGGCATGATAAAATGAAGTAGCGCCCATAACTCAGCCATGTTGTTTTGGATTGGAGTGCCCGTCAGAAGCAAGCGATTTCGACAATTGAAGCTGAGCAGTGTTTTCCATCTTATACTGTCATTTCAACAACCAATATTGTAAGTAGCAGATTTTAAATATATGTGAATTACATATAACTATATATATGCACGACTGAACATTTCAAGAAACAGACATAGCACACACTACAAGCAGATTTGCTATACAAAGTAAACCATTGATGGTAGTTACTGAATTCCTCTTATAGAAATGAAAGCCAACCTGTCTCAGATGCTAGGCAGCTAATGATATGAACAAAAAATATAATGGCTACAGGGGCCTACATTATGAACATTGGGAGGACTAAAACCAGGGTTAGAATTACTAGTCATATGAAATTATGAATGAATCCCCCGTCCTTAATTGTGCCTACAAGCACATAGAGTTTTCCTTTTGCATAATGTCCTCTACCCCATCACTCATAATAAGAAAACAGTACACAGACGAACAGTAATCGTTCCATTTTTTCTAACGTAGGACCCATAATTTGCAAGATAGGAGCTGAAATTCTTTTGGTTGAAAATGTTCATAGGAATTAATCTCACTTAACAACTCTACCCAATACCCCTACCATTAGAAATTACATTATGGGATCAGCAAAATATTAATGAACTTTCTGTTTGCCCAATCCAGTTCTCATTATATCTGTTTAATCAAATCCCTGAAATAAGATTTGAACCCTAGCGAGGATAATAGTTTAATACATGAAAGAAGGCAATACGTAATTAAACATTGTTGTAAATATATTATTGTTAAAGGGGGAAACAAAGCTGTAGGGATCCTAAACAAGGGTTTATCCCCTCATTCTAAAGTAAGAGCTTTTCTTGCATTCAAAGATGAATGACTAGTTCATGCATTTCTTCTTCTTATTAAGATTGGTACATAAACAAGAGATGTTTTTGAGAAATAATTAGGCTTTCTGTTTATTTATTTTTAAAGAGAGTTTATCTTAATCACTTTCTTGATATTCCACTCTTCATTCTGATTTAATTTAAATAACTGAAGGCTCGCTCTCCCTGTCCATCCTGATGCATTTGATGCCTGATCTCTCAGATCTCAATCATTATTGGTATTTAGCAATTTTAAATCATAAAATGTGACGTACGAGTAATTAACCAGATATATAATATCAATAAGCTTTTTGCAGCATTGGTCAATTGGTGCATACACCAAATAAGATATGGTGGTAGAGTTTCAGGCCATCAAAAATTACTCGGTAATTTTACAAGAAATTAGATAAATTCAAACAGAAATGCATACTATTTATTCCGTAGTATTGATATACATGAATTTCAGACCTGTTGGAACTTTTGATTGCCTGGGCTTCATCCAACACCATGTATTGCCATTTTACACGTCGGAAGTACTTCTCATCGGAAACTAGCAGCTGGTAACTGGTAATGAGAATGTGAAATCCAGCCTCCCTAACAAATTAATAAGCCTCCATCAGTGGTTTTAAAGAAGAAACTATATTCTTGAATTAGACTCTCGAACAATTTCAGGAAGCTGAAAACCAGGACTTAAGAAAGCCAATAGTACATAAGAAAAAACAACCAGTCAAAGAACCAAATAAAAAGCACATAAAAGCCTCAAATTATGGGAACCCTGACAACTTTCGATAACCAGTTCCATAAGAAAGAGAAAGTCAGATGGCATATCTCACTATTCCAATCCTCATATCAGCACCCATTCAGAGCAAATTGTGCTTTCAATTAAACATAACATTTAACCTCACATCCCAAGCGTTTTCAACATTTACTGTTTGCTTTCAGTCATTTGAATTTCAGCACATAAAAGCTTTTCAAGATTTTATGTTGTGAAAAATGTCCTGTCAAATGCATATAGCCATTAGCACCAGAAAAAAGAATAAATCTAGGACCCAAACCTTTAAGCTGCTGAAACCTGTAGCCCAATATTAATTAATGCAAAGAGCTGCCTTGTGTAGAGCATGAACGCAAAAGTACGCAATTTCATGATTTAAAATGATTCATCAGTCAAATTATTTTGTATGATCATAAACAGACAGACTACTGATTTATGCAACATAATGAATGCCCAAGCAGTTTGACTATCACAAAATAGATCTTAGTTCTTTATTTGTACCTCTAAGATAAGTTATTTTATATGCTCGAATCATATACGAAACACAATGATGCTAGATTGAAAATAGACTTCTCTGCAGGTGGGCATGTCTCTGAGTAAATTCCATTATTTTCATGAATCTGACCGTCAACATTCCAAATGACCATGCTACATGGAGTTACTTATACCACCAACACCTTACAATGGATATGACAAGAACTAGTCATGTTGACATCTATATGCAATATGATGAGCAGATTCATCACAATGAAGGGCATGGACCTTAAAATGATGAATCACCTTCGATAAAGACGCTTTGGGTTAATGTTCTTCCTAAGCACCGTACGCTCCTGGAGGCCACCCCAATATGGAAGTGTCTTTAAGTCAGGGCAGAAACGACTGATTTCATCAGCCCAATTATTCAATACAGAAGCAGGAGCAACAACCAGAAAAGGTCCCCATATATTTTTTTCCTACAAAGCACAATAAGTTGGTTTAAACAAAGCCTAGCAGCTTGAAACTAAAAACACAGTGACTAGTACCTCAGCCAAATGAGCCAAGAACGCCATGGCTTGAATCGTCTTTCCCAGGCCCATCTCATCAGCAAGAATACCATTTAAACCCTAAGAAAGGAGAATGTATATCAGATTCATCTGGGCACACTTCCACAATTGGGAAGAATTACTTGGAACATCTCATACCTGCTCATAACAATTTACAAGCCACTGAAGACCCTTCAGCTGATACTCTTTAAGGGAACCCTTGAACAGCTCGGGTGTCTGCACTGTTGACGCCACAGGCATGGTTGATCTGAGAGCAAAGATCACAAATAGATTAATTATATACAACTAAAGCATTAGTGATGGGTGCAAGGAAGAAATATTGTAGATAGGAAAGACACCCACGGATGTAGTAAATCAATGTTGCTAGACTCAGAAGCTGAGGCATCTTGAATAAGTGATTCAACATCAGCAGCTTGCCGTAGCCTTAAGCATTCGCTATCAAAAGCACTTGTCATCCTTTTCTGTTTTGATACTGCATCCTGGGCTGCTCTGAGAGCTTCCTTTCTTAGTTCAGCATCTTCAGGATCTTCTTCCTCTACCTGAGTTTCTGAAGAACTCAAAAGGATTTCTTGGTCACTAGATTTTTCCTCAGCCACCCTTGCTGCTTCAGAGGGTTGAGATGTCTTATTCTGCATGAAGTGACTATAAAGTTCCGTCTGTGACAGCAGAAAATTGAGCCTTTGTTGTTGCCGCTTAGCTTCACGAAGTTCCTGTTCTCGCTTCAGAGCTTCTGCAGCTTCTTTTTCTTCTCTTTTCCTCACTTCCGCCTACAAGAGGACAATTTCATATATAAGAACTCTGTAGGAAAATTGTTCGGCAAAGTAGACACCATCTAGAATCAAGCACATCCTGCACCAAATTATTCTTGCAATCACATAGAATAAGCAACTTTACAGAAATTTCGGTCATAGAAGAATTGTATTTTATGAGATAGTCTTTCAATTCAGTTGATCTGCAAAATATTCACAATTAGGAGGCAGCTTTTTATTCATGCTCAAAAGAATAAATTAGGTATGTACCATCTCTTTGTCAACTCTCTTCCAAAATACCAGCATGTCTCTAGCCAGTTTCCTGGTCCTGATTGCAGCACCCCTCATCAATTTAAGAGATCTGCTGACTTTCATTTTCACCTGGAAAAGAATCAAGATTGACAACTGATGTAAAGCTCAAGCAGTGAAAAAGAGTGCCACATATTCATCACGGTAAAAGGAATTAGGAAAACAACAAATGGCACAGAACTGCTTTCAGTTGCACAAACCTCTCTTTGACAGGTTTCCGAGACTCTTTTTGCATCAGTTATTTGCTTTCTGTGGAAGTTGGTAAAAATCCTATGATGTTTTGGAATTTCTTTCCTTGCTATATTAATCCAATATTTACTGGTCTTTTCCATTTCTTCCCTCTCAACGACAGAAGGATCTTTCTTCACCTTCGGCCTTTTGGGCAAACTACGTTCAATAATCTGCACCACCACGTAATACACAAAGATGATTTAACACTCAGATCAATGGTTTGTGCATAAAGGTACAGAATGAAAATTTCCTGACCTCGTATGTATCCCCTTTTTCCAAAACTTTCACATGATAGACCTGCAAAATGCCACCTTCTGACAAAATAGATCGCCTAATCCCTCCAGCAGCCCCTTCTGGAATGCCGTTGGACTGCAACGCAGCTTCACTTATTTTTAGACAGAAGTTATCGGCAGAATTATTGGCCTGCTCGGCTTTCAATCTTGCCTGAAGAGATTCATACTGGGGTCTTGAGTCACCCATCCCTGCCCTGCTTCTCTGCTGAAACTTGTTATCAGAAGCCATCATTGCAGCTAAGGAACCCAAGTCAAGGGTGCCCTTCAGGTAAAATTCCTCCACCCGGACATCTGACATGCTGGGCAAATTTAGGTTTGATGACAACTTTTCGTATGGAAGAGGAATCCTATATGTGATGCCATCGCCAATGTCCAAAAAGGCAGGTTCGGGATTTGGTCTGAATTTTTGAACAATGCACCAGAGAATGAGTATCAAATCAATGAAAATGTCCAAGGAACTCATTTGCTAAATGGTTCTAATAAAAACCTAATTTCTACAGAAAAAAAAAGGAAGATAAATAATGAGTCCTTGTACTTTCATTAGTAAACATTATAGCCCTGTGCTTGAAAATTTGTTTGAATTAGTTCCTATTTCTTTCAATTGTAATAAATGAATCCTGTATTTCTATTATCCTTACATTGGGCCAATGTACTTCCATTTTTCTCTCAATTGGGACCCGCACATAGTGGCTTACATGAGGGCCAAATTTAATGGAAATGGAAGTACAAGCACTGAACTTTTAGAATTGGAAGTAAGGGATCTTCAAACAAAATTGAAAGTCCACGAACTCAAATAGCAGTAGTAGTAGAAGTGTAGGACCCAAAGTTTATAAATGAAAATTTGGGGACCTAATTTAAACAAACAAAAATGGAAGTAAAAGGACCAATGTATACATATTTCCTTAAAAAAATCCACATGGCCAGATGGCCTAGAGATAGAGAATATTTATCTTCTTCATGTCATTTCTCCAACTTAATAGGAGGAGCAACTTCTTTACTCTTCCTTCACATATATCCCTAAAATTCTGCATGTGGTACTTGAGTTACACAAACAATTCAATAGATGACTATTTTTATAATGAGCCCTATATACTTGAAGTAAACAACATGCTATTGACCTACAAGCTAACCTTGTCTGGAAGTTGAATTGTAGCATAATTCCCTGTGATTCTTAGACAAGTTCAAAATCAAGATCCTAAGATTTTCCCAGAGTTATTTCTCAATCTCATCTCCAGTACATGTACAATTTTCTGGTAACTTATGAGAAATAAGAATAATAATATGGTGATTTAAGTTGTGCTTGTTTTGCATTGTATTGCAACCTACAGTCATCAGGTGTTATATGGATTATTCACCAACTACTGTATTCTAGTCAGAATTAGCATCATAAATAATTTTTAAAAAAATATAAAAAATCCTAACACTTAAGGTTCAAACCCCCAGATTTCATTAAAAGTTGTTATATAATTATACATCAATAATAAGAGCAATGCTTACAGATGAGAGAAGCAAACCTGGCAGCAGCATATTGCAGTCCAAAATCTGGTTCTGGATAAGTTCCCAACTTTTGGGAACTGCTATTGTTTAGGAATTCTGAAGTTGATTCAAACTTGTGCAATCCTCCTCTGTTATCATTCATCAATTTCTGATCTCTCAGACCTCCACTATTCTTCATTGCCATTGTCCCAGTTCTAGTAGACGCAGGACTTTGGGAAGAATAATTCAGCCTCCTCTTGTACTTCTGGATATGATCTCCAAGAATTGTTCGATATCGCTCCTCAGATATATATGGACCATAACTACCATTTTCATCCTCATCACTGCTATAAGCACTCCGCCTCTTCTTCTTCGAACCTCTTTCTGACATTATTCCGTTCGTACGCTTCCCTATAGCTCCCCCTAGTTGCAACAAATAAAACCAACACACAAAATCACCAAGAGCCAAAAATAAGTCCAACATGCATGAGTAGCTTATCTAACTGAATAGGCCGTGTTACTCCATGCATTTGTATGTAATTGACCAAGAAATGCACTCATGAACTAACTGCAATAACCGAGTCCAAATTCAACCCAAGAACACAAAGGGGAAAAAAGAAAAAGAAAAAGAAAAAGAAAAAGAAAAAAGCAACACAGACTAGCAAAATGTATAACTTCTAGTAAACCAAATTGCCTACCTTGGCTACCTCTGCTCTCATCCTGACTACTATTTCCATAATAATCAAAATCTTCATCTTGTTTCGGCAGTCGAAAGTTCATCAAAGGCTAACAAAAAATCCAAAATCAATACCAACCATAACAGAATCAATTTATCCAAAAAAACAAACAAACAAACAGATAAAAATGGGAGTAACACCCAATATATCCCCATGCCCAACGCCAAATTGAAGAATCCCACATCAAAATATCACTAGAATGCCCCAAAAGAAAAAATTCTCACACTATACATCAAAACCAGATCGACACAAAGAATCACACGCCTCAATTGCGAAGAACAGACGGAGCCCCATTTCAGTGTGGGAAAAAAATAATAAAAACATGTGAAACTTACCTCAAGATTGAAGAGATTTGTGTAAGAATACTTCCGCTTGGAGTCCATAAGCTCTGCCACTAATAGTACGGCGACAATAACAGAATTCCACGACGAGCATTGGGGGCGAGAAATACGTTAAGGAGAAATTTTGAAGGTGGGGCGGGACTAAAAGAGGCAGTCGAGAAGATACGAAGTGAACCCTAACCCTAGAGAGAGAGAAAGGGGTGTGACAGAAGAGTGAGATAAGGAGAAGAAGAGAGGGAGCGGAGACATAGGTGGAGGTGTACATGGGTCTTTGCTAACATGAGCCGGTGGAAAGGAAGTCGGTTAACGTGCGCGGCTCGCTACAGTGAGCCGTTTCTATGCAGGCTCTTCTGCGTACCCTCCCCCAGCCTCCCCCCGTTTCAGGAGTCTTTGTACTAATAATAATTACAATACTTTTGGGCGGGGGATAATTGGACTTTACATTTGCCAAACCCCACCCCACCCCAACCTAAATTATTATTTTCTTTTGGATATAAATTATTTTTTTCTAAAATGAAATTCTAATTTTTGTTCGATCAAAAATAGAAATATTCATAAAATATTCGATCACCACCATTCAAATGTATATGATTGTTGATCGAAATCAAATGAGCATTCGTTAAATATTCGGTCAATTAGAACTCAATTTCTTGAATTTTTTTCATTTCAACTTTATTTTTTAATAATTTAAATAAATAAACATGTATTTTCTCATATTTTATTTATCAATATAGTTAAATAGTTTTCAAATTTTTATGTTGATGTTTAGATCGATTCTTAAAAATTGATATTTTTAATTCAAATATTTCATGTTTTAGTTGGTGATTCTAGATTTTTGTTTCAAATAATTTTAGAAATTAATTATAATTTTGTATTTACTTAACTAATTTTTTAAATTAATAAATTAAAACCTAAAATAATTAAAACTATGATTAAAGTACAAAAAATTCAAGATATTCGCTCATATTTAACCGAACATTTTAAGAAATGTGCAAATAGTCTTTGTCAAACATTTCAAATATATTCGATGAGTCTAAAGATGTTCGATTTGTTTTGATCAAACAAAAGAAAAAATAATTATAATTTTTTTCCTCTCAAAATGGTATTTTTGTCCAAAAAATTAGAAATACGTGTTTTCAGCACCATATGTGTAAATAGAACATCTCAATTTTATCTTGTCACAGCTAAATCTACCATTTATTTTATTTTGCACACACCTAATTTCGATTTAATAAGTGAAATGTAGCTTAGGAATATTATATTGTTTGAATATCGAAACTTCAATAACTTTGCTTTTTTTTTTTTTCTTCTTTTTAGATTCATTTGTAAATAATTGTTGTGACATGTAAAAGATACGTTTTAGATTACAAAATGCATTTGGAATATTTAATGATGAATATTGACATATTAGTTAATGCAAACATAATATATTTATATTTTATTATATTACATATAGCAAATATGTGATTATTTACGTTCATGCTGGATTTATCGTTGCTCTGATCCAATGTTGGGTAGTATTTTATTTACACTTAAACAGTTTAGACCCACTTGAGATCATGTGTCCCATTCTTTTCTCATTTAAAAAATTAAATAATTTTGTTTATAGTGTGGTGCCGCTATTTGCATCTTCAAAATTTTCAAATATACCTTTTTAATTTTTTATTTTATTAATATATCTTATTTATGAAAATTACCTTTTAATAACAAAATAAAAAATAAAACAGAAAATGAAGAACAAGAACAAAACATCATGAAGAGGAAGATAACAAGTTTGTCATCCAAATTAATTGAACATTTTCAAAAGTTCGTATTTTTCAATCAAACATCATATTGTATAAATGTTTTAGATGAAAATATACATTGCAGAATGATTTGGTTTAGAACATTTATATTTTGTTCGTTTTTTTTTTTTGCGTTTTTTTTTGAACTTGTTGTACGTCTGCTCGTATGTGTCTGAACCTGATCTATTGAACACATATGTTCGTATTCGACAGGATTGGTCGAACACAAATGCTTGTGTTCAAGACTTATTTGTCGAACAAGGACAATCATGTTGGTCATCTGTCGAACATTACTTCGCTTGTTCGGCTAGATGTTCCCAATGAGTCTTGGGCAATCATTTTTCTTTTGAAATATACATTCGAATATTATGGCTGTTTTAAAAATATACTATAAGGCTATTTTAATTATTTTAATAATGTTAATTTTATTTAAATTATGTTATTTGTATTTAGAGAATTTGAGGGGGCGGCTTTTGTTTATTTTAATTCACTGTTTTGTAGTTTATATCTTATGGATTACAAGTCAATGATTCACAATCTAGTTTTTAATTTTTTTATAAAATACACGTGAGACATAAAAAATATGAGGTAGAAGATTCAATTTAATTTGAGCTGCTTTACGTCAGATATTCACTTTACCTCTCATCGCAAGTGAAACTAAAGTGTGTTATTCTAAATCCATTCGATCAAACAATATTTGATATTGTTATATTATATTTTGAAATAATTAAATTAATCGATAAAATATTGAGTTATTCTAAATCTATTTGTTTAAACAATATTTATTATTAAAAAGAAATCAACGTGATATTGTTATATTATATTTTAAAATAATTAACATAACCGATAAAATATTGATGCTACACCTGATGACTTAGAGAAAACATAGGAGTCTAAGTTATATGTCATAAGTATGAGAAGTCGCCAACCTACCTTCGTGGATAATGTCTGCACTCAACTGATTATAGAATTTATGACATATCTGTAACAAAATTACCTACATAGTAGCATAAAATATTTAAAATTCTAAATTCCATAATCTAGGAAATATTTTTCAAGGATTCATGGGGCGATAGAAGTAGATGCTTCTTCCATACCGGGGTTGTGTTGGCCTTGCATTGTTCTCAAAACCCTACATCAATGAAACAAAATAATAATCTTTATTAGTTATAAATATAAGCTGTATTTCATTGTAAATTACATACAATGAGACACCAGAAGAAATATGTAATAAAGCATGTGGACATCTTAGATTGTATTGTGTTACATTTATTTATTTATTTTTACTATACATCAATATAACGGTCTATAGAGAATCTTATGGTTGGCCGATAATTAAGGGTGTCAATTAGGTCAGCTTACGATATAATTATTATCGATTTTGTATGAACTCGAACCCAGGCAATTTAGCCTATCGTGTTAAGAATTGTAACTCAAACAAGTCCCAATTATTTTGCAGGTTGATCCGACCAATCCGATTGAATTTATATAATAAAAATATATTATAAAATTCTATGAAAACTAATAAAAATAAATGAATTATGATAGTTGTCAGCGTATAATTCTATAAGTTCACAAAATAATAACTAAAATGAACAATATATAATAGCATGTGATATAGTTTTTTCTATGTATAAATGATTTTCTTATAATTATTACTGTTCATACTCTATGAAATTATAATAAAATATTTTTTAAATAATAATTATACGAATTATCGAGTTGACCTAGGGGTTGACCCAACCTGACCCGATTTCTATTCAAGGTCTAATCCATTTTCGACCCTTAGCCCATACTTGTTGGAGGCGCTAGGCGCAGAGAGGTGCAAAGGGTGTTCTAGCGCTCAAGGCGAGAGCCTCTTAGACACACAAAGATTCTAAGAGAACATGAAGAATAACTAAAAATAAAGAGAAATATTTCATTTTTAAGCTAAAACTAGTTGTTCGTTCGTGCAATGCACGTGATATAATATATTTTATTATAAAAATGTACAAAATCTATTATAATATATCAATTATATTTATATATATAACTATTATTCAATTTGAAATATAATTTGTTATATTAAATTGAATTTTCTAAAGTTAGCTTTATTAAATAAATAAATTATACGATATTTTGAAGTAAATTTTTTATTGTCCCCGAACTAAATATAAATATTTTAACCTGCTAAAAACTATTGAGATTAAACAAAAAAAATTATAATATTATATAAATTAAGAGTATAACTTTTTTTATATAAAAAAATTATGTATACAAAATTAATATATTCTTTATTCAAATCCAACACATATATCAAAATTTATAAAAGTATAATTCAATTTCTACAAAATTATATTTCATCCATAAAAAATTATATTCCATACTTTAAATGTAATTATTCATTTCAATATATAATATTGATGTCAAATTAATGATCACAAAAAGAATATTCATTTGATATATCATATGTTAGAAATAAATTTAAAACGAAAAAGTTGTTTAAATTCTAAATTTGAATAAAAATAAAAATATGAGAGAGAAAAAAGTGGAAGGCACGTGTTAATTAATTGTGAGACACATATCAAAATAAAAGAAAAAAAATCTCACTATTCTCATGTTATATAAAGTATAGATAAATATCAAACACAAAATAACTATACAAACTAATAATCACTATTATAATCCTCCTTCTCGGCATCATCATCATCGGTTGTTAACTATTTCTCCTCAAACTTGTTCTTTTTCTTCTTTCACTAGCCTATTATTCATATCAGCTTCTTCTTCACTCTCCCTCCTCTCCTTTTCTTCTGAGAGGTACTTGTTTAGATACTTTATAATAAGGAATAAAAATGGAATTAATTTTAAGTGTTTGGTAGGTAGGAATAATTCCATGAATAGTAATTTCATTCCTCAAAAGTAAGAAATGCGCCAATCCTCAATATTTTGGAAGGAATCATTTTCATTCCATGTTACATGTTCATATATGATGATGATGATGATGATGATGATGATGATAATAATAATAATAATAATAAATTACTATTATTTTAAAATGCATACATATATTATAATTTTTATATAAATATATATTATTTATATATATTTATATGTATATAAATAAATATATGTAAATTATTTAGATATATATATATATACATATATATATATAGGTGTAAATAATATCTTATATTTTCTAATATATAAGTTCACATATATATTAATAATATTTTTAAATATATAATATATATTATTTGTTTATTAATATAAAAATTCACAACACACACACACATATACATATATATATATATGTGTATATCAAATATTTATAGATGTTATACACAGACACACACAAACATTTAATATACTATATAAATATGTAAAAATATTTCTTATTAATTACTATTTATTCTTATACGTATATATAGGTATATATATTCAGATATATATACACAAAGATTATACATATGTATATATATTATTGATATAAATAATGATTCAAGTATGTATAAATAATATATATATATATATTTAAATGTGTATAAATATATATATATATATATATATATTTTATATGTAAAAGTTAATTATATATAAGTAAATCTATAGTAATAAATATATATATATATATATGTATATATATATAAAGTTATTAATAATTTTTTGTATTCCTATTCCTAAAGATTTAATTAAATCAAGCATAGTAATGGGAATGATAATCATTCCTTATTACAAAATAAGCACCCAACTAAAATAAACATATTCATTCCTATTTCTCAATACTATCATTTCTATTTCTATTCCTATTCCAATTCCCTTTTACAAACCAATCAGCCCCTAAGTTTCTTACCCAAAATCTTTGCAAAGATCATCTCAATCATCATATTCATTATTAGACTGCTCTAAATCATGTTAATCTATGATTATTAACCTGTCGAGAATCATGTTAAAATAACATTTTCTGTAACTTATACGAGTCTTTTTAGCACTGTTTTATTTTATTAGTTTTTTTTTAATATTTTGACATTTATTCTTTTTATTAATTTTTCTAAATTTTCCTAATTTTCTCTCTTTTCTAACTTTCTTATAAATCATGTCGGAAGCGACATGAAATTCAAATTTTCGTGTCATCCTAGATGGAGTGACACAAAATTCAAGTGATCCAAATTTTAATTTTAAAAATATGTCATTTAATTTTAAAATAATTTTTCGTAGAAAAAGTGAATATAACTTCGGTGGCCAATATTAAATTTACGCTTATAATAATTATTGTAATTTTTATTGTACTTACATCAAGAACTGCTTTCTTCAGTGCTCTAATTTGCTCCATTGAGACCGTCCTCACCTATATACAAGAATAGATAAATTAAAATACAAAATCTAATAATTCTTCAAGCTATTAAAAAAAGGCAATAATTCTAAGTATATACTTCAAATTCCTTGTTTTATTTTATTTTATATTTTAATTTTAATTTTATTAATATATACTATATATTTATTAATAAAATTATTTTATAGACATGACTTAATTTAATAAATTTAAAACATAAGACATAACACAAAATAAAATGAAGGATAAGGCGTAATTTAAAAAAATTAAAGGCTCACCTTATTCAGTACTGTCCAAGTAACACCCTCTGTGCAAGGTGGAATTGTGAGGGAACCCATATATCTGAAATATTTTCTGCTTCCAAACTTGATCTCCCATGGATTAACATTACCCAAATCTATTTCTTCATCATCATCATCATCATCATCTTCTTCTTCTTCCCTTTCATCATCTTCTTCTTCTTCTTCTTTACTGATTGAATCAAGATGCCCTAAAAACTGCACTAGATTACAAGTTCAAAATGTTATTACAACATTTAGGACACTGTAGAGTTGGCTATGCGGGCCGTCTGGCCTGGCTCGTGTCTAACAAACGTTTGATTAATAAGATTAGTCCAACATCCATAAAATATATTTTTTCTTTACAAAATAAGGTCCAGTTTCAAAAGATTTTATTAGTTAAAGAAAAAAATAAAAATTTTAATTTCAAAATAAGTTAGATATAATTCCACAGGTCAAATCATCAAATAATTAAATCATATAAGAAAAATTTAGAATTGTAAAATTGTTGTCCAACGATCTGTCGCCCCTCATCTATCGGTTCCGGCCAAATTGCATTTTTGGCCTATGAAATTGCAACTCAGTCTAACTAAAACATTGGGCCAATCAGACCAAGCCGACTATATTCATAGGCTTCACTTCAATTCGAAGATCGATATATACATATATATATATATTTATTTATAATATGTCAAAAGTTAACTATATGGAAACGAGGCCACTCACCTTACCAAGAAATGTATCATGACGCCCTAATTTATACAAAATACCAATAACAGCAAGGTCTCCTTCAGAGCTCTCATGAATCATATGTAGCTCCATACTGAACCTGTTAAAAAAAAAATTCAATTTTATCTTGTGTATCAGATGTTCACAATATGCTCGTTGTATATATGCATATTATCATTTCTCTTTATAGTTCTTTGTCACAATATATTTTATTAGCATGCACAATCACATGCATAATGAGGATATTGTTTACCAAATGCATTAATATAATAAAACAAAAGGTTGAAATGCATAATAAATAGAAGGTCCCAATAAAAACATAAATATGAAAGAATTAGTGAGGAAGATAGTAGAAATACCAACCTTCGCCCTTGGACGGTGTGTTCGGAAGGAGTATGCCAATGGCATTGTAGTAATTTGTACACTGTGCCATTTATATTTATACCGCCTGCATCTCCTTTCCATTCTACCTGGAAAATGTTAAAAATTAATACTCCTTTTCTAAAAGAATAATTAAAAAATTATAACATATTAAAAGATATAACTTCCTAAAAATTACAAATTCATATTTATGCAATTTTTTTATTTATTGATTCAACTTATACAATCATATATAACTTATTTTTTAATAAAAAATTATTTTTTGATTTTAACTAATAAAACGAGATCTTAAAACATGACCATTCTTTGGGACAAATAATGTTTTTCAAAAAACTCTTTTTTAGATGGAAATCGTACTTTTTTAAAGAAAACTCTTATTCTTAAGCCATTTTATGAAAAAACGAAAAAATAAAATATGCTCTAAATTTTGTTGGTATGAGATAGAGTGGTATGATTACCGTCAAAATTTTGCTTGTGCCAATGGTCCCGATAAAATGATAAAATGTCAAAATTAATTTCTAAAAAAAAATGTGTTGATATAAATTTTTTCTAGGAAGCGACTAAAATTGAAAACGTGACATACATTTTTGTTATCAACTCAATTGTTTTCCCTCAGATCTTAATAATTTCATTTCAGTACATAAATTAAAAAAATTTCTCATATTTAAATGATTATATTTTCTTTTATTGAGGTAAGATACTTAATTCACACTTTTTCCTAAAAAAAAGTTGAATTCAAATTTCCCTCCTTCAAGTTTGTTAAACCCTTTATATATGTTTCTTTCTTTTTAGAAAAAAAAAAAAAAAAAGTTTCAAAATTACCGGTTTACCAATCTCATCCCAACCCGTCCCCCTCAAATTTATGACTCCGTCACTGTTTTTTACATCCCATAAATAGAACATCAACGGATCTTGAACCGGAATAAAGTCTTACCGTAATATCATGACCTCTGCTCTTTATAACAGCAGGAGCTGCCCTATATTTTTTTTTCATTTTCCCTAGTGTAGACAATACATTAACCTTGTCATTGAGAAGATCAATTGGAGACTGAAGCATTCCAGTTTCACAGGTTTTCCATTCTGGGTCCAGTTCTCCCCAATGATCTGGTCCATTTGCATTGTTCTCCACATAGCTAAATGGATGCTCATTTTCTGCAATTAGCTAGGAAATAAATTAGATCAATCCCTCATTCTAAATCATAAAATTACACGATAGAAATCTTCTATTTTATACTTTGATTCAATCTCGTGGTTCGTGTTATGAATGTACACTAGTGTATGATATAACATTATCACTGTATTGCACTTGTACAAATGAACAATAATATAAAATCAAGAATATTATATGAAAGAGTTTATATTTTAATCATTTCAAAATAATGTGAATTTTTCTTGCCCACTAACTTTTATATTCACTACATAAATTGACTCAAGAGTCCCTAATGAAGTGGAACCCTAGATCATATCCACCCACACAACCATAAACATAACCATCATGTAGTGTATATATGTACATGAAATAGTGGAATAGTGGTTATGCTGTGAATCTAACATATATATATATATATATTTATGTCATGTATAAATTACACAACATAGTAGTTGTAGAAGACACAATTGTTTTGTCGTGTTATAAAACACATAAATCATATTGTGTACACATACATGATACAGTGATTATGTTGTAGTGAACACATGATACAATTTTTTCATATTGTCAAAACATTCTAAATCTATTTTATATCGATGCTGATTCTCCTTTTAACATAATTTTTAAAATTAATTTTAGGATTTTTGTGATAAATATAAAACAGGAAAAGTTATAATTATATATTTTAGGGTGGTTAATTTTTAGTTTTTTTGTTAAATTGAAAATTGTTATTTTCACATGTTCACATCATTTATTAATTATTTGTGCATTGTGCGAGAAAATAACAAATGATTCTGTAGGCTGATTTATGTACACTATGCATGAGTTGATGAGCACATATATATTTTAGATAATTTTAGATAATATTTATTGAATTTTTTGCTAATTTAGAATAAATTTGGTTCAAAATTTTAAATTTTGAGCTTAAGTGGATAAAATTTTAATTTTAACATATTTTTAAAAATAAATTAAATTAAAAATACATGTTAGAAAATTATAGAAAATCTGAAAAGGGGAATGAAATTAGAAAAAGTTACTAGAAAATAAAAAATGTACAAATTTACTCAATTCCAAATAATGAAACAAAATGATATAATCCATTGAAAAGTAGAATAAAAAAAATATTTACAGAAAAATGAATAGTAGAAAAATACAAAAATTACATAAATAAAAATAGAAAAAAAGATAATTCAAATAAAAAGAAAATAAATGAAGAACAGAAAATGAAAGAAATTCCAGCAGAAAAATATAATTCACAGGAAAAAGAAAAGAAAAAACTACAGAAAAATGATAAATGGAAAATTAAAGTTTACAAAAAAATAGAGAAAAATATGAAAATTATATAATTCACAAAAGAAAAAAAAAAAACCTCAAAAGATATATAGAAGCATTAAAATTCATATAAATGGAACCCCAAAATTTGGGTGGAGTAGGAATTTTTATTAACTAATATTTTTTTTCCTGTAATTTTCTAGTTTTGTTTTGCTTTTATGAATCTTAACTGTTTTTTTTATTTTGTTTGTATTTTTTTTGATATTTTTATTTATTTTTTTCCTTTTAGATTTTTATGGATATAATTGCTAACATGCTTTTTTTTTTTTTTTTTTTAAATTTATTTGTTTTTGGAAATATGTCAAAATAATTTTTTTTTTTTCAAATAAGCTCCAAATCATCTAAAAACTCAAAATTTGTAATTTCGAATCAAATTTGTTCTCAAATAGTGAAAATTAAAAAATTGATAATTTTACCTATTTGTGGTAGATCCTAATAATTAGTGTCCTATTTTTACAAGTTTTTATTTATATATATATATATATATATATACATATACATCTCTAACATTATATCTATCTATCTATATATATATTAGATAAATCATAAACATGCATGATTTGAAGAATGATTAGTTTGATATCTTACCCATTTCAGTTTTGTGATCTTCAGCATTTATGACTATGAAGAGGGAGGTTAAGAGGACACATGCGAAGAAGAGATCATCGGAAAAGTGCACGTGGCCGCCCATGTTTGTTCTAACGTCAAGGTCCGCCGTGAATAGCTGCCGGAAAGTGGTGGTGCTACTGGTTTGCTGTGGCTTTGTGATTCCCTTCTCCTAAGGAAAGAAGGTGCCAGAGATATATGTTTCTGCTTAATATTGTGGAGAATTAAATAATTGTAAAATCCAATATATCTATATTATGTGTGAAAATATGGAGCCCTGAAAACACAAGATCAGGTGATATATATATATATATATCTATATGTATATATGAAAAGGGAGAGAGATATGGACTCCGAATATGATGGAGAAAAAGTCTAGATCCTAAATATTTGAGTGACACTATGTGCAGCAGGTTCGATCCGATTCGATTTCAAAAAGCATGCAACATGATTCGGATTCGGGTCGGTCCGGTTCAATTTTACTAATAAGCATGCGAATCCACCTAAAATAATTTGGATCCGTTTAAATGCACAGATCCCATAAAATATTATATTAAGTTGAAAAAAGTATTAAAAACTGAATTTGCAAAAAAAAAAAAAAAAAAGGAACAATTTATTTAAGTAAATATTGACAATTGAGAACATAAATCTTAAAATATAATTCAAATCTGAAAATTCAAAATCTGGAAAATATGACGTTAGACTAAAAACGTGGAAAAACCTTAAAATAATACTTCAGATTTGAAAATTATTTAAGTTTAACTAAAATTACAAAATAAAATCTGAAATTATTAAATTCAATTTAAATCTTAAAGTTTAAAACTACTAAACTAAAAATATTTAGAAACATAGATCTAAAAATAAAATAAAAATATGAGACTTTAAATTCTAGAAAAAAAAAATTTAAAGATATTTAAATAATTCAAATATAGAATTAAAATTTGAAAAATAAAAAAAATATTTAAAAAGAAATATATTTATACGTGCATCTATGTTTTGCATGTATACATATTTAAAAATGTGTTTTTTCTTTTCCTTCTTAAAATTTAAAAATTTGTACTAAATTATGAAAAGTGTGTTTCTACACCACCAAGATTGTTCTTGGCTACTTTAATTTTATGGGGAAAAATTAAATAGTGTAAATGATAAATATGCTCTTGTATATTTAAAAAAAATATAATATTATTATCGTTGTTGTTCTTCGGCCTTAACTAAAAACACACACACACACACGTAATCAAAATATATTTTGTAATTAATCAATAATAGACAATACAATATAAATGATATAGAAAATGTAAATATTATAAATATTAAACCAATAAATTATGTATTTTTGTCAAAGGATACCAACCAGGGCTGAATATAAAATATGGTGTTTAGCCAACTCATGCCGAACACACATCATAACGTTTGGCAAATCGAGGCCGAACACACAACATAACGTTTGGTAAATCGGGACCGAACATACAACAAGGCGTTCGGCCAATGATGGCCAAATGCCATATAATATGTTTGGCCTTGGTTGGTCGAACGCGTGCGCGATTTTAGTTTTTTGACGCAAAATACAATATTTAATAGTGTAATACTTATAATAATATATTTTCTATATTATTTGTATTTCATTTTCCATTATTGAATAATTACAAATTATTTTAACTTTTATTTTAATTCATTTGAATATAGGGTTAATGTGTTGTTGTGTTTGAGCAAAAAATGAAGAATATAAAAAATGAGAATAATAATGTTTATTTAAAAAAAAATGTAAAATAAGAATATATTTGTTATTCATAAAATTAACGTAGATATGTTTGGCAACACAAAAGTAATGAAGTTTGAGTATTTTCAAAACAAATTGATGGCACCTTTTCTTCCTCTTCAATAAAATGATGATATATCCTTCATCAGCTCCATTTGCATTCACAATTTATACGTATCGGATTTTGTGATTTGTACGATGTCTTGAATGTGCGAAGCGGGATTGTTATTTTTATTTTCCAATAATTTTATAATATTATGATGAGATTATAAAATTTGGATAACAAAGTTACAAATATAAAATATATTGGATACCAAAGTCCAAAGTTCATCTATGTTAAAATCCAAAGTAACAAAGCCATAAGGTTTGATATCATTATTAAAATAAAAAATAAAAAATCTTGGGCCAGACAAACATTGGGCCGATGGCCCTTCCAATCCGATGTTTGGACATGATTAATACAGCCCAAAATCTGTTCAAAACGCTTAGACCATCTCCAGTAATTTACATTACTCTAGTGCAATTTACATATTCTTTCCAACAGTTTGCACTACTTTCTTCACTAAAAAATAATATTACACAATAATCTTTATTTTATTTATTTTTAATATTTATTTTTATTACTAAATATTTGTTAAAAACATTATATATGTAATTTTATTTAACATTAAATTTTGAGATGATATTTATTTTACTTATATTCTTAAATTATCATATTCAAAAATATATATGTAAAATTGAATGTCGGTTAATATTATGCAATTATATTTAAATTTATATATAATATTTAAAATCTCATATACTTTAATTAAATTATATTTTTATTATTATATAAATTACACATCATATGATTTTAAAAAACTTAATTTAATTTCAATTTGGATAATTGAGATAAAAAGAATTACAATATTAAATATTAAAAAAAAGATATAATCATATAAAGAAGAAAAGGAAAAAAAAAGTAGTGCAATAAAAAATTTGCGGTAAAAGTGGTGCAAAAATTTAAAAAAACTTCAAAGTGATGCGGAGAATAGAGTACTGCTGGAGGTTGAAAACAGACGCCAAATACCAAAGTAGCTTCTTGTTGGAGAAGCCCTTAGAACGGCCTCACACGCCTCAAAATCCCAACGATTTTCTGTGCTTTTATGATAAGAAAAACAAAAAACAAAAAAAAGCGCTTGTGCTGAATGAGACAGTAATCACAACGATTATGTACACTTAAAGGGTGTTTGGTTGCGGCCTGAATCCTTTATTTCATTTTGTATTTCATCTCATATTTCAACTTCAACAATACATATCATGTGCTTGTATTCTATACACATGACATGTATCAATGAGACTGAATTATATGACGAAACACAAAGTAGAACAACGGATTACGTGTGGTCTGGCTGAGCTCTAGTAAGCTGTAAATTAATGTTAAGAAATTGTCCAGCTTAGAGGTGAATATTGACCAAAGTGGTGTTCTCTTGGAAAGATTCTTTGGCCAGGAGATAGAATTGCGAGGGGGTCATAAGTCATTTTCCTTCTTTTGAAAACTTCCCATTTACTTCCAAAGTGAGATTTCCACTCTGCTGTAGTGGTGTAATGAGGCAAGTACTGTTTGATCCCCAGATTTGAGCTTTGTATGAAATCAAGAATTCTGATATTTCTTGTTATGATGCCTTCCAATCCATCTTTTCCTGTAGAAGATGGTACAGCTGATGATAGAAATGCAACTAAGTACACCACATTCTCCTCCGGCATCACCAAAGATGTTCGATTTTTCCACCTACATGCCCCAGCAACGCAAATATGAGTTTTTGAATAGTTACTATCTTCAAAATATGAATTTTAAACGGCTCAACTAATTATTAACTTTGACTTCTGCATCGTGACTGACTAATTTATTTAGAGACAAAAACTAAATTTAGAAAAATAATTC
The DNA here is from genome assembly GCA_028749325.2 of Caryopteris x clandonensis. Taxonomy (NCBI): domain Eukaryota; kingdom Viridiplantae; phylum Streptophyta; class Magnoliopsida; order Lamiales; family Lamiaceae; genus Caryopteris; species Caryopteris x clandonensis. Next base: position 1,781,776 of record JAPYKT020000037.1, on the reverse strand, counting down.
TCTCTCCTAAGAATGGAATTTTGTCTTCATATAAAACAAGGTATTTTTAGCCATTTATCTTGGGGGTACAAGTGGTTGTTTATACACTACTTTGGGAGCATAGATCTTGCACGTTTAAGGATAAAATACTTAATTTTTGAATCGTTTTTTAGTCTTAGATAAAAATAATTTCAAAGACATAATTCTCCCTTTTTTTGGGACGAAAAAAATAATTATTTTTATAAAAGATCAAAATATCCTTTCTAAAAAAAAGTGATGACTTTTCTTAATGCGTCATGAATCTTACACAAGCTCGAAAGTCTCGAGCATTTGTCTCAAGAAATACCGCAGGCCTCAGGGCGCGATGAAGGGTATTTTTTTAGCCATTTCAATTTGTTTATACACTATTTTTTCAATACTTCAATTGACCGGAAATATTACAACACATTTAAGAAAAATAAAAAAATGTTGCATGTTTAAGGATTATTACGTACCTGGACTTGTTGACAGGGTAGATTAGGACAGGACCATTGCTGGTATCCTTAACAATGTTGTCAAAAACTCCCCTAGCAAACTCATGAATGCTGCTTTTTGGGACAACAAGATTCAGCCATGGATGTGGCACCTCCCAAAGGCCTTCTTCCCTGAGTTTCATTTCAGAAACATGTACTCTATCCAAGAAATCCACGTAGGACACTTCCGATAAGAAGAGGGTCGATCGAATGTAATTCAGTTTGGACAGCATGCTATCGACATCCTGCATGCACAATGTCGCTGTAATACTTATGTTTACCAGCTTAAACTTTAAAAGGAGACAGTCATTAATACAGTATCAGAGTCTGGCCAAGTCAAAGATAATGTACGGACAGAAGTGTCTGACCTGATCAATGTGATCAGCATCGCCCGGGCTGAAATACTTCGCGACTTCTAGGCAAAACAGAATCCTGCCATCAGAAACGAACTGATTGGCCTGAACAGGATCTTTCGGGTTGAAGGATGATCTCCAGTTGTTTAACAAACCAGTTCTGTTTATAATGACAAATCCTTCTATGTAATCGAAGGAGTTTTCGGATACTATGAGACGCTCTTGATCTTGTATGAATGTGGAGAAATCAGAGTAAAGTGCTCTGATCCATTTAACCTGCAAGAAAACAAACAAATTGTACCTTGTAAGTATATATTCAATTCATGCATCGTACGGGAGATATACTAGTCTACGGAAAAAAAACAAGTACCTTTGTTGGGGCGGGCTCTAGAGCAATTCTAGCCTGGGTTATAATACCGAATTGTCCTAATCCTCCAAGGACCGCGTGGAAAAGATCATCGTGCTCATCTTCCGAACAAGTTACTATTTCTCCTCTACCTGCATAGAGTCAGTTGTGAATAATGACGGACTTGAGATGCAATAATACATTACTAAAATATTGGTTGCTAAAATTTAGAGAAAGATTTTTCGGGTCTCCGGGTCATATTTCCATCTCCATTATTAAATTTGAGAACAAATTACCCATAAAACTTTTGAGATGAAATATTACATTACTAAAATCTAGCGACAGATTTTTCCCGTGTCTCTATATTTCCGTAAAATTAAATTGAAAACTGAATTGCCCAGAAAACTTTGAGATGCCTTTCTCTTATATTTGGTCAATAGGACACTAATTAATGTTGTATTAAGTTTATAAGCTACTTCCCATCTCTTTTATATTTTCTTGGCTATTTAGTGACATAGTTATCCTTCTCTAATTGCAAATTTCTTAGAACCATAATATAAACAAGAAGTGATGAAGAAGATGGATACAAATGTGCATGTGATGATAGGCAACCTGTGACAACTTGCAGTTGATAGACATTGTTGATCTGTGGGCCGTGGCGGAAAGCTTGGCCGCTGATTCCGCCGTTGGATAGAGTCCCCCCGACGGTGAGGTGGAGATAATCGGTCCACGATTTCGGAGCTAATCCCAGCTTAAGGCTCTCATGCAGAATGTTTATCCAAAGATCTCCAGCAGATACATCCACGTACGGGTTCTCTCCGGTGGAGAAGGTCATTTTCGGGATTTTAAGCGATTCCATAGCGACAACGATGCCTTGATGGGCCTGAGCTTGGCCATCTAGGGAGTGGCCATGGCCTCTAGCAGCGACCGTGAGGCCCGAAGACAGGCCCGAATTGAAAACGTGCTTTATGATGTGTGAAATGTCTGAAACTGAATTTGGATGCAGAACTGCAAGGGGCATGAAATGGTGTATGTTGCCAAAGTCCTTTGCTGCATGTTCTATGTTGCGAAAGCTTAGGTTTCCATCGAAAGTTAACTTGTGCAGGGGTGATGGGGGGTGGGGGTGGGGGGTGGGGATGGTGAGGGGGTGGTTGGAGCAAAGGTGGTCTCTATTGTTTGTGAAGCCAAGTAAGAAGATTAACATAGCTATAGATTTTAGGTCAAAGCTAATCCTGTTAAATTGTGGGTTGAACATCTCTTGAGATGAACAAGAATGGTGAATCTCTCTCTAAAATGAATAGAGTGGTGGGGAAGAGAGGGCTCAGAATTGCATGATATGGAAGAGAATTTAAAGGGAAGGATGCTTGATGGGCTCCATGTGATGATTCACTATTATCATAGTATCTACACCATATTATTCACCTTTGCCTCATAGTTTTTGTTTTTGAGTTTCTCTAAAAGATTTTATTTCAACTTCAAAATTCTATTAATTTATGTAGGATTTTTCTTACGAAGTTCAAGAAAAAAAAAAAAAAACTGTTACTCGATAATGCAACTTTATATGTAATATCATTTCTTTTTATTAAAGCATTATATAAGAAACTTCCAACTTTTGAAATAAGACTCATCTTATATAGGACAAAAAAAGAAAAAAAAAAAGAAAAACAAAATAAAACCCTTATTCTGAAATCTAAAACTTTCTTTCAAGTACTTCGATCAAATGATTTTCTTTCAAGTACTTCGATCAAATGATTTAGTACACTTATTCCTACCAATACATTCTCTTTTTTTCTTTTCTTTTTTAAAAAAAGCATTTTGGGAATTGTGTGACATCATATTTTTAGCATAATATTATGAGTGCCAATGATCCATCAATTTTCCATCTTGTTTTTACTCTTGTGATAGTTATTCTCCAGGAAAGATGCCTTAAATGTTTGTTGCGGCGTCGATATTTCTCTCCTCTTCTGTGTAATTGCTGTTAAAGAGTGAAACTTAAGGGAGGCCCCTACCCTTGGTGTTAGAGAGTGATCAGTGAAGCAGAAAGTCAATTTGTTCTTGTACATACTCTCTGTGCATTTTGTTCTTTTCCTAGTAGTAACTTTTAAAGCCTCTGAGTTAGACACATGCATCAACCTTCTGTTTCGATAAATATTACATTCAAGTCGAGGCAAGAATTTTACCCTGTCGGTTATATAAAACCGGCCTCTACTAGAGTTCACGGTTTTTTCTTATTGTATTTGAAGATACAATTAGGAGCAGTATTTCTTTATAGGGGTTGCCTGGGCTCCCAAACATTTAAGTTTCTATTAGTTTTGTGTATATTGATAAAACTTGGAATATACCAATCTCATGGACATTGATCGCATCCTTTTATGAAGGTTCATAATTATAAATACTTATTTTTAGCAACATATCTTTTTCTTTCCGAGTGCAAATCTTGGGAAGATCATGACCGCTCGATGAAATTGGATTCCTAACTTTTCAAATACTTAACCAATTAAGTTAAAACCGATTTTCTTACCGTACCATATTTCAATATGAGGCATGTCCAATTCATTCCAACATGTAAAACATAAAATGCAAATAATAATCGAGATTGTTTGTGTTTGTGCACATTAAATTTTTAAATATAGTAAAAATATAACACATTCGTTGAACGATCATATGAATAGATGTTCACGAATTATGCGAACTACATGACCTCAAAGATAAGAATAATTTGGTGGGGCCATCTTCTTTAATCTTGCAGTGACTGATCATACACTTATTCCACATCAAGTTTAAACACCAGTGTTGTTACAACATAAAGATATGAAGCTATCATTTTATTTTATGGTCACGGGACCATATATCAATCTTGCAATTTTCAAGCCTTTCTCCCCACACGTCCCTCTCAACAAGTCACATATTTATGTGTTATTATTGCCTTTGACAATGGCCTAATAAATATCAAGAGTGTACGTAATTTATTTTTTCATGTCTGTATTTATCCGTATAATGTTCAGTTTAAAAATCAATGGCACGTCCCTAATTTCGTATATTACTGCACTACTGTAATGCTAAGATATACGATACCATTGCATGAGAGTGGTATGTGTGTAAGATGGCAATGAAACAAAAAAACATTTAGAGAAATGAATAATATAAACTATTTTGTGTTATAGCACAAGAAATTGCCACGCCTAGTGGGTGAGTAGTAGTCATAAAGTCATGCAAAGGCTGACGCGGGGAGCCTCCCCACTAACTTCCACACATATTAAGCATTAAAAAGAAATACAACTTTTATTTTTCCTTTAAATAAAAAAAAAAAAGGGAAAAAGAAATACAATTTCACCTCTCCGACGTCTGACTTCAATCTCGTCTCTATTCAACAGATTGACAAATAATTAGTTATATGATGCAAATATCTCCTCTGTCTGGCTTTTTATACATGAGCATGCTTGTAGGGCTTGCTAAATATATATATATATATATTATGTGTGTTTATGTGTGTGTAAGTATAGGTGTAGATAACAAAAGAAAAGGGTGTTTCTCTTTAAGGAGGTGAAAGTGACAGCATGTATAAGTAAGTCATTGGTGAAATGATATGATCATATATACTACTTTTCAGATAGAAGAAGGTGAAAATTCAAAAGGCTAAATGTAACAGAAGATAAGTCTCTGCCGATTAATGCCTACGCTACAAATTGTGTTTCCTGCGGTTAGACAGGATATGCACAAACATGTGTTTTAACTTTTCAGCATCCCATCCTATTTGTTTTATTTTATTTTACGAACCCCGCCTGAAATGACATGACAGACTAAACCAATCATGTTTTATACACGAAGTCTTTGCTTCAGACTTCCGCCTTGATATTTTATAGCATAACTCCAATAATTTGTACCATGAATATTATAAATAATCTTATTTCAATTTTTTCCGCATGTATAATTATAATTTTTTGTACTTCTCAAGCTTATGTAGACATCCTGTTTCATACATTTACGCTTTGGGCCTCCCTTATCCCTTCTCGATATTGATGGTAATGGAACATATGTATTTTCATTGTTTTACTCGATATTGTTGGTAATGGAACATATGTATTTTTATTGTTTTATCTTGTGATTGTGGATGAAATATATAGTTTGTACTATATTGCATACTGTAAGAAAAAAAAATGTCTCAAACTGTTTCAAAATAAAGGCTTATTTTAAATAAAATATAAAGTCCCAAAATAAAGTCCTATCGCAGAACTCAATATTTCGTTTTATTATCAGGTGAAAAGTTAATATACTTTTTAATTTGATTGAATAAGTCGAGTTGATAAATAAAAGATGTAATAAAAACAAAAGTTATGATTCTTACCTATATTTGCATGTAAATTAATCTAAACTAAATTGGTGTTATTTCATCTAAAATAATAAGCGACTCAAAAATGAAAATATTGTCCTCGATTTAAATTTAAATTAATTATTCATTCACAAAAGACTTTTCCTTTATTTTTTTTTCATCCAAATATCTTGAATTTTTTTACTACACCATAGAGGTAATTAATTTCATAGAGTAAACCCTATAAGATGAATTCAACTCATAAAATATACTCCATTCTATCCATATTAAGTGTCGTTTTAGTAGTTTTAATTTTTTGCATAATAAGTGATGTCTTAAAACTTTCAAGGTGAGAATTAATGTTATTTTTCTAATTTACCGTTAACTTTTTTTGTAAATGTACATATGATGTGTCTTTTTACCACTAATCATTAATATTTCTTTTTCATTAATTAAGGATATAATAGACACTTGATTTATTTCTTAAAACGATATTTATTATGGATAGGAGGGAGTATTAAATATGTTGAAACAAAATAAATAAATATATATATATATATATATATATAATTAATTTATTAACAAATGTGGTGCAATAATGAATAATGGATGAAATGTAATTAAATTTTGCAAAAGTATGTTTTAATTTATGATAGATACTTAAGTATAGTAGCCGACAAGTATCTTGAAAATATTTGATTGAATAATTAATTCAAAGAGACAAATCTTTGAATGGCAGTAAAGTCTAAGCATGATTCTTAATTAATGATCCCTAAAAGTTTATTAAACTTTAATTATGAAATAGATTAAAACAAATATTTGTAAAGTGAATTGTCTAGCATTAATAATACAAAGGTACCATGATGTTTCATGTATTTAGACCAACATTATTATCAATAACCTTATCATTTACTTTTTGACTACCTATCTTACTACAAACTTTGCCTTTTTTCTTTTTATTAGTTGTCACATTTATTATATAAACCAAAAAAAAAAAAAAAAAATCTTGTATAGCACAGCTGCACCTATCAAAATTCGTGCTAGGATCGAATCCGATTTCTAATAGCTAAAAATTGCATGGACCTATTTTTAATCGACTCATATCTTATAAAAAAACACTTCTTATATTTTTGTAACGCACGATTTTTATGTGCTATGTGTATTGAGAGCAATACATTTTTTTAGTGAAAATTACTTTATTTAGAGAAAATAATATATTTTGAGATTGTTAAACTTTTTATTATAATTTTGAAAAGATAATTAACTTAAAGTGGTTGAAATATTCAATGAGTAATTTATATTCTATTTATCAAATAAAAAGAAAATAACTTTTTTGTTTTTGTTTTTGTTTTTATCGAATGAATTATAAATTATTTAAATTTTATTTACTCAATGATGTGTGGTACCATGACATTAGAAGGACCATGGAGAGAGATAGATAGTTTATTTTATTTTAAAGACAAAAGTTTGGTCTAGTAAGAAACCACAAATCAAATTGCATAGAATACCTAAAGTAAACAAATATAATTTGAGCAAAATGTTAGCCAATCAGCATCAAGCATTATGTACAAGTGTGGTTGGACACCAAGTTTTGGGCTTTACATTCAATTCAAATTAGTACTATATACATGTGTGTAAATATAGAATGATAAGGGTATTCATTATGACTTCTTTTTCCAATTGCAGCTTTCTTTGTCATCCAAACATGGAAAAAACATGGGGGTCATGATCACATGAGGGAAATATGGGGTCATGATCATTAATGGCTAGAAATTCATCCTGAGTCTATACCTCAAGATGAATTAGGGATGATTACTATTGCGAAAATTCCCTCTAATTCATCCTCGATCACATTAGATTAAGACTGAATTAGGTATACTAATATCTTGTTCTGTGTTATCTATTAATCAAGAATGAATTAGGTATGCTAATTGTTGTAAAAATCTTATCTAGTCTCCTTAGATTCTACTCAGCGACTAACTTTCTTGTCATCCAAACAAAAAAAACACATACGGTGAGGATCATATAAGAAAATATGGGGTCATGATCATTAATGATTAGAATTCATGTTGAGTTAGACTATTGAAAAATTTCCTCCTAGGTTTGGTTAGGTGCTATGTTGAGGATTTGGGTCCGTCTAATTCTACTTAGGCCTTCGCCTTGTCCAACTCATGCCAAAGTACTAACTATGTCCTACCCCGTTGCCCAACTAGTGTGTAGCGCCTTTTGCAACACATATTGAAATCCTTTGAAATTAGGGCACAATATCTTTGTTGCCTAAATCTATATGTTAAGAGGCAAACCATATGTGTGGCTATCATTACTCAACTTCCCTTTCAATTTTGGAAACATTTTTTTTTTTTTTTATCAATCTCAATCCTCTGAAAAGAGCCATTAGTGGACAAGAATAGATAGCCAATTATTTTTGATTGAGATAATGTGCATCTTACATCTTATCAAACACACAAGTTTACATGTTTTCTTACAAGAAATGGGAAAATAAGGAAGTTGTACAATATTGTCATTCTCTCTCTTCAGATGTTTCTAATTTTGGGGAATTGATTTGATTGCATTACGATCAAAATTTTTTGTGTTGCCCTTTTACCATTAATTGGAAATATACTAATGTCCACTAAGCCTTATTCACTCAAATTATATCCTACATTAATACCTAAATTTATATACATCGAGGATTAGCTCTTGTGATTGAAAGCTAGTGACACGAACAATGCTACATAAGTAGAAATCGCCTAATAATTTTTAATGCCTAAATTTGTTCAAAATAGTATGTGAAAAAGATATAATTTATACCCCCACAAATTTATATGTTGTATATGCATGAATTAACAAGTTGGATCTTATTCATGTTAACCCGATTAAAATTTGTATTAAAAAAAAAAGGTTTAGATTCGGTGCTTGGTGTATGCACATTTATTAACTTAATATTTGATTGGTGACGAATTAACAACTAAATATTAAAAACGGAGTAACCCATCTCTATTTGTGTAGGTAATATGGTCTCTAATTTTATATTAGAGATGAAATCAATTACTAAATTTGGAGACGGAAAAAAATTATTTTTAAATTGTAGCGACCAACATTTTACCGACGAACGATTCTGTCTCAAATGCATTACTAATGAGTTTCTCCTTTAATTGATTTTTTGTAGTGCATATGAAATATTTTAATTTTCGAAGCTTCAAAAAAAATTTACATCACTGCACCCCGAACACTTTGTGTGTGTGTGTGTGTGTGTCTATATATATATATATAATATCATGATGAAATTAATTTGATTAATAGATGGAAAATGAAAGGGAAAATAAAAGATGAAGTATGATTCACTACTTTTTTGAAGAATAGAATATGTGATTGTGCATAATAGTTTTCCTTTAGAAAAATTGACTCAACACTACAAATAGATTCTCCATAAGGGTGTTGAGTCAACAACATAGATTTGATTTGTGAACTCATTTGGCTCATTCCTTTTTTCTTTTTCTTTTTTTATTAGAATAAAAAAAAAACCAGAAAAAGGGGATATTCTTTGCAAAACATATAATTCAAATATTATAATTATTTTAATAGACATCAATGATTCAACAATCACAATATTTTGTATAGCACAAAGTATGAGCTCATAGCTTATGTTGTACTCCCTTTTCTTGACACTTAATTATTACCATCTAAAAAAAATGAGTCATGTTTATGATATACATCTATTATATTGTAATTTATTATTATTATTATTATTATTATTATTATTATTATTATTATTATTATATATTTTTCAATTATAAGTTTTTTTTTTCTAAAATATTATACATTTTAAAAAAATTTAACAATATAAAAAAATATAATATTTAAAATACTTATTAATCACGTGATGTTTAATTATAATATTTAAATTATGTTTTAATAAAAATATAGTTCACCTTTGGTGGTTAGATATTGTAAGTTTATAACTAAATAACTTTATGTTATTTATAATCTAATGAGCCCTTTTCATAAATTTCCTTCATACTATAAGACAAGACTAAATATTGTGAGTCTATAGTGCATCAATCGCGTCGTACATCTGATCTATATTATTACTTATTTAATAAAAAAATATTATTGTTTAATTGAAAATTATTATTCTTTTTTATAAGGTAGTAAACAAGTAATAATACTTTTCAAGTAAATAAATAATTTTTTTAATTAAAGAAATAATACTGTAGATCAAATTGCACAATGGACCCGATTTATATAAATTTTTACGACTTTAGAATTGTTTTTATAAAACCTAATATTTTTATTGTCTATAGTTTCTTCTCCTCTCTCCTCTCTCCTTTCAATAATGGAGAACAACTAATATTTATAATACAAAACATATTTAAAATTTTAAAATTACTATATATAAATTTTATTATTTTTTAAAATTAAATAACAGCCACACGAGTACATTTCCCTATATTTGAGAGCAAGAAAATAATTCAATATAAAAATAAAGGAAAAAAAACAACAAATTTCCAAAATATTTTGTGTGTGTTGTTTAATATTAGAATCCCGCGTCATATATAAACACATTATAAATTTCAACGAAATTCTTTATTTAGAATAATAGTTGATCTCCTATTGAATTTGAACATAATCTTTGTTTCACATCCAAAATCAAGAAATGTTGTCGTTATTACAAAAAATGTTGTTAGGATCGAGTGTTCTTGCCATGTTTCTATGTGCATTAGTATGGAACAAAACATGTTGTAAATGAGTTTGGTCGCCTGCATAATCCTTGTAACTGATTTTTCTATTTTTGGAGAGGACGTAACTGAATTTTGATTCACCAAAAGTGGAATATAAGGCTACGCCCATGGCCTCTTGAATGCGACTGAAAACGCCAATTTGGCGAATACCCACCCTACTGTCGCTATCTTACTCAACATATATAATTTCTACCATTTCATTGGCTCACAATCCAATAGTTAAAACTTAAGACAAGGGATAATAATTCTCCATTTTTAATAATAAGAAGGATGTGTGCTGAGCAACAAAATATAATATATTTTATTATATTAATAATATAATATAATTACATTATTATATAATTTTATATAATAATTATTTATGTTAATTATATCTATACAAATATATGATTTAACTTTTTTATATTATGTTGTGTTATTATTCTTTTAAAAGTTATATTTATTAAATAATAAATTGTATAAATTTTTAAAGTGAAATTGAGATTGTTTCCAACTCAATACAAAAAATTTCAATTTACTAAAACTTATTAAGATAAAACAATATATTATAATATCATATAAACTAATAGTATAATATTTTTTTTATAAAAATATTATATATTTTTTTATTAAATTCATATAAAAAATTAACATATTATTTATTCAAATCCAACTCATATACCTCTCAAGAATTTTGAGAATTCTTCTTCTTTATTTACTTGTGTTCCCATTATTATTAACATGTGTATTCTACTTTCTCTTCTATTTTTTATTTTTTTACTAAAATTTAAAAATTCAAATAATTTTTTTTGTTTTAAATTCATTTTTTATGTATGATATATCAAATTAATTCTTTTTTTTTAACATTAATTTGATACCAATATTTCATATTTTAAAATAAATAGTTATATTTAATTTTTATGGATTTAATTATTTATTTTTATTTTGATATGTGTTGAATTTAAATAAATCATAAATTAATTTTTATATGAATTTGATCTAAAAATATACATATTTTTTTTATTAAAATACAAATCTTATAATATTAATTTATATAATATTATAATTTATTGTTCCACCTTAATAGGTTTTCGTAACTTGAAAATTTGATATTGAGTTGGGAACACTCTAAATTTCACTTTTCAAAAATCGCGCAATTTATTGTTTAGTTAAAAAATAACTTTTAAGGGTATGACAATGTAATATAATATAAAATAATCAAATTGCATAATATTTCTATAAGTATAATTGACATAAATGATTATTATGTAAAATTTTATAATAATAATAACAACAATAATAATATAATGTTATAAAAAATTATTAATATAATGTAATATATTATGTCTCATGCATTGCACAGGCGGTCATCGAGTACCAAAATAAAAATAAAAATAAAAATAATTTAATGAATATAATGTTTTGTTATATTTTATCGCGTGCGTCACATGTTTGTTAGAGTTTTGATAGGAAAATTGTCGTATGAGGTCAAAAAGACTGCAACACGAGAAGCACGAACAATGCGTTTAAAGACGAGAGAACAATAGCTCGAACATCGAAGGCACGAACGTACTGTGCATGAAAGACACGGACTGTGCGTTTAGAAATGTAAAAAACAGAATTCTACGAAGGAGAAAGGCACAAACTGTGCGATTCAAATTGGAATAGGCATGAATCGTGCGCCTTTGCGCATAGATCGTGTGTTTGTTCATGATTTGTTCTTCTCCGAAGTGATTCTCGGGGGAGTGAGCCCTAAACAAATCCTGCAAAATGGAGAACGTGGCACGAACAAAGACATCATTTTAGGGTTAGAAACAAAGGCACGAAGAAGGAAACGAGCAAGAGAGGGCATAGGTCGTAGTTTTTATGTTTTCTCTTTTATATTGATGTTAACTTTAATTGTCAATTTGTAGATTGTGAGTTGATGATGAATATAACTAATTGATTAGTGATTTTTGGGTTTATACAATTATGGATACGTGAGATGTTGATTTATTAGATTATTCATTTTATTTATTCGTTTATACTTCTTTGTTATGATTGTTTGTGGGATTATGTGGCTAACAATTATATATATATATATATATATATTTAATTATTTATCACACGAGGGGGGGGGGTTAATTGGTTAACGGGTTAGGAATGCATAACACGAACTTGCTAAATTGAGAGATTGATAAGCTATCGTGAGGAGAATAAATCTTAGGAACTATTAGGAGTTTGAAGACATTGTGAGGTCGAAAGATGATCATTGAAGTCTAATCTACAGTTAGAACTTACTTGAGAGAGAGGATCTAAATATATTAGTGATTCTCTTGTAGATTTAAGAATTAAATATGGTTTAACACAATAAAAGACTTCATATAACCCATAAGAGTATAAATTCTTAGAATCCATTAACTCTTTGAAGTTTTACCGTTTCTTGAATTCAAGTCTTGTGTTATTTATTTATGTTCCTTTTTAATCAAACAATTAAATTTGAATGTTAAACAATATTAACATATAACTTTCTTTCTTTATTTATTATTAATCATACCCTTGTTTTCAAGATCATAGAATCTTCTAAATAAACTTCATCAAACACCCTTGTAAAATTAAAACCCCCAAAATCAAAATGAAATTGGATCACAAACCCACACACTTTTTATTTATTATTATTATTATTATTATTATTTAAAAATAAATAAAGTTAAATTTGTAGGATTGTGAAGTTGGTGGGTAGGAAGAAAAAAGGCGAAAAATAATGCAATATATTGTCCCCCCATTTTCTGCTGCCCACCTTTTTGAACTTTAAAATAGAGCTTGTTGTCGACCTCTTGTGCTTCTCTCCTTCTAAACTATTCCTCTCCTTTCACCCAACTCTTGTTGTCGACTTCTTATTTGTCTACCACATTTTTATTCTTTTAACTTTTCATCCAAATTCCATTTCTTTTAATTTTCATCATTACATAAGTGGACACATTATATTACACTACATCTCAATAATATATAATTATGAAAATTCTAAGAATTAATAATCTCAAAACATCCGATCATCCTTCATTTCTCAGGTTTATCATTGGCTGTCTCACCCAAAGAGTTAGGTAATGTCCGGGATCTAACATGTTTTATAAATAAATCTTGATTTGAGTTGAAATCACTTCGGGGTTTTTCTTGAAATACAATATTATTTTGACAAATGGCTCTAAATTTTATAGTTGTAATTAAACAGTTCCATTATTTTATAAATTAATAGATTATATTAACACTTCAAACTATATAATCAAATACTAATAATACCTCACTTCAATAAAAATATATGTATAATATATATATATATATATAACATAAAATAAAAATCCTTAAATCGGATCAAACTTTAGTAGGACCAAACGAAGTAAGAAATAGTAATAATATAAGAATGGGACTTGTTTTGACATCTCTGCTGACATACCAACTCCTTTTTGTCCCTTCAACTTTTACACAGAAGAGCAGAGGGTCTTGTTGTCGAGTTCTTTGTGGTTCCTTTTTTTTATTCTTATTTTTCTCCCATTAAATAAATTTATTCATCCTTTTTTCAATTATTTCAGCAAAAATCTTATTTACTTTCTCCTATTCCTATTCCTATTTCTTACACAATACTCTGCTCACTCTTTACCAATATTTAATTCGTCTTATTTTAATTATAATCCACCACAAATTACCCATTCTATTTAATTTTATTGCTCACATTATTGTCTCTACCACACTTATAATTAATTATCTCACACATCCAAACATTATTATTTTGACACGATAAACAAGGTCATTTTTGGCAAAAAATATTGTGTGCATATATAAACAAAACTCTACCACTTACTATTATAAAATGTTAATTTAAGCTATTATATTTTGAGTTTATATAGGTTTACACCGATACATATCATAATTTATTTATTTTTGTGGGTTTTCACAAATTTTAATAATTTCTTTAATTATTTGGGTCTAATAGGATTTGTCGGGTCAACTCGCACAATAAGTGGATCGTGTTTGAACTACAATTTTAACATAAGAAATTAAATATGTCATGTTTGAATTTGTGTAAAATTTATAATAATCATATTTCAATTCAACATGCGATCCGACTTATTTGACACACCAATAACTTTTTGTTTCAAGTTTAAACTTGAATGAACAATAATAATAAAAAAAAAATTGTTATTGATAATTTATTATATTAAATATTTATTTATGCAAAAATCTCCACTAAAGAAAAACATAAACGGCACAATGTTTCTATATTTAAACTAGAGAAGCATCATATTTACATATTTATTCATGCATCACATTTGTCTATGAACATTATGATGAGGCCAAAGAATTTTAGGCTTCCATTACGAACATTTTTTATTTGCTAATTTTATTCCATATATAGTGATTGTGCTTCACATCACTAAATGTAATGGTATTATCTATGATTATGTTTTGAACTCGTCCAAACCAAAAGTTCAGCTCCATCATTAATTCATACAGATTACAACAGATGTTAAACGTACTAATCCTAATATTTTGAGGCTAATTTTAATAGGTGTTGGGCAAAACTGTTCATTTTAAATGGACTAATAAATCAAGTTCGACTCTGACCTTTAATTTTTTCGGCTAAACAGACCATCCTGTCAGGTCATAAGCTTTTTAAGACTAGTACATAAATTAAGTTAAAAAGAGAATAGGTTATCAAAAAATTTGGAAATAATGTATATTTTCTTTATGCAAAACAATTACTCCATATTTCTCCTTTAATTATGGTGGTTATGATTATGTTAAGTTAAAAAATTGTAATAGGGATTACAACAATGTACATATGTAATAGTAAATTAAATGAGTTACATCAAAGATAATATCATTGTCTGTAAAAGAGCTTTATAAACCAAAGCAATAACATATTATATTAGAAGGTTATACTTGAGGTTTGAAAGTTTGACGCAACATCGAGAGCTTAAAAATAAACAAACAACTCAACTAATCAATGTTAGAACTCGAACTAATCAATCTTTGAAGAGTTAATGACATCAAAGATAAGTTTAACATCTACTTCAAAAATAATATGTTCAAGTCTAAAATTTGTTATTCATAAAATTTTTTCAAACAACCTCATATCATCTCCCTCTTCATTTCAGACATTCACCACACAAAATATAATCTAGTATTGTGGATCATGTTCCTTCATAAACATCATCCAACCACTTGACATTCTTAAATCAAACCTTTATATAAAAATATGAAGCTTAGTATCTCAACTAATCCAAACCTAGCTAGCTATATTTAATTTGATCAATAAGGGAATTATAATGAGAAGCCATTTTAGGGTTTCACTTGTTTTCTTCTTTCATCATCTTTGAACCATCAAATTGTCATCCCATGTGGCTTTTGGACCACCACACACACACACACACACACACACAGAGTTTTGGAAAAGCTTCTCACAATGCAACTAGGAGAGCTTGAAAGGTATATATCAACCAAGTGTGTGTGTGTGTGTGTGTGTGTTTTATTTGAATGAGACATCAGACTTAATCCCTGCCATTGATTGGTCTGTTGTGATTTGCATTCTTCTTGAGGGTGTGATATGACAAAGCATTTTATTAATTTTTCTGAAAGTCTTTATTTTCCAACAAATCAAATAATTAGATATAAATTCAGAAAATTAAAACTAACTACAGAAAATTTCAAAATAAATTCGAAAATTTTGAAAATAAATCTTAAAAATTTGAAATAAAATCTGGAAATTTTAAAACTAATTCTAAAAATTATCAATACATTCTGAAATTACAGATAATATCTAAAAATTAAAATTAAAATTCAAAAGAGTTAAAGAAAATTTCTAAACATTACAAATAATTTTTTTGAAATACAATAAGATCCTGAAAATTACCATTAAATAAATTATAAAGTGATTTTCCTGTATTCATTTTTTATTACTTTTTTTTTGGATTTTATTTCTATTTTGTATTCTCCTTAGTTTTCTCTTTGTTCTTTTATTGCAGCATGGATTTAACATTCTAATCTTGGTGTATTTTAATTTCTTTAATTCACATTTATATTTAATTACTTTAATTCAATTATTTTTTCTATTTTGTTGTTTCTTTAATTTTTTTCTTAGTATAATTTTGTAAGTACTTATATTTTTAATTTATGTAATTTCTGTTAGTCATTTGTTCTTATGAATTTTCTTCTTTTTGTGTTTTTTGTAGTTTCTGTTTTTCATTTTATTTACCAAATTTCTCTTTTCTGTTTACTTTTTTTTTTTTTTTTGTAATTTCTTTAATTTCAGTTTTCATATTTATAATTATGAGTGTTTTTAAGATAAAGATAATTGAGGAAATTACTAAAATGTCATTTTAAAAAGAATGTGCGACTTACATGTTCTGATTTTGACCTAAATTTTGCACCTCCACAAGATTGGAGCTAACAAATTGCAACTTTCGTATAGTTGTAACACGAAATAATTACATTTTATAATTTGTCTATCTTTACCGGCATATGTAATATATAAATCTTTTTAACTGTGATACTTTTATATGATATAAAAAACACACACACACACACACACAAAAGCTTGCATTTTTGTAGCCATTTGTTTATACAAATATACTAATCTTTTTATGTTATCATCACTCATCAACTTGCAATTTCAATAAGTAATTATTACAAAACACATCAATCGTTTTTCACAAATTATATCTTATTAAATTTCAAAACAAACATAAGATCTACATTATTCTCCTAGACTAATGCAATCTAGATGTTGCGAGAAAAAAATTTATCACACACTCCTCATATACGGTGCTACCACTGCCTACTATTCACTGCCTACTATTAAAATATCTTTGAATTAATAATTTTTTATTAATTAAGTTTTTTAATTAAAATAAATTATTATTTTATCGAATATTAATTTAGTTTTTAAACTTTAAGTTAGGATTGAAAAGAATTATTATATTAAAAATTAACTTGTATTGTGGGGAGAATATTTTGTGAGAAATGTTAGGAAGATTTGAGGTTGTAAAAACAATAAAACAAGAAAATTTCAAAGATGGGAAGTAGGAGTTGCTATCCTACGCAATCAAAATTCAGACATCTCTTCGTAACATGTGCTTGGAATGAGAAAATCCACCGCTTGTCAGGTCGTTCTCTCTCTCTCTCTCTCACACACACACACACACACACAGAGGTTGCAATTGATCTTTTTTTACATATATGTCACATGAATTTCACATGGATAGATAAGGATTCACCACGTATAAGTTGATACATATGCATAAAAGCTCCTATAAATATGGCTTTAAAAAGCACGCTTCATCAATATACAAAAATCTTCCCCCCCCCCCTCTCTCTCTCTCTATATATATATATAATTACACCCGAAAACAATACATTTCAATCTTCAAATACAATGTTAACTTTAAATTCATTAATATTAACTACACATTTTTTCTTTGGTTTGTTATAAAATATAATGCTTTTATAGGCTAAAAAGGTACTGCTTTTTTTAATTGCTAAAAAAAATTAATATTTATCGAAAAAATTAAATTCTGGGTGGAGACACATTTTTAGGAATGATCTAGAAGACGAGCACTGTAAAATAATGGGTCCTTCAACAAGAGACTACAGCTTCACAAGTAGGCTAAGAAGAGAACAGCCAACTCATAAAGTAAGGTCCATTAACACTTGGGCTTAGATTACGGAAAGAGGTGGACTCATAGCCCAACTCTTTGGGCCGCAGAGCCCACACCCGACATGGGCTTTTTACCATTCTCCCATCAAACAAAATTGAAAATTTTGAAATATTCAAACGGGGCAAAAATGAATTTTATTCAGGCAAGTCCAATGTTACATTCCTGATGATATTTAAATTGAGGCATGGTTTACAATTTATATTCTCCGGTATCTAAAGACTCTGAGTGTCCAATACTCTATTAGTTAACACATCAGAAGTTTATGAGGATAAGAAGAGAAGTTTTTGCATAAAGTAAAACCTTAGATTGGCGGGCGTAGTGGGGCCTCTAAGATTCAGCTGTCGCAGGAGACTTCAACTTCTTCGGTGGAGGATTGCCTCCCGATACCACCACATAGGCATAGAAGCACAGCATTGCAGCACTATGAAAAATCGAAGCAAGAGACGAGCGTTATTGCATAGGAAGTTGATAAATGTAGGTTCAGTAAAAGCGCAATTTGTGTTTATTGTAATATGATATTATGCTACCTGATGATGATGTTAAAGCCTGTCGGGAAGAGTTTACGAGTCTGCAAGAAACGTCATGATTTAGTACATTTAATATGATAATGCAGAAGGAAAGTAGTGATTCTGGTTGTGTGGAGTATTTACCAACGAATAGGCCTGAAAATTCTTCCATAAGAGGGCAATGGAGAGTACTGCAAGTCAGAAAGCGGGAGGATTAACCACTTGCGACCACCCAGATTGTTTTAAATATGGAGTCGATGACAAACAGAGTAAGTACACAAATAGAAAATTCGGGTTAATTACATTTTGTTATCAGAATTATGAGCAATTTTGCACTTTACTCATAACCCCCTGCGCTTTTTTCTTTGTTACACCACCTGGACTGCATGTTTTTTATACTATACCATTGTCGGGAGGAATATCCTCCGAATACTAAATAGGATTGTATGGTGTAGAAATCATGAATACCAGGAGGTGAAGCATCACAAAAAATACACTCTGAAATCATATGTGCCGTGTACGGTGACCAAATCCTAACTCAATATTTCGCCTGCAGCAGCGACTAAGTTGTAGAGTATATAAACGCAAGTACAGGGGGTGAGGTGTAACAAAGAATACCCATTAAATTGGTATGTGCCGTGCACGTGGCGATCCTACAGGACATTTTTCCGGAAGTTGCTACTAAGCGGTGAAGTGTAATTAAACGTGAAGTTCAGGTAGTAAAGTGCAACCAAAAAAATAATAATAATAAAATAAAAATCATAGGCAGTATGTAGAACATGCACATAATTCGGATGGATAGAAAAATCAATGTAATTAACCCTCCGAATTATACCAATACATAGAAAAAAAGAATTACCATTCATTCTCATCACCATATGGTCTCTACCTAGCATTTGCTTTCAAATTGAATATGTGTAAGGAAACGGTTAGATCAAGCTGCTAGAGAAGTTCATTGCACCCACTTTCTAATCCATGTGCAATACTACAACATAAAATAATCAGGTTGATGGCATGCAAGTTCAAGGCTATGTTGTGTTTCTTTAGACCGTATAAATTGTTCATGTTTTTTAATGCAACACCCAATAACATGCATGATGATAAGGAGCTGTTGCAACATCTAAACCATAGTGACTAAGCGGCTGTTTATGGTGCTATTGCCTCCACCAAAAGTCATCATGTGAATTTCTGCTTTACATGGGCTAAACGGGATCTTTTCTTTCTCCTTATTTCCTGAAATTCACACAGCTCTTGTGCAAAGTTACCGAGTTGAGATTTCCATTTTGACATTTAAGCATCTCAGATAATCAACAATGCACTACATTCTATTTTACGAAATATATGAAAGGAAAAAAATCATTGTATGGACTCTTTGAGATGGAGAATGTAATCAATCACCTGCTTGACCGAGTATGAATGGAAAGCTGGATTTCCCTTGTCTCCAGACCTTCAAACTCAAAGTGCTAAGGGCCAGTAGAGCACCTCCAAAGAGCACACCAGTGCCCAAAGTAGCAGGGCTTCTCGAGAATATAAAGCCAACAAGCCCCCCACCAAGTACAAGCCCACCTGGCTTAAATCAATCTAATTATAGCAACAATCTTACGCAAACTTATTATCAATTACTACGCATATTAAAACAACTTGCATGTTATCCATTAAACCAAGTGACAAAAAGCCAGCAGTTCTTCTTCAGGAAAAGGTAACTAACCGAAGGGAATTCCAAAACAGAAGTCATGAATCTTTGCTGCCCTTTTTGGTTGGCTGACAACTTGTTCCTGTATGTGACCATTTGTGGCGACAAAACCTTCTGCAATAGGATTTGATTTTATAGAGTTTCCATTATGTGATCCAGATGAATCTTCAACGAAACTCGGATTATTTGCCATATTTTCAGAGTGAGATACTTTTGTGCCATGTCCATCACTGTTCATAACATTTAACACCTGAAATAAGTTACATCTAACTTGCATCATCTTCAATTGATCAAGATATAGCAGAAAACAAGAACCCACTCGGATTGAAACCTATTAGAAACTCGATTCAAAGCTGAGGCAAGGCCGAATACATCTTGGGCATTTCAATTTCAGAGAAGCCATAATGAAAGGATCTTCTTAAAATCGAACTCAATTCTGGTTCTTAAGCATTTTCTTCAAAATCCATATTCAAAACGGAAAAAGGTTTTAATCTCTAAATATTTTTAAGTCAAATGAGATAGACAAGAAAATAAACACTAACAGTTGAATTTATGAATACAGCATTCAGAAATAATCTAAAATCAAAATTCACAAAACCCTACTGAAACTTTTGAACTTTTTAACAAGAGAAGCCACAAATATTACATCATTCCAGGTTTTATGAGAAGATAATCGGAGAAATAGGACGACAAATCGTACCTTTCCAGGATGAAATTTGGTGGGGTAGGCACAGGATCGGGAGTGGAGCTGCAGGCGGCGGCTGTTGACTATGGAATAGAAGCATGAAAGCTGAGAAATCGCGGACGACATGGTTCTTATTTTCCTAATGCCAAAAATTGATTTGCTGTGAAAAGTTTTAACAGAAGGAGAAGAAGATGATGAAACAGGCCAGCAGCAAGGTTTGACTTTACTTTTCGTTGTAGCTACTACATGGGGTTACATTTGTTTCCTAATTTATTAATGGGTTGCGGCTATTCATCCTCTAAATACAGTTTGAATTTTTTTTTTTTTTATTTATGTCCATCATATTTTTTTAATAAAAAAAAACATAAAATAAAAAATAGAAAAAAAATAATTAAATAAAAACAAGAAGAAACAAAGGAACAAGAGGAAGAAGAAATTCTCCAAATTTTCAATGGCTACCGTATTTTGGCCGGAAAACGTCTTCATTCCACCGAGCGCCACCCTTCCGATCATATTCTTCTCATATTTTCCTTCTATTATTCAATAAAATTTTCCATTTTTTTTTTTTGTGTTCATGATACTTTTTAAGTTGGCCATACAAATTTAGAGTCGGAAAAAATAGTTTTGACATCACTGGCGATTTCGGGGGATTTTGGAAAGTGAAGAGCTGGAGATTGTATCAACACTAAGCCAAAGAAGATGTTGGAGTTGGAGGTGAAGCTGTTGTCAGTGGCCAACTTGCTTCCTAAATTGCCTCTCTATTTGATTTGAAAAACGACAGTCAATCGTCATAAAAGATGAGCAAGCAGAAAACATGAACCCTTTCTTTGGTGTGGGAACTTTTCAAATCCACCATGCCCCATGACATGCAATTTTATGTGTAGCTCAGCTAGATGTATAATGTAAAATACTATATATTTAGAAGAATTTTGTACAATTTAGAAAAAATTATAAAAATTAATATATCTATTTTATATTTAAAATGAACATATGAAACACAACTTCTATTTTTGTATGTATCTTTAATTCAATCCTTTTGATAAATCGAAAAATTGAATATGGAGGAATTTAACCTTCTCTAATATAGAGAATCGAATATGAACCCTAGTTTCTTCAAATATTATTTCTATTCATATTATTCCAACCTTGCAACTTATGGGAATACATTTTCATTTACATCCCCATTATGTTGATGCCATCTGACTGTTTACAGGAAGATTTCTTATATCAATGCAAAATCATGGAGTAATAACATAAATAATTGTATAAATACGATTGTTTTTATAAATAATTAAAATTGTTGAGCAATAATACGAACAATTATATAAATATGACTTTTTTATTTGGAGACAAGAAGTAGTGTATATGTTGTTGAAATCACTAAAAGCTTTTAGCCTTCAAGAACGCATAATTATAACAATTTGCAAGACACGTTGTCTCATTTCTGTCCAAATTCATCGGCAAATCACACTCTTGAAAATGCAATAAAACAGAAATGGCAAATATTAATCAACATATATGTATTATGTTTAAATGTGGCTGTCCCAATTGCTGTATATAAAGATGCAAACAGATACCTGAGATTTTTATCAGTTTCCCCTTCCTCTTATTATAATGGAGAAGTCATGTCTGAAGAATCACTGCCTTGCAACAATGGCTACAATGCTGCTCATTGTAATATCATCTTTGATTTGCTTGCAAACAGCAGGTTGCTCTCTCTCTCTCTCTCTCTCTCTCTCTCTCACATAACACAAAACTGACTTCTTTTTTTGGTTCAAATTGATTGGCAGATGCCCAAACAGGAGCATGTTATGGAACTCTTGGAAACAACCTAGCACCACCAAAAGAAGTGATTTCTCTCTGCGATAAACACGGCATTGGAAGAGTTCGCCTCTACAATCCGAATCAATCAGTCCTGCAAGCCCTCCAAGGCCACACAAACATCTCAGTCATAGTCGGAGTCCCCAACGAAGAGATTCAAGGGATCGCCCACAACCCGTCTCTCGCCAGAGCCTGGGTTCAAAACAACGTCCTCAAGTACAAAAACGTCAACTTCCGATGCATAGCAGTCGGAAACGAGATCAGCCCATCGGACGGTGCAAGCTCCAGCATCGCACCCAGTGTTGCCCCAGCCATGCAAAATATCCAAGACGCCCTTTCTGCATCTGGCCTCGGCCAAAAAGTGAAGGTCTCGACTGCCTTAAGCATGGAAGTTCTTGCAAAATCCTACCCTCCATCTGCAGGGGCATTCAGAGCCGAATACCAAGACTCGTTTATCGGCCCCATAGTGAAGTTCCTCGTGAAGACTAAAAGCCCCTTTCTCATCAACGTCTACCCGTATTTCGCATATACAAGTAACACGAATACCATTCGTCTGGATTACGCACTCTTTACATCTACTTCACCTGTTTTTAAAGATGGGCGGTATCAGTACCGGAGCTTGTTCGACGCCATGGTGGATGCAGTCCATGCGGCATTGGAGAAGGCCGGTGGGGCCAGCGTAGAAGTCGTAGTGTCGGAAACTGGGTGGCCGTCGGCCGGTGGAACTGCAGCAAATATTGACAATGCAAAGAGCTATAATTCAAATCTGATCAAGAGTGTGAAAAAGGGGACTCCAAGAAAGCCTAGGAAGGCAATCGAAACTTACATCTTTGATCTGATTGATGAGAATCAGAAGAGCTCAGAACTTGAGAGGCATTGGGGAGTCTTTCTTGCTAATAAAAAGCCAAAGTATCCCCTCTCATTTCAATAGGATTTCCAAACAACTGTAGAATCAATTGTTCATTTCTGCTTGCATATGCAAATGCTATATCACATTCATTTTCTTCAACCATCATTGCATTCCCATAACAGAGTCAATCCATCAAACATGTTGTGCGCATTAAAATTTAGTATCCATAACTTATTACAAGATTCCCCTGAGCAGGAAAAAAATGAGTTTTTTGTTTAAAAAAGCTTAACAAAATTAGAAATTTCTTGTTCTTCAATAAAAAATAAAATAAAAAATATGAAGATATAATATTATTTCAAATAAATAGAAGATCCAATTCAACAAAAATAAAAAGTTACATATACCTAAATATGGTCTTTCCTACAATTGAGAAGTATCATTAATTTTCATTTATTCATCTTTATTTATATGTTACTTTAGTATTTTAGCTATAATTAAAAGTATTATTATCATAAAAATATTATTGAATTTAATCTAAAAATTAATTTTAATTTTTTAAATAAGATTTTAAAAAAGAAAAAATAATTTTGGTTGGTACGGAGGAAGTATTATTTTAATGAGTATACAATTGCTTTTAAAATGGTACAAAAGCAACAAAATCTGTTAGATTATAATCTCATCATAATGGATTAAAGAAAATAAATAAATTCTTGAAAAGAAAAAAAAAAGTTAATGGAGTCAAGAAGATAGTTGAATTATCCAGCTTTGTGAGAGTGAGCGAATGGGGAGTTCATCGTCAGAAGACTTTTCTGTGGTGGTTTTGGCGTCGGATCTGGGCGTCGACGCCAGACCCTTTTTATCGCACCCCCCGCCGCCGGAAGTCGAGAATTGGCATGACTGTCCTTCCTATCTTACCTCCGGCGACGATCAAAACCTAGATTTCTCCGACCTTGATGTCCTCAACTTTTTCCGCCTTGAGCGTGGTTCTGATAAGTCCGGCAACCGTATTTTTCGCATCGTTGGGAAGTATTTCCCAGGTAATTCTCACTATTATAACTGTTCCTCCATGTTTCTTTTTCCGCTTTTCATTTTATGGAGGAAAAAAAAAAGAGTGGTTTCAATTTTTTAGTTTTAGGGTTTTTAGCTGTTTTATATTGAATCCTTCGCCGGTTCTGAGAAATTGCATTGATTGACTCCTTCTGAGGATCATCTTTTTGTCCCTTAATTCCATGTTATGAGAGAGAGTATATATTTGAAGATATATCAAATTGTCTAGTTTTGGGGATACTGGAGGAATTAAAATGCAGGAAAGTTATACAGAACAATCCAAGACAGATTTCCCGAGAATTATACTTGTGGGATTCTGTTTTATCCGACAAATAGTCATAAAAAAATCTGAAAAACTGGTGGATGAATGGTTTGAGTTCTTAACTAAGAAATTATCTTTTTCAAGGCCTAGGTGTTAATTTGGATGAACAAATTTGCCTTAGACGCCTCTACGTTGTTTCACTTTTTGGCTGAATTTTTCTATATTAAGTTTTGTAACCTTGCTGAAATGTTGTGATCCAATTTGTAAATCCAGCTCTTGTGGTCTCTGGAGAAAGGCTGAAAAAGTATGTCTTCAATAAGATCTTAACGGAGATTCCAGAAGGGCCGTTCTGTATTGTGTACATGCATACTACTGTGCAAAAGGAGGATAACTCTCCCGGCCTTACAATACTTCGATGGATATACGAAGAACTTCCCAGTGACTACAAGGATAGGCTTCAGGTTGTCTATTTTGTTCATCCAGGACTCCGCTCAAGACTTGTCTTTGCCACTCTTGGGAGGTTCCTTTTAAGTGGAGGGTGAGTTATTTCTATGTTTTTTGACTATAATCCTTACACTATCTATATAAATGGCAAAGCAACGTGATCTAAATTCTATTCCCTTAAGACTGTTGACATGCTATTTTTTTAGTTGGTTTTTTGCCATTTCTTCTATGGAACTCCTGAAGAGCTTAGTGACTTTAGTTCTTTCCTCCAGAAAGACTGGGCTGGCATAATTTCCAATACAATACTTGTTACTGCACATATCTCTGATTTCATATTTAAAAGCAAATTGGAAGACTATGATCGTGCATGAAATGGTAAAAGAGATTACCTATGGTAGTTTCTGAGGGGATTTTAGCATGCAGTATCCCCCACTCCATGTAGATCCTTGAGGCTGTGTTTGGATTGACGGATTAGAACTTCAGAAGCTTGAAACGAGTGTATTTAAAATCCACTCAAATTTGAGTAGATTCTGAAATCCACCCCAGTCACTCAAAAACTAAATTAAAAGGGTTATATACAGATCAAATTGATTATACAAATCGTCCACCACTCCACCCAAACAACACCTGAGGATTTGCTGTTTGGATTTACAAACAATCCTCAATCCAAACGCAATCTGATGGTTTACCACCTTAGTTATGTGATTTTTGGTATTATGAAGTACAAAGTGTTGTAATATTTATTCATTCATTAAATCAACATTTTGTGCTCATGGATGATGCCACTGTCTTACAATATCTGAATTCTCAAACATGCAGGTTTATTGTTTTCTACACTGCTGGGCAGCTTAAGAGTTTCCGTACTCTTTTTATATTCATGAACATCTGCTTCTTGTAGCTAGCTTGTTAAATTGTTAAAAAAGTTACAAGTATCAACTTGTATCTGGGTTGATTGATTAATTTATCCTTACTGATTTCGCCGTGTCAAATTATAGATTATACTGGAAAATCAAATACGTAAGCCGCCTTCAATACCTCTGGCACGACATAAAGAAGGGACAAGTAGAGATTCCTGAATTTGTTCAACAGCATGATGATATCTTAGAGGACAGACCGCTTACAGATTATGGCATCGAACCAGATCCGTTGCATCTGATGGAGGTCCCTTCTACAAGCTATTCATTTGGTAGGTACGAAACGGGGTGGTCATCAAGAGAGCGCAGGTCTTAAGTGTTTCTTTGTACACATTATATTGATATGGTGCACTTCAAAAACACTCCAAGTTTTGTTGTGCACTACTACTATGTGGGCGTGTAATTCTTGTAATGGTACTCTGAAGAAAAGTGAGTATTGTGTATTGTCACTGCTTGTGATCGTATCTTTTGAAATTTGTGGTAGATTTTGATGTATATGTTTCTTTCTTTCACGTATCATTTTATCGGTGTACGTCACATTTGCAAATATTAAATTGTCACCCTGCACTGGTAAAATGAAACGTGGGATTGGAACACGATATAAAATAGAAGGCATGAAGCTCGAGGTTGAAACATGGTATGAACGATACTGTTGGGACAAACCAGTCAGTTGATAATACATTGAAAAAAAAAAAAAATCATCTATGGAGAATGGATAATAAACATTTAAATACAGGGAGTTACAGAGATTCAGAACATTAAAATTACACAACCAAATAACACTAATTAATGTATGCTGTGTACATCTCAAAGCCAACAACAAACTATTACAAAGTGGGAAAAAATTACGGACTAAATTAATACACTAAATCTTAATCAAAGCATACTTCACAGAGCCAGCAGCAACACAAAGCAAAGAGGCTGCAGAAACAAAGCAGTTATTAATAAAACCAGATATAATCACACTAGTATGTACGTGTTTAAGGTTAAATATGTGTTTAAACCACATACCAGCCTTCAAGAAAGCCCCTTTCTCCTTTTGGCTTTGTTCTTGGCCAGCACTTCATTTTCTTCTTTCCGGCAGGAGGATGGTTCTGCTCAGTTGGGTAACCTGCAAGACAGATTTCATAAGACCAGTAAGTCCTCCATGGATAAGAGGGAGGGAGGGAGGGAGGGAGAGAGAGAGACCTGGAGGAGGCTGGTTGGCTTGATTTTCCATTTCCAGAACTCAGCTTCCGAGCTTCTCAAATTCTAAGGAACAAGAAAACCTGTATTGGCAATAGATAGATATGATACGCTTTATATCTCTATATATAAACACTGAATTTGCCCCACCACTGCCCTTATCTAATCACTTCACCAAGAAAATGGAATTAAAATAGAGTGGAAACAGTTCAATTTGTCATGATTTTGTTGAATTTATTTGATGATTTTATGTGCACTTGGGGGTTCTTCATTGGTTCCTCAATTGACGTACTCCACTTGTTATTATGATGAATGAATTACGTACCAAATCTTGCCAACTTCTATATTTATGATCAAGAACATTCTTGATTTTTTGTTTATGTTCAAATTTTCCTTATTTTATTTTATACAGTGTCAATGATATGTAACATAAATAGTTGCCCAATTACATACAACTTCTCCACAATTACAATAGAATTCGAGTCGTTAACTTTAGTGTTAACCGAATCTTTCAAATAAAACAAGACTCAGATTACTATTTGTTGAAAACTCCAATGAAGAACCCCAGGATGGGTGACTAAATAGAAAAACAAAGCAAAAACTAAACAAAATCTGAAGGCTGATGCTGATGGAGGAATAACTCATAATAATGCTAAATATAATATATATTTTTTTATTGAGAGGATAAAAAGATTTTGTGAACACAATTCATTGGCTTTCCACTTATTGGATTCTTTGCTTTGTTGAAAATGAGAGATGGGAAAGGAACTCACAAAAGTCCCAAGAATAATTACTAAGTTTATTCAAATTGTAAATTATAAAATAAAGTCAAAAGAATATATTCCCTTATTGGTTCTTGAATAATAAGCATGGAATCAATTAATCTATGTATGGGACAATTTCTTAGAGATGAAGATAATATAAATGACATAAATCTTAAAGAAATATAAAAAATTCCTCACCTTGTTTAATCGCCATAAATTCATAATCTTGGGCTTGGGCCTCTACAAAATATATGCTTGTGATCCTTGGTTATATATCTATACCTGACCCATTATGAGAAATAATGGGCCTAACAGTACCATAATCGAGTTGGCCCATCTAACAACTGGAATCACCAGATCAACTTCGAAGTCTACGATTAAACTATTCATCTTACAACCTAATTCTATGTATTTGCTTTTGAAAAATCTCTTACAACCTAATTCTACTACTATTGCTAATATTTCACTCCTTAGTTTATAATTTTATTATCATGTGTAATTGTGAGTTGATACACTTTTTTTGTTTTTTCTGTCACTAACATGAGAGTCGGGGCCAAAAAAGAAAAAGCCTCAGTTCTTTGGCTAAACAATTTACCAACATCCATCCTTCTCTATATAAAATTAAAAAAAAAAAAAAGTGTATTGCCATGTCACCATCATATTTATTTGCAGTAAGTCTTTCTTTTTTGTTTTCTTTTTTAACACATATCCTGAAAAAATGATACTCTATCGTCACATATCACCACCCTATTTATTTGCAAAGTACATTTGTCTCAATTATTTATTAACATTTTTATTTACTAAAATTTAAAACTCAAATAACATTTTGTTTTAAATCTATTTTTTATATATTATATATCAAATTATTCATCTTTGCGTGATCTTTAATTGACATCAATATTGCATATTTTAAAATAAAAAATTATATTTAAACTATGATGTATAATGTAGTTTGTTTATGAATTTAATTATGTACTTTTATTTTGATATGTGTATTAAATTTGAAAAAATAATATTTATTTTTTATATGAATTTGATCTAAAAGTATTCTATAATTTAATTTATACAATATTATAATCTATTGCTACACCATAATAGGCTTTAGTGATTTCAATAGTTTTAATTGAGTAGGAAAAACACTCTAATTGACTTTAAAAAGTCGTACAATTTTTTTTAATAAATATAATTTTTAAGAGAATGATAATAAAATATAACATAATAAAAAATCAAATTGCATAGTATATATAAACATATTTACATAAATAATTCTTGTTAAAATTTTATAATAATATTAAGAAATAATATAATTTTAACATATATTATTATATGTCCTATGCATTGTACGTACAACCATGTAATCATAACAAAATGGATAGAGTGCATGAATTTATATATATTTTTTTCTGATAAATTAGTTTGAGAAAAATTTAATGTATGTCCAATTTTTTAAATATATAAAAATAATGTTTCGTCTAAAACTTAAAACTGTTTTAAAAAATAATGATTATTTAAATATTTTATAGCTTGAACATAACTCACACTTAACATTTTCTTAAAAAATAAAAAAATAAATCGTTTAGGCAATGGATTTAAATGTTATGAGTTGTGAATGCGTAGAAAAAGCGAGTACATAAGAAGACGAATTGAAGGAGACTCTCATACCGCACGACCTCTCTTATTTACTTCCTCTCTTTTTCCCAAAATGTCCTTCCATCTCTCCATATCAACAAACATTAATAATTTTCTTTTTTTAATTTGAGCAACTTGTTGAAGCATTTATCTCATTAACTCATAGAATGATAAAAATACATGTGTATATCAATATTCATCACTAAAAGAAATCATGTTTCAATAATGTACAATTCATTATTTTTTATCAACAAATAAAAATATAACTTGTTATGTCATAATTTTCAAGTGTATACTTTAACTAATTTGTTTAGTTTATGTTATATCTGATTAAAAAAATATCATCATCA
Source organism: Caryopteris x clandonensis (assembly GCA_028749325.2). Lineage (NCBI taxonomy): Eukaryota > Viridiplantae > Streptophyta > Magnoliopsida > Lamiales > Lamiaceae > Caryopteris > Caryopteris x clandonensis. The sequence goes on along the minus strand of JAPYKT020000037.1, from coordinate 1,751,712 downwards.
CAAATATATCATGTAATATATTGGTAATTGGTATAATCATATAAAAACATATTGAACATAAATTTAAGATATAACATAATAGGAATGACAATGTAACACGTCGCAGACCATACCCTATAATCCACAACACTCAACATATAAAGTATTCTAATATACTGATTATTGTGTAAAGTGAAAATCCCAAAATCTGAGACATAGATTTCAAAAAAAAAAAAATCAAAGTAAGTATAGTGGCGTTTGTTAAAGCGAAGATGAATTGGATGTAGTAGGATTTCTGATTTCTGGGTAGCCTTTAACCTAAAGAATACTGATCACACTTTTTAGGCTGCTTTCTACAGTAACACACTGAACTTGTTGAACCTCTTTTATGTATTTTTCTGGTCTGGAAACAACTGTAAATGATCTGTGTCCAGCAACTATTTATGTAACTGTATACAGATCTGATAACATTTACTGTACCCAAAAAACTACTACCTACTGATCTTTGTTCATAGATTTCAGCATTCAAATTCCATCAAATTAACTAATTCAAACCACAGGCTACTTCCTCTTTCTCCTCATCATATTTTGTCGTTTGAGAGAATACCAACACCCTTCATTCGATCTAAATCCTCTAAACGATATGTCGTTTCTATGACAAGACAAAACGACAATATTTTTAAAATAAATGATCCCCACTATTGAGTATCTATTTACTCTCTCTATTGAAGTGTAATGAATACCTTAAGTCGCCGTCTGTACACACCTGATATGAGATAAATTTTGTTCATTATTTCATTGCAAAGTTGTGTATTCAGTAAAATAAAATTATTTATTATTTAACACGTAAATGTTTGCATACCTAAGATGATACTCATCAACAATCAATAAATATATTAATATGTGTCCTTTGTGGAGTGTTAACTTTTTCGATATCTAAAAAGGAATTTCAATTTTGTGATAGCTCCATCGCCTGTGGATATGCTGCTAATTCCACAAGACCCAATGTATAGGCTATTTATTAGGTGTCCAAACCCTATTTTCCAGTGAAAACAACTTAGGCCAAAATCTTGTAGTAAAGCCTAATCTTTTATTTTCCATTATTCAACGTTGCCTTTATTGCTTTTAGATTACAAAGTGAATGGATATTGACATAGCTTCCACGTGTCAAGATTTGATTACTTAAATACCAGCTACATCAATTGTATACATAGAAAGTATTATTTTGTGTAGAGCATGGGAAATTGACCGTCATAAACAAAAGATGCAAATATAAACAAAAGTATGGATATATATTTTATTATTTTATCTTTTTTTTTTTTTTTTGTAATATTGAATATATTCGTAATTAAAATTTTAAATTTTAGGATAATTAAGTAATTTAGAATTTTAATTTAAACGTTTATTTGTTATAAGAGATACGTGATCTTTTGTGTTTCAAGCTCTTAGAAGCATGTAACTCTTAGAAATCTCCAATGTCCAACTTTATGTTGTTTTGAAAATTCTTAATAATTAATTGAACATCTAATTCAAGTAACAAATCATAATATAGAAGATGACAACATAATTATATATATATATATATATAATTATGCCTTACAAATAAACTAGCATATCAATATAGGTATCATTCTACAAATATGTTCATAGTTTACGACCCTCTAAAAAAAAAAAAAGAGGTTGAGACATAGTGTAATAATCACTAGGAATTCTAAACTGAAAACGAGTAGATGTAAATCCATACATTTTTGTAAATATGACAATGTATGAACATCCTTAGAATGAGAGAAATGAAAACTACCTCAAACCCCTTTCAAATGAGATTAATAGAAAATTGTTACATAACCAAAGAAAATATGAGATTGAAGTAGGGATTTGAGTCACATTATATATTTCCAAACTTGGACTTATAGACTTGAAAGTTTAGATATTCCATATCATTACTTTTTATTATTTTTACATTTTGTTACATAACTTATAAAACCTACTTTTATTAAACATAATTCCAATATTAATTATATTATATATCGCATACTAACAAATTAAAAAGAACAATTTTTTATTTATTTCTTATAATAGTTGGGTGACCCTAGACAAAAGTCTGAATGGCCTTTTGGAAGGGCCACCTATAAAAATCCACCTAGGCTCTTATTATTATTATTATTATTATTATTATTATTATTATTATTATTATTATTATTATTATTATTATTATTATTATTTATTTCTTTTCTTTTTTTTCTCCTTGCAAGAACATAAAATAAAGAGGCCCCTGGACAAAAGTCTAAATGCATCGTGGAAGGGCCACCTACACAAATAAATCTAGGGTTTTATTATTATTATTATTATTATTTTTCTGCAAGAACTTAAAATGAAGAGGGCAAGCAAATTGAAACAGTAATAAAGTGGGAATTGAAAATGGAACCAATCTGGATATAATAGTCGACATGAGAAACTGCTGCACTCAATGCTGCATTAATTCATGCAAGACTCCCCATTTTGTATTTCCTAAATTGCCCATATTATAAACAAATTTACTATTCCACTATCTATCTATCTAATATTTTATCTTATGAGATCTTATGCACATGAACGAGAAAAAAAATTAAAAAATTACCCAAGAAAATAAGAAGAAATTGTTATATTCAGAAAAAAGTCACTAATAACCCTCTGTGGAGAAATCTTGAAAAGTTTTGAGATTATAATACTAATATTAAATTATTTTAATCAATACTTATTAATTTATTTAGAATACAATTGTTCGTCCCCCTTTACGTCTTCAAAATCCGCCAACCTTATTTGGTAAAAGTTTGCAAATTACCTAAAAAGACTGTTGGTCAAAATACGTACTAATGTATGTTTAAATGAATCCACATATTACATGAATTAATGAAAACTATTTCTAATCAATATTAATAATGCATGGGAAAGTCTTATCAACTGGTAATAATATATATATATATACCTACCAAGAAAGACATAATGAGTTGACAGGGAAGCTGCAGAAGATTGCCCTCAATCCTCTTCATCAATCTTAGATAAACCTTTGAGACTCCGAATTTCTTGTCTAATTCTGTTGGCTTACATCACCATTAACAGCCGTCGGAAAAAAAAAAAAGAAAAAATGCGACCGTCTTTGGAGTACCTATTAATATTATCATTATTATTATTATTATTATTATTATTATTATTATTACTATTTTAATAGTAATCTGTAATTTTTTATTTTGTCCAAATGCTATCGACTTTTGTAAAATTTCAAAAGTTAATGTTCATTATCTGAATTATGTAAAATTAGCGATAATATACTAAAAAGGAAAAATTTATTAGACATAAAATAAAATTGCCTTAACATAAATGAGCATTTGTATGTGGACATTCTATAAGCAAATATAGAAAGTTAGAATATGTCTAAAGAGTTGAAGAAATTAAATAAGGTATATAGTGTAATAAAGTGGGAATTAATATGTGGACCAAATAAGCGTTTATAACACTAACTCAGATATATTAAATAAAGAAGAAATTAAAACTGCAAGCTTCAAATATTATAATTAATCAACTAATTATCTCCATGGATTTTGGACAACCATTCTAGCAACTCCATGATCCCACATCACAGCAACGTTTTTTTTTTTACAGAAAGAGCAAGTTTAGAGAGAGAGAGTTTAGTACTGATCGTGGGAAAGATGATGGTACATTGAACTGCAATGCCGATTCATGGCTTCTCTTTGCCTACTACGGCGGCTGCTCTCATCTCCCCCACCGGCAGACGTCATCTCTGCATAAAGGTTAAGATTGCCTTCCGCCGCCACTGCCATATTCACAGCACCGCAGCCGCTCCCGTCGCTGATCGGCGGGAAAACGGCGGAGGGTGACGGCTCAGTCACGCTCCCCTCCTCCCTCGAAATGACCATTACAGCCGACTGCACCAGCTCAAGACAAAGGCGCAGCTTATTCGGCTCAATGTGAGCCAACCCTGGAACGGCTCCCTTGAACAGAAAATCCGACGTTAGGGTTCGGAGCACGTCCAAAGGAGTCACCCCGTCAACCGTCCGGCAACTCGGGTCAGCGTGGTGGTCCAGGAGAACCGCCACCATATCCGGCGACACCATTTCCGCGGCGATGTGCAGCGGGGTTTTTCCGGCGGGCCCTGCTCGTAAATTAACATCGGCTGCACCAAGCTCGAGCAAGGCTTTCACCACTTCCCTACTGCAATTCTCAACTGCGTAATGCAGAGCCAACACTTCATCAAGATTCAGTCCTTCTCCCATAACCATAAGCTTCACAAGCTCCACGTCGGAAGAGTCGAGGGCTCTGCGCATACGGCGGACTTTCTGCTCCTCGAGGTCGGCGCTGCCGCCTAGGTCATGGTGGTGCTGCATGAGGGGTCGGCGGCTGAAGGATGACCTGAGGCGGAGCTCTTCTATTTTGGCGACAACTTCGATGGGAAGGTGCTTGGCTAGAATTTCCGGTGGAAGGCCAGATTTTGCTACTAAATGAGAACAAGTTGTCCATAATTGTTGCATGTCCTGGTTTCTTGCGGCAATTAGGACTTTCATTACATCCTCAATTGTGGCCTTCTCCACCATACTTGTCAATTGTTTCTGCAAAATTAAATCCCTATAATTTAGACCTACTAAACTCGAATTTGTTATTACACTCATGGGTTGTATTTATCACACCAAATCTTCTTTCCAAAATCCAAACTGAATAACATTGCACCAATAATTAATACAGAACACACTGAATTACAGAATATCTCGTATATATGCATTAATTTTGAAATGTCCCTTGTGCATTAATACTAAGATTTGATTTTCACTAAATGAGGAAAAGTTGGGGTTTCTGGAAAGATATGATGAGATCACTGTGGAAGACAAGACTAGAGATGAAGAAACCAAATGTAGAAAGCTTCGAGTCTGGCGTAGAAAGATGTCTGAAATCCCTATTCGAAAAGAGCAATATTATTATTACATGTTCAAAAACAGCATAAAGTTTCAACAAGACAAAGAGAGGAAGAAGAAGAGGAAGAGAACAAGGTTGTACACATGTTAAGCTCAAAGTATCCAATGTTATGTAAGAAGAATCCATCACCAAAAATAAAATAAAATAAAAAAACAAAGAAAAAGGGTTCTTTGGGATTGCAAATCTTTCATTACAAGAAACGTGGTCAGGAAACAACCAAGAATTCTACGATCCCACAAAAACTTTTATAGATTTGAAAGAACACTTTGATTTTATTACTGCATCTCCTTTTAACCTGAAAAACTTGAACCAAGTTCCAAAGCCAAGATTAGTGCAAATACATGTTTTAGAGAGAGGGGGGGAGAGAGAAAATTAACGGAGGAAGAAATTTTCTTGAAAAAATTAACAGATCACATGAAAAGATGGAAAAAACCTGAGTGAGCAAAGCGAGCTGTTCAACCCCAAAAGATCTAGCGGCTGCAAGGGTTTCAACAGCAAGATCAACGGCGGAGGAGCAATGTGTGTGCCAGCAGCCCCTCTCCCCACAATTAGGCCGCGGCTCATGCTTCTGAGGTACAATCGAGCACTGCCCACTGTACAAGAACTGCAGCATCAACAAGAAAACCTCATATCCCACTGAATTCACCGGTATCACCTGTGCGATGGGCCCTCTTCCACCCACAGGGCCCATCCTCAGCTGGTCCAGGCCCGATTGCGCGTCGGGCCCGCAGAAGAATTTCCTGAAGAATAGGCTTCGGGCTGCTAGGATGCACCTGTGGGCATGGATCAAACGGCCCTCGACGCTGAAGGTTACGTCGCTGAAAGCCTGGCCGTTGATGAGGAGGTTGAGGTAGTCTAGAGAGAGAGATCTTAAGGAGTCGTCAGGGCTCATTGTGATTGAAGTGAGAGAAGAAAAAAAAGGGAAGAGGGAGGAAAGATGGTACTGTGTGCTGTTGCGTGTTTTCCTGTAGATGACAGGAGGAGGAGAAATGTGTGCTTTTAGGTAGTAAGCTTTCTTGAAAGTGGTGGAGCAGAAGGAGGGGAAAGTAAATAAACGAAGATTGGTGGTTTCAGTTAATCATTCTTGATCCCTTCTTCATATTCTTGATGACGATGATGATGAATTCTACTGTGACTGTTTCTAGTGAGAGATTATTCTTTCTCTATATGGTGCTGTCTGACAAGATATTTCGAGAGGAGAGAGAAAGGGAGAGGCAGAGGTAATATTAATGGTTAATCTAGGCGGCTGAGATTATATATTTTCATGAAAATTGGATTTATTTGTAATAGTTTTGTGATGGGTCCTTGATCCAAGGCATAATTGCAATTGAGGCTATATATTTTATTATGGTGATTTCCTATTATTATTATTATTATTATTATTATTATTATTATTATTATTATTATTATTATTATTATTATTATTATTTTATGGAAAACAATGTTCTTAGGTCTACGCATGCTAATCTAATGTATCAACAATTTTCTTTATTTTTTATTAAGAAATTAATAATTGAACTGTGATGATTGAGTCTTTAACACCATCGAGAGCTTTGAGTTGTATTGTTAAAAATATACAGGGCTTGGAGACTAACGTGCATTATCTAATCTTATAAATTTAGTTGATAAAAATGATCAGTAATTCAAGTGTTGTCGTTGATATTTTTTTTTCTAATGATTAGTCCATTGTTTATTATTGTTCAGTATTGAGTGCGGTTATGGTATTGTTTAAATTTATTCAATACTTTTTATCGCTGTTCAATCAACTATGATTTTTCAGTATCCACATAGCTTTTCTTTGGACCTTCACATGTTGATTGGTTCGAGCATAGAAGCTCTCTTTTTCTTGCTATATCCTTCGTTTTTCTCTCATTATTGTGTTGAAACTTGTTTTCTAGTTAGTTATAAGTTGTGTATTTGTATTATGTATAATAGCATAATAGATCTCTTTGCCTTTATTTTCCTTGGCAAGAAGAGAAAACAAAAAACAAAAAATTCATTTATAGATACTGTTCTTGCTTGTATCTTTAAATGTATCAAGACAAAAGAAAATCAGTGTTACAGATCATCAAATCGTACATAAGTAATCATCTTTCTCTTACATATTGCGATTACTTACTCTTACTAGAGAATGTACAATAACTCTTAACATAAAATAAAATAAAATAAAAAAATAAAAAGATTGATGATACTGATCCGAATCATCCACTAAGAACGAAAGTCGTCCATAAAATGAAAATTACACAAGGTGTGGAGCTCATAAGAGGTCTGGACACAACACCAAAAGTCGAACAACACAACACTAACCCAAGAAATGGAAAATATATAATAAATAACACATAACAAAACTATTTCCCATTTTTCTGGCCAGATGATGGAGAATGAGGACAAGAACATAGTCTTGATATTGTTAATGAAGGGAGGGGGCTAGGGCAATCTTTCTTCTTCTTCTTCTATTCTTCTTCTTCTTCTTCTTCTTCTTCTTCTTTTTTTTTAATTATATATATATATATATATTTAATTGTGATTAAATTATTTCTTGAAAAGTTGTTTTCAAATTCGGACAATACGGACCAGCTCAACCGGCAAATGGTTAGGTCCATTGTTTGGCCAAAAAAGTCAGGAATTCGATTAAATTGACGAATTTAGTTTTTGTGAGGAAATTTAGTTAAAATTTCAAATTGTTTCTTTCAAATCTAGTAATTAATTATATTATTTATACGGACAAGTTCAACCGGCAACGTGTCTTTTTAATATCCAATAATATATGTTTCTTATGTTTAGATAATAACTTTTGTTGGTAAAGGTTGTATTTAATATTTTATTAGTTAATATGTCTATATATTTGACTCAGTACATCGCATAGTTTATAGTAATATAATAATTAAAATTTACTTATCAATTGCACCTCTATTTATAGCTTTTACAAAATGATTTTGTGTGTTTTCTTTGTATTATATATAAGGAACACAGACTACTATAATAGCACATACATCACAAAGTAAAAGATTCCCTGCAACTCAAACAAGGGCGGAAGTAAAACAAAAAATTAAAAAAACAAAATAAATTATGAGTCCAAAAAGATATTATAAATCCTTAATTATAGTATTAATCACCCCATATTGGGTTTGTTCCTAAATAGTCTTTTTATGAACATTTCTAAAAGAGCCAACACAACTCTATTCTTGATTCATGAATTTAAAATCTAAAAAAGGGGAACACCTTTGAAAAATCTATCCTAACATCTAGGCTTTCTTTATATTGCTTTTAAGAATGAAATATCTATTTTATTTATGTGACCAACATATAATATTATATTCAATATTGTGTTTCAGTCGTATATTTTTAATAGTTAGGAGCGACTACTTAGTTTATAACAACATTACAATGATATAAACGAATGAAATGAAAATAGAATATGCATTATATATAGATAGCCGTTATGAGACCTCTTCACACCTCATTGCAGCTGCCAATCTCCATTCTTCGGTGGATCCTTTGGTTCGAATAGTTTCAACTATTTGTCTTGTTATTCTAATCTCCTTGTATTTTGCAAGTATTCAGAATAGACATGAGCAATTCGATTCACCACTACTAATTAACCATTTCTAGCAGCACTCACTTTAATTAGAGTTTTTCTCTGTTCACCATAAATTAATTTTAAACTACTGAAGAAAAAGTTATTTTTCATTCAAATAATTCGACCAAATTGTATTTATATATATATAATTAGAGCAAGATTGGTTAAAAAAAAAAAAAAAAAAAGCAAGATATAAGAGGAGTTGTACCAATTTAATAAAAAAAAAAAAAAAGGCATGTGAGTGGCATTAATAAGTAATAAATTATAGAGTTTGATTAATGTAATAAAATAATTGAAAAAACAGGTTACAACAACCATCATAAAGCGTCACCACACCTTTGTAAGGTTGTTATTATTAAAATCTGTGTTTTGAATTATTGTACTTTGGATCCCAACTTAACGACTGCTACTTATGGTCTAAACGGACGTAACAGGAAAAACATTCTAGGAATACAAATACTACTTCATGGAATATATATAGCATATGTCCAACTCATGTCAGTTTTTTATTTATTTATATATATTATTATATTATTTCCATTTCAAATCCATCCATAATTTCATGAATTTATGTTCAATTATTTTATAAAATTAAATAACTCATTCATTGTTGATAACTACCGATTTATATATACATATATAGACAATACAACATGACTATATGTGAACAATAAGATTTGAATTTTCATATTTAAAAAAAAATTATATTAAAACCCTAAGTTGATAACTTTATCCATGTGACATTAAATTATAGACTTTTTTTGGGGGGGTTTCCAAGCATAGTTTTCCATCATTTGGTCATTTTCAATCCCATTTTTTAGTATTCAAGGATCTATTTTAAAAGATGAAATTGTGGTTGGATTTTAAAAAACTTAAAAAAAAAAAAATGTTTCATCATATTTTCCGCGTAAAAAGACGAAAGGTATTACTCGCTCTGGTTGCAAATAAATAGTTCTAATTTTATTGCTAATTTTTTGTTGTTTCAACTTACCATTAATATTTGATTCTTAGGAGTGTATTTGTCAACTAAATTTTAAGGATCGGAAGAAGAAGAATATTCGAATCTGGATATGGTAGACATAATATATAAAAGTACTTAAGTTTTAGTTTTAAATTTGGAAGTAAAGTTATTTGAAATAATAAAAAGAAGACCTTATAAATTGGTAACATATATCTCAAATTAAATAGTATAACTTTCATTTATTTGTTTTTCCCCGTACAGTCACTGTTGAAGAGGCTGTTGCAGAAATGAATGGCCTCAAATTGAAATTATTCACTCGGAAAGGGAAAAAAAATAAAATAATAATAATAAAATGAAGCTCCTAAATAATAATATGAAATAAGAGAGTAGTGTCTCTGTGCAGATATAAATATTATATTTATTACTTTACCAAAAATATACAATATTACAAAATAATGCAATTATATAGTTATGCCATTAGATTTCTATAATACAAAGTAATAATAATATTAATAACTACTGCAATAATATTATTATTAATATATATAGTCCAACATTAATAAACCAACTATAGCTTAATTATAAGATATATAATGTCAAAAAACAGAAACCCTAGATACAACTTATTTTGAGGGTCTTAGAGTAGTTAAAAAAAAAAAAAAAAAAAAAAGGAAACCAAAAATAATACAATGTTTGTTATAGTAAAATTAATAAATATTATGTTCATTTGCTTTTGTGGGAATTTCTTCTCCTCTTTCAATAGGTAGGAATTGTTTATTTGTTTGTATTTGTAATTTACTAGGGCATTTGTTTGACAGTTGGAATTTCATAATCGGAGAAAGTTTAGTTTTAGAATTGTTCGTTTTTTAATTAGTTGTGGAAGTAGTCACTCATTCAATCGAGAATTTTTGTTTTTGTGCAAATTGTGATTTTATTTTTTAAACTAGCTCTATGGAAGTGTTCACATCGTTTCAGACAATGTTTCTTTGATCGATTAATATTATGTTATGCTTTTTCAAATTATCACTCCAAAGAATGCGTAGTTGCTCAGAACCATGTGATTTAACTCAAGTAACCAACATAATATTTTAGTTCACATTGCTATGATATAATGCAATTGTTACAGCTAAGGTGGTGCAATTGAACAAATGCATAAGGTCACATAAGTTTTGGTGGATCGGGAGGCTATGTAAGATATAGGTGTAAGTTGTGCATAAAATTTGTGCATATATGATGTGGTCCATGTGAAAGGTTAGCATAAGACACTATTGCAAGTAATACATAAGACTCAAAAAAGCACACTTAGACACCTGACTCGTAAAGTCGACTAAAGGGATTTAGTGATCATTTGTTTGGGAGGGATTGTTGGAATTTTGGGGCCATACAAAGTTCTCCACTAATTACTACAAACATCATAAAACTCAACATTTGAAAAAAAAGATTAAGAGTGTTGATTGCTGCTGCACATACAAAGGAGTTATCTCGTTTTCTTCTTCTCATCACTCAGAAACTCTAGAACTTTAACATATTTAATTTGTAGCAACTCTCAAATGAGTAATTCTTATTTAAAATTTCTCATGAATCATGTGAGTTGTGAAGAAATATTATAAAAAAAGGTTCGATCTTAATTTGTTCGGACAATGATCACACAAAAACCCAAAATAATTGTAATATGGTAGTTTCGACCTAGTATGTAGATTAGACAAATGATATACAATAATATACAAAAAGAATCCTCTAAAAAAGAAAAGAATAATAATAATATGTCAAATGAAAACAAGTAAATAACAAAGTATTGAAACCAGATAGAAACATATTCATTCTCTGGTTGGAAGCCGGAGCCTGTGAACTGTATTTTTAACCCTAACCAAACCCCACCCCCACCCCCACCCCCACCCCCCACAATGCCAAACATTAAGAAAAGAAAAAGGTACACCATACATACATGATGGACAACACATCACTGACAGTCTTATGATTTGAAGTCCTTCGATTTGACGTTTGACTTGTCATTTCAAACATCCCCTCATTCATCCTCCTCCCCACCCCCCATCCCAAACCCTACCCCACCCGCTGCCTCTCTTTTTTGGGTGCATACTTTTCCGTTTCTTATATGCCCACCAAGTCTTGACCTGCATCTCTCAGTTCATTGCCATATATACCCATTTTTTCCTAACTTTTAATTTTATGTTTTTAGGTTCATGCCCACAACTTCCTTTCTGCTATATTACATTTCTATTGTATTTTTCCTATTATTATGTATTTATATATGCAATCACAATAATAAAATATGATAAATTAAAATTTTAAATATTATCTGAGTTACATAAATCTTGTTTGCAGACAATGTATATATATATATATATATGTATGTGTGATAATTTGGTAGTTTTATCTTACACTACATTCTTTGCACGAATCATGCTTCAAGACTTCAAAAATAGAGTGTTTTGGAATGGAGCACGCCCTGTGCTTCACCTTGCACGTCCATGCTTTTAGAGCTAGTTCCTCGGTTCGCATGCACTAGACTCATGACCTGATCTGTGCAACCTTAAATATCTCAAAGCCGTGACATAATAAAATCATTATTAACTCGTCGTCTAAGTACATGCAATTTTCTAAAACTATGCATAACAATCCCAAATTACATGCAAATCATATGCTTCTTACAGTGTAATTCTTGATCTTGTATTTAATTACACGAGATTCTCTATTTTATATTATATTTTTATGTCATATTTTAACCTTATTAATATGTATCTAAGTATATAGAATATCGTTATCAATAAACAGATAGTATATATTGGTGAAATTAAAACATTGAATGAAATACAAAGGAGAATAAGTATCAATCCGAAGCAATATTTGATTACAACTACTTTTGAAGAATTATGAAACCAGAGAATAATATCAGCCAACATAGAATCAACAACACCCACTCAGTGTCCCATTTTATCCAAAAGTTTAGGCTATAAATCAGTTATATATTGAAGATGCTAGCTGTACTTGCTTATCTATTAATTAAAGAAATGTTTTTTTTTTTTTTTTTCCTTTTAATCACAATCTGCTACTACCATATATGGGTTCTATTTTATACTTTCTGTTCTCACCATCACAAATAAATAAATAAGTTGTAGTTCAAAAATAAATTGTATAATAAATTAAGATATTGTATGTAATTTCTACTATATATTATATATATATACATATACATGGTGAATAGTCAATATATAGAAGATCTCTGAGTTTATACGAAAATCAAGAAATTAAATTGCAATCCTGTAGTAATGGAGGGGCTTCGATTGTCCATTAACTATTTAGACAGAGATGGAAGGTTGGCCAGTTTTTGACTTGTTTCTTGTTATTTTTATTTGTCCTAATGGCTGTCAACAACAATCCGGTTTGACTATAAAATAGGGTTTTTATCACATACATGGCGCATCGCCATTGGATAATAAAACTAGGTTGTTAGTATTTTAAAATGTCTTTTCCACAAACATCCCCCTAATATTTGACTTTTTTATTCCAATGTTTTTTACAAACCTATGTTTTCCATTTTCTTATTTTATTTATCATATATAAATGTAGTGATATTTTATTGTTGGAGCTTTTGTTTAAATCAGCAAACCCAAATATATATATATATATATATATTTAATTTTGATGTGAATAAAAATAAAATATTATTTAAGTTTACTTGTAGTTAGCTCGAACTCCGCTTCCTTTGCTAGTTAAACAAGTTAAAAGCATAATTTTAATTTCTTTTATCATTATTTTTATACAAATATAATACATTAATATAAAATCAACTCATTTATATGAATGGTGAAAACTAGTTCATGATTATAATCATTTCCCCAACCCTTTAATCAATCAACATTAAAGGATAATGGAGAGCAATCAAGAGAAAGGTTGATTTATATTTTACCAATTTGGGATAGAATCTTGATGGTGTCACATTAAAGATTGATATATTTAATGTTGTCTCAACTTGTTCCATCCAAAGGTTTCCAAATTGGGGAAAAAGTGGTAAAGTTCCTCCATTATTTTATTCTTGGTGTCCTTCACCATGGAAACATTAGAGGAAAGTCTACAATCCTTCATAATTTTTTATTAATTTAAGTACATTAAGTTATTTTATTGAGCTTTCCTCCATTTGTTACCAATATTTTATACTTAGTGCCTTTAAATAAAGAGTCATAATGACTTTGAAGCATCATTAAATTGTAAGATTAAGCAACTACCAAAAGAGGAATTTTACTTTCTTTCCTTTTTTCGGTGGGAGAGCGGGGCTCGAATCCCCAACATTCACCGTACAATGGTGTGAAGTTACTAAATTATTAAGATTTGAGCAGGTAGAATTACATTACTTCATAATATTTTTGAAATAAAATAGTTATGTAACTTGAAAATATTGTTCTCCTACTTACTGCAGTAGGTTACTCAACGTCCAAAGTCAATTGCCAAAAACATTTAAATAATGTCACCACCAATTGTAACATATTGAGTAGCCTACTACAGCAGATAAAAAAATAAAAATATAAAATATTATTAATTTTTTGAGATTTTATTTTGGGAAAAAATTGTAACTATACCTCACTAAAAGACTAATTTTTCCTATAACTTCGAGTAGGATTTTGTTGTAAAAACACTAATTGTATGCTTGGTACGGAATTAAGTTGATTGGAAAATTCAAATGTAAAATTCTTGAGATTAAAATTATACTG